>CM076580.1:696483383-697083383 GCA_034641835.2 Pinus albicaulis
AGTTCTTGTTTCCATGACTGCTTCAGGTTCCAATATGGTTTTTCCTTCCTCATCAAGTTTTGGCAATATTGTTTGAACTAGAAGTTTGTGCCCTATAACCTTTTTTAAGCATGAAACATGGAAAACTGGATGCACTCGCGAAGCAAAGCTCCAATTTGTATGCCATAGTACCAATATTTTGCAACACCTTGTAAGGACCATAGTACTTTGGCGATAATTTATTATCCTTCTTAGCTTGCTTGAGGGACATTTGTTTGTATGGTTGTAGCCATAAAAATACCCAGTCTCCTACATCAAAAATTCTCTCTGATGTTGATCTTTGTTTTTCATTCGATTTTGTGCCAAATTTAGGTTATCCTTTAAGAGTTGGAGAACTTCTTGTTGATGCTCGATGTGATCTTCCATGACTTGAACCTTAAAATTTTCTCTTAAAGATGATGTGATGATGTGATGGACAGTGGATGATATCCATAAAGTGCCACAAATGGGGTCATTTTTTTTGCAGTATGGAAGGAAGTGTTATACCACCATTCGTGAGGTAACCACTTGACCCATTGTGTTTGTTTATCGGATACAAAACAACAAGATATCCTTCCAAAATTTATTCACTATCTCGGTTTGACCATCGGATTGAGGATGATAAGATGAGCTATGAGCTAGTTGAGTACCCAAACAAGAAAATAATTATCCAAAAATTTCCGGTAAAATGGGATCTTGTCACTTACAATAATCTTTGGGTTTCCATGTAGCTTTTGAATTGTTTCCATAAATGCGTAGCAAAGTACTTGCTTTAAATGGATGAGATAATGCACAAAAGTGTGCATACTTGGTAAGTCTATCAACTACCACCATGATGACACTCTTTCCTTCGGTCTTAGGAAACCGTGATAAAATCCATTGAAATCTCCTCCCAACGTTGAATTGGAATGGATAAAGGTTGTAGAAGGGGTCTTAATTGTCTCAACTTTATTTTGTTGGAAAACCAAACATTACAAAATTTTGAATATCGATTTAAGGCCATCCCAAAAAATTATTTCTTCACCCTATGGTAAGTTTTCAAAAATCCCGAGTGTCCTCCTAAAGGAGAAGTGTGGAATTCCAAAAGAATCTTTTGTTTTAATTGAGAATTCTTGCAAATATATAAGCAATGTTTTTACCATAAGGAATCATTTTTCGAACTAAATGTATCGGATGTACTAGGATCTTGCCTCAAATTTTGAATGAGTGTCCACACTTCTTCGTCCTTCTTCCATTCATCCCTTTCCTCGGTTATCCAATCTGGTTGGATAATAGAAATGGCACAAAGCAATGCTTCCACCTCTTCATCCTTTCTTGAGAGTGCATATGCAACAACATTTAGCTTCCCTTTTTTTAGAGATTTCAAAGTCATAACCCAACATCTTTGTGACCCATTTTTGTCTCTTGAAGATAGTATTTGTTCCAAAAAGTGTTTAAGACTATCATGATCAATTTTTACCTTGAAGTGTCTTCCCATTAGGTAAGGTTCCATTTCTTTAGTGTAGTATTTAACATTTCCTTCTCATAAATTTATGTAAATACTTTCCTTTGATTGGAAACTTTCAAGCAAATGGGTCTTCCTTCTTGCATTAAAACAACACCAATTCCATTTCCGGGCATCACATTCCACAATAAAGGTTTTTGTGAAGTCCGTAGCTAAGACCGGTGCTAGGCACATTGCCTCTTTAAGATGTTCAAAGGCCTTAGTTGCTTAGAGTCCATGAAAATGCATCTTTCTTCAATAATGTTGTTAGAGGTGCTACTATTCTCCCATAATTCTTAACAAACTTGCGATAATACCATGTTAACAGAAATCACAACTTCTTTATGGTTGTGGGGACTTTCCATTCCTTAATGGCTTTAATTTTGTTAGGGTCTACCTTAACACCCTCGTGAGATACAATATGACCCATATATTCCACCTCTTGTACTCCAAAGAAACATTTGGATGTTTTTTCATATAATTGTTTCTCCTCCAATAGTTTGAGCACCCTTTCAACATGTTGAACATGATCCTTCCAAGACCTATTGTAGATTAGTATATCATCAAAAAATACTAGCACAAATTTTCTAAGGAAGGGTTTGAAAATGGAATTCATCAACCCTTGAAATGTAGAAGGTGCATTGGTAAGGCCAAAAGGCATGACCAAAAATTCATAATGACCCTCATGAGTTCGAAATGATGTTTTCAAAATATCTTTCTTCATTCTAATTTGATGATATCCTAACGAAGATCCAACTTGGTAAAATAAATTGCTCCATGTAATTCATCCAATAATTCATCAATCACGGGAATGGGAAATTTATCTTTAATAGTGAGCTTATTGAGCTCCCTATAATCCACATGCGCCATGATCCATCCTTCTTGTACCAATACTACGGAGCAAGAAAGAACTTTGACTAGGTTGAATTATACCGCCTCTAACATTTCTACAATCATACGTTCAATTTCCTCTTTTGGACATAAGGATATTATAAGGCCGATGTTTGGAGGAACACTTCCTAGAATCAAATGAATAGCATGATCATGATCACGAATAGGTGGGAGTCCTTTGGGAGTTTCAAACACCTTGGAATGATTGTCCAAGACTTTTTGGAGATGGAGAAATAGATGATTTTGATGTTGGAACTTCTAGTGAGCATAATTGTGCAATTACGCCTCATTGTTCTTTCTTCAAGCTTTGTCATGACATTAGAGCTTATTATCTTTCTCCTTCCGTGATACCCATTCGATTTCCTTTCCTTCTGAAAAAATTTCAAGAAAAGTTCTTGAAAATTAAAAGCTACCGTCCCCAAAGATTGTAACCATTGTACTCCTAGTACAACATCAACACCTCCCATTGGAATGGAAAGCATTGGACTATTCAATACATATTCCCCCATGGTTAGCTTGATATTATGGCATTTTCAATTTATAGTTCCTCCATTTGCAACCATCACTTGACATTCTGGTGCTGGGTATAGGAAACAATTCAATTCCTTGGCTACCTTACAATGAATAAAATTATGGGTACTACCGAATCAATCAACACTATTACCTTTTTCTTCTTGATATGTCCTTCTATCTTAAGAGTTTGAGAGTGGTAATTCCAATGCATTACATGATATGGTTGGACTCATTTCTTCTTCTTCTAGGGTTTCTTCCTGTATATCCTCTTCTTTTGAAGTTTCTTGTTCATTTTCTTCCTCCTCTTCACAATCTATGTAAAATAATTTCTTCTCGCACACTTATGACCTTTAGTGTATTTTCTATCACTAGCAAATCCCTTTTTGCTCTTTTTTCTTCCAATTTTGTGGTGTCAACCTTGTAGGTTGTGGAATTCTAGGAGTAGCAACACTTCCATCTTTATAGATGTGAGTGGTAGGCTTCCTTGTCGCCATAATTTTACATTCAATTTTTCTTGCCAACCTAATGCCTTCTCCAATGAATCGGTTCCCAAACACGAACTTCATGTTGGATGTTATCCTTTAAAGTCCCTATGAAGACATCAATCCTGTGTTCCTTGGAATATCGATTACCCTTATATTCAATTTTTGGAAGTCCTCAATGTGCCCCACCGAACCTTTTGTTTGAGATTTATCAATTGGCTAAAGATGTTTCTCTTTGTATCCTCATAATGTGCTATCATTTCCTCCTAAAAATTGACCAAGTGACAATTTTTTTACGGGAGAAAAGCCATCAATACCATACAAATGTATTTTTTTCTAAATGTAAAGTTGCAATGCATACCTTTTGTGTGTTTTATACATTATTGAGATCAAAATATTGCTCCATCTGTAGTATCCATGTTACGGGATCCTTTCCATCAAACTTCCTCATATCCATCTTTGGAATATGGTGGTTCTTCCATCCAACATTAGAGTTTATGAAATCACGATTAACATTTATTTTTCTCATGAGTTTCCTCTACTATATTTTCGCCATTAGGAAAATTTCTTGTATCAACTTTGTCAAACCTTCCATGTCTTTTTGATTTTCATTTTTCTTCCATTTCATTCCATCTTTCTTCCATGCCATTCTTCAAACCATCCATCTTAGCTTCCACACCTTTCTCGCTTCAAAACCCATTTCATTTTTTGCTCTTTGCGAGAGAAATTTGGTGCACTTTATTTTGATAGATCATGTTGCAATTTTTCATCTTCATGAGTCATAGTAGAGTATTTTGAGGGCTTAATGGGTGTTGAATTATTTTTAGGAGGAATTTTAGAACCCACTACTGATATCTATGCTCAATAGGCCTTTGGAATCACTTAAAACCAATTTCTCAAACAAGACTTATGCAATTTGCAAAAAAATACGCACCTTTTTCTTGATTTTGAGGAGCTCGATATTGAACTAAATTATCTCTGTGATTTTGGATCTTAAATATCTGAAATTTGGCCCTGAAGTAGCCCTCTAAATATTCTTTCAAATTCCATAGGTTTGACCTAATTTGGATTCTTGAAGACAAAGTTATGCCCAATCTCCTACGATGACCTAATTATGGATTGTTTTGTAGAGCAAACTTGTATGACTTGCCACGTGTCACTGTTTCCACTTTCGGCTCTGAAATTGATAAAGAAGAAACTACAATTCATGTACTTGCAGCCACTTTTTCTAGAATTCCAATCCAATTCTTAGAGAGAGAGAGTTATGATGATTTTCCCACGGTCACCGCTTTGAGATGAAATTAGGGAGCCTGAAAAATCATTAATTTCCACAGGCCATATCTCTGAAAATATTGTGAATATAGATTTGAAACTTTTACATGGATTTCATTAGGATTTCGGATTCGCTTTGTGAAAATTTCAGCTTTTGAAACCTCGTAGAAAACAAGTTATAGCGAAAATTCCACGATGACCTATTTAGGTTAAATTCAGGAGCCTGCAAAAATCCATAACTTGCATAGATCATATCTCCGAAAATATTGTGAACCAAGATATGAAATTTTGTGAAGATGTTCCTCAGGATTGTGGCTTCGGCCTCTAAAAATTTCAGCTTTTGAGCCTTTGTAGAAAAAACGTTATAGCAAAAATTCCACGATGACCTGTTTGGAGCATCGAAACCCTAGAATCCAAAGCTCTCATACCAAATGTTGTGAAACTAGCTCCAAAAATAGAAGAAAAGAGATATCAATGCCTTATAAATAAGCCACTTCAAGGGGGAAACCTCTAATACATTACTTGAATGAAAAATTCTTGGATGATACAAATGACAAAACCTCCTCTCTATATATAGGATTCCATGGTTCCACAATGTAATCCTAGTGGGGCCATAAAGTAATCCTAGCCAACCTAACAATATAATGTAAGGGAACAATAATATGGGGGTTACAGAGGTACAAAAATAATAATAAGGGGGTTACAATAACAACAATAAGGGACTATAATAGTAATATAAGGACCTAACAGGAGTTTTGATGTAACCCAAAAAAACTCCCAACTCTGCTATCAACTCAATATTCTTCTTAGAATATTTGGAGACATGGAAATAAATAGAGGCTCAAAAAATACCAGTGTGTGACACATCTGAATTTTTCCTCGAGAAGGCGTCCTCTGGTGTAATCATACCAAGAATTTGATTCTTCAAGTAGAATAATGTGTTACATGCCTCTGCCCACAAATGCAGTGGTAGGCCTTGGTCATGTAACATAGCTCTCATAGCTCCAACAATGCTTCGATTATTTCTCTCAGCTACCCCATTCTGTTATGGGTTGTGGGGTGCTGTCAAATCTCTTCAAATTTCTTCTTTTACACATAAATTCTTGAATTCATTCGAAACATACTCACCTCCATTGTCGCTCCTGAGAGCCTTCACCTTCTTCATGGTCTCTTTCTCAACTAGTGCCTTAAATTCTACAAACTTGGAGAATGTCTCATCATTTTTCCGCATGAAGAGGATCCAACAATTCCTTGATAATTCATCAATAAAAATGAAAAAATATTTATGTCTGATAGTGGAGGTTGTTTAGAAAGGTCCATAGACATCACAATGGTCTCTTTCCAAGATTGAGTGTTCTTTGATGTCCTGATCATGGAATGTGGATTTTGCATAATTTCCCAAGGTACAACCTTTGCATACATCCTAATGCTCAAGTGCCCCTATATGGAGGTCAGTGGTCATTTGTTGCATAATATTTAAGGTGCCATGATGCAATGGCCACGTTTTATGTGCCAAATCTCACTGAAATCATGGCTCTGCACTTTCTCCACCTTACTGCTTAATATAACATAATCTTCCACATCTAACTTGTATAGGTTCTTCACAAAAACCTCGATTTTATTCACATTTCCTGTGGCTATGTGTCTCAGGAATTCTTTCCCTTTTTTGACAATCACATCATAACCATAGTCTTCCAAAATTGCTACAAAGATGATATTTTTCTTTAGGTCTTGAATGAACATGACATCCTTGAGTTGAAGAGGAGATATTGACTCCCTCTAAAAGGTGAATGTATCAATCTTGGCCACACAGTACCTTCCGTCATCCCCCAGATCAATGTTCATGTGGATATATTTCTTTTCCAGGGCACTGAAAAACTCTCTACACCTTGTCATGTGCAACGAGGAACCAGAGTCCAAGGACCACACACTCCCTTCACTATGTTGGCTATGCATGCGATAAGGGTAAAGTCAAGCTCGAACTGTGAAGCTAAGGCTTCAATTGCTCCTCCTCCTAAGGTATTCTTGCTCGAACTTGTGTGTGGACACTTCATGGCATAGTGACCGAATTCATGAAAATTGAAGCATTTAATTTTGGACAAATATTTGTTCTTGCCCCCTTGACTAGATTCTGGTTTGGTTTGATATTTCTTCCCTTTTCCCTTCTTTCCCTTTCCAACCAAAGAAAATTTTTGTTCTTCCTTGCCCTTGGATGAAGTCCCAGCTATGGTATTCTGCCTTATCTTCTCTTGTACCAAATCAGAACATAAATGTTCCTAATTTGGTAATTTCTCCCTCTCATTCAGCAAATCTTGGTAATTATGAAAAAATTTTGGGAAGGGCGAGAAGAGTTAGGATTACCAGGTCATCTTCTGCAACATTTTAACCAACCCCACCAAGCTCATCATGAACTTGTGTAAATCTACTCAGGTACTATGAGATAGTGTCATTATTCCGCATCTTGATATTTCAAATTCTATCCTTGAGTGCCAGTTTCCTGTGGTCACTTTTATTCTCAAACAACTTTGTCAATGTTATCCACACTATGAAAGGAGTTTATCTCCCATGGAGATTTGAGACAATGTGGTCTCACACTCCCTCCAAGATTATTCTCCTCACCTTTAATACATATTTCTTCAACTGAGCTGGGTTATGAGCATATGATGATCCTAGTTTTGGAATGTCTATATTGAGATATTCCAGCAATCCATTTTCATCCAGCACTGCCTCCATGAAGTACTTCCATGCAATGAAATTAGAGATGCCTTCCAAGGCATACTCTAGTCTCATCTCGTTGAAGGTCATCTTCCCAACTTTGAAGAAATCATGCTACAATGCATTTCAAATTCAATCCTCCTTAGAAACAAATTCAAAATTTCTGCTCTAATGTGAATCTTGCTCTGATACCATGTATAAATTTCGGTGTAGAGTTGCAAATTCTCATGAAATTTTAATCTAAATCAAGAGACACAATCCTACTCTACTGCTCTATGGAATTCTAATCACAATTTAGAACAATAAAAGGAAACATGCAATAAGAAACAACACACATGCACACGATATTTTTCTAGTGAAAGCAACTGTTAAAAACCCCTTCTACTCACTTGCATTAATATGATGAGTATAGATGTATTACAATTGCTTGCAAGTGAATAACCTATCTCTATGCTCACTGAGAAGCTCTGAACCAAACTTAGTTAATTTCCGCCTCCGCTTGAGCCCCTATTTCCTTGTGCAAATGTTGAGGAATTAGGCCCCTATTATTTAAGAATTTACCTCCAATTGATTGCGCAATTCTCAAGGTTGATGATCTGACTGCATGCAACACCTGTACACTCAAGACTAGTCTACAACTGATGTTACACTGCCTTGGAATCTCCACCACAACTGGGGAAATCGAATTCTCTACATGAAATAGCTATTTTGGGCTGATTGATCAATTAACTAGATGATCACTGAGTTATACTATTGCCCCACTACAAAACTGGCCTTCCATTAGTTCCTCCAATAGTTAGAACTAGTTTAACTTAAAACAACTTGAAATAACTCACCTTGATTACTACAAATTAATGATCACACATGCTTAACTGAACTCTAAGCCCTCTAAATAGAATTAACTGAGATAATTGAGTGACAAGAGAAATTCACACAAGTTAACTGCATCCAAGTTGTATGTTGATGTGGAAATTCAATTTTAGGCAAAGTCAAATTGAGACTTTCTTGTTGTATTTTTCAACACATTTATCCTTTTCTCATTGTTATAATTCAAATTGAGCTTATGATGGATGTTGATTCCTAGATATTTGTATGAAGGAACTTCCTCCAAGGAGTTTTCATAAATAAAAAGTATCATAGGAGATCATTTTGGTTTTAATTAGCATGAATTTAGTTTTGTAGGTATTAATAGTCATACTGCATCTTGGAGCAAAAATATTAGAGGATTTTGAATTGCTTGCCAAGATCGTTATGGTTCCTTTCAAAAAAAAAAGTATCCTCAACATAAAGGAGAAAAGTTATGATCCTACTAATGAGAATGTGTCCAACATAATCTGCATCTTCCAAACACTCTTCTAGCTTATTAATGTATATGCCAGAAAAGCTAGGGGATAAGGGACACCCTTTCTTGAATCCAATATCACATTTAATTTCTTCCAACCAACCCTCAATGATCTTAATCTTGGCAATAACATTCTTGTAGACAACCCTCACCTCAAGAGGAACCATTATCTCTTTTAGCCTTTTATAAATTTAATATCTCTATATAAAATTTTTCTTATTCTTATTTTTGTTAAAATTCTCATAATACATATAATTACATACATGTGTGAATGACATGTTTTATAATTTATTTTTTTAGTGTGATATGCATAACATAGATTATAAGTATATATAAAAAGAGATTATTGAAAGTATTAAGTTATTATATGATTATTAATTAAATTTAAACATGAAGTTTTGAAATATGATGGTTAAAGATATTAATCATCATTATTTAAACTTCATTTAATGTGATATGCATATTATAAAATTTTCTCTTGAAGGATGCCATTTTATAAATAAAAACAAAATTTCATATACAAATTGATTTAGTCGGCTTATTCTTTTTAATATTTTTAAAATTGAGTAGATATTATGTTTTATTGCTATTATTATTTTTATTTAACACTTCACTACAACATTTTATCTAGCCTTCATTACAACATCTCCTCCATGGTGGAACCGACATTATTATTATTTTATTTTAATTTATTTTAACGCCTCATTTTTTTAATGATCCACTACATCTCCCCACACTAAACTATAGAGTGCCTCTTAACACATTAAAAATATGTAATTCTTTTTTTATATCATTAATTAATTAATTAATTAATTTTTTTCTTATGTCAGTCAAAAAGCTTCTATTAATCCATGCAAATATTACAACATGGATGCCCATATTTCAATATTCTTTCAGCCTCACTCCTACTGGATTTGTTGGCTAGAAGAGAAGCACAAAAATTAATTACAAAGTGCCAAAAACTACAAAGGACCCAAAAAAGGAAAGACCAAAAGGCGTAAAATAAACCTAAGATAAAGATACAACCAACCAACAAACATTAAGGAGCAGGAGGATTTGCCGGAGTTGTATTATCCGATTCATTCCCTGACAAATTTGGAGGCCTTAGTTAACCATGGACATGAAATTCTAAGTGAGCCATTCTTCCTTACATGTGCTCCAATCGCTCATAAATTCTCCTCTGGCCTTGTTGAAGTGAATCCAAATGATCTTGCATATTCCACTAATTATGTTGAAAATCATTCATGAAGCCTCTAACCTCATTACAATCATGATGATGATTATATCCCATTTGTTACAAGAGACGGGTGACATGCCGAAGCTGAGAATCCAAGGTGTCGAAAGGAGGAGGAAGGTCAAAAAGTCCAGGATAAGAGGTGCAGTTGTACGCCATATACTCCTATAACTCTGCTTCCACTCCACCTTCTCCTTCCATATCCTTGGCTTCCCCTCTGTGCTCAGCTCTTCACTCTCTGGGGCCGACCCCTCTATGTGCTCTGCCACACTGCCTGTACATGACTAATCCAACCCAATCCCATTGAGACCACCACTGTATGTCAAAAAATATGCAAAGACCCAACCATGACTCTAGACGCTGGTATCCAACAAAATAGTTCCGATAATACCAAACCTAGGCTTTGCTCAAGAAAGGAAATCCTCAACAAGAGCTACCGCCTTTACCTTCCAAATTTGCACCATAGAATAATGTAGAATTCCTCTCAACAACTACAACCTCGAATAAAGTGACTCGACAGTCCTAAGAGCAGGAGTATTGTTCCAAAATATTTGAGATTAGAACCAAAGACCCGATTCTCCTAGGATGAAGAGGGAATTTACTGCTACCCACCACTGACTGGGAATTATTGCTCATCGTACTTGCTACCCCCTAGAATCCTTTCTCCACCTTTTTCAAGGGGGCTTGTAATTTCCAGAATCAACTCCCGAGTACCCAAAATCAATCCCATGACCCAAGAACTTGCTGTCAACCCCAAATTACAACTGAAATTGACCTTGAAGCCATAATGGGTAGTTAGTATACAAACTTAGGAAAAAATCCCATCAAGCTGTTTAATAGTCCCAAACCTTAATCACTGAACTCTTTCAAAGAATGAAGTAGGACCATTCTATAATTATAGGGTAGGTAACATGGTATGGTGAGACATTTCATGAATCATGGTTTGTCTCTCATTATATGCTGAAGAAGAAGGTTATCTGCATCATGGAATCACATCATTTGAGCATGATTTATAATTATTAAAAATACAACTAACAAAAATCCTTAGAATTGACATACTAACATTGTAAGACATTATATAATGTCAACTAGGTCACTTATTTCACTTCTTCATGTTTTCCTTCTCAATATTATTCCATTATCATCTTAAAATCACTTATAAAATATTAAACAAGTTTGAGAAGTAGTTTTTCTATTAAAGGAAATTTGCATCTAGACTTGGGGTCCCTATGCATAGAGTAAATTCTATTTTGATAAGATATCCATGGGAAACACAGGCCTTGTAGGGTAAGGAGACCTGACCACAACTCTAGACCTTGGTATCCAATAAAAGAGTTCTGACAATACAAAACCTAAGCCTCACTTAAGAAAGGCAACCCTCCAAGAGCTACCACCTTTCCGTTCCAAATTTCCACCATAGAATAATATTGACTTCCTCTCAACAACTGTAACCTCGACTAAAGCAGGGAAAATTTTAAGAACCCCCCTAAATTTATATATATAATAAATGCGCGAATCTCCATGATACATAGAAAAAATGGAAGGTGATTTTATTAATAATATAATATGTATATATAATTTTTTGGCGAATCTCTCACGAGATTATATTATCTTGTAAAATCATGGCGAATCACCAGTACAAATGGCGAATCACTACTACAAAATGGTGAATCATTGTCTAGTGGAGTTCGGGGTGTTGGTTCAAATGAAGATATGGTAGTTGAACCAGGAGTAGAAGGAAGAGAACCACCGAGACCAAGCATGGCACATGGTGACTCATGAGGGAAGTAGTTCTTGTGCAGTTTGGAAAACGCGTTCTTCTAGTTTTGCTAAGCGTAGTGTTGTTGCTCATGCTACTACTAGCACTGATTTTGAGGTTGGAGAGGAGTTTCAACAAATTGGGATCTTTGCAGATCATTTTGTTTCAACAATCCTCCAACACAAAGGCCCATGCCTTTGCCGATTTATTCAATGAGCAGAACAAGTCGAACAAAAATTAAAACACCAATAACTAATGAGCAGAGTCAATACGACAATCCCAACACAACTCCGAACTGACAGTTGTGTCTCACTGTCTGCTATGCACATCCAAACCAACTCAGCTCATGGCATAATTTAAAAATACCTGCAAATTCCATACATGGCACCGAAGTGGAAAGGGAGTCTAATTTTGATTGCTGTTAAGGATGGTATAAATATAAACATAAAACAGTGTCAAAGCACCAGCCATTGTCATGCACTGTTGCTTGAGTCATTTTCATGCAGTATTTCTTGAGGTAGTATGCCTAACAAGAAATGAAATGATTTACCAATTTAGGTAAGTGATAAATTTAGATTTACTTATGAAAGAATCCAGTAACCCCCCCAAAAAAAAACACTTACCTTGATTTCATCCACCAATATAGAATTTTTTATAATTCTATAACCATTTCTTTTTCATGCCATATTATTCTTCACTAATGAATTTCCATTACAATTTTCATAGCTCTCACTGCTTTAAAGATCCTAGCTTGAGATGGATAAAAAAATGGTAAAATATTATTCACTGATGAATTGTTATTATAATGGATCTCTGTTACTATTTTTATAGTCATTCATAAATACATGTTTGTAATCCATGTATAAACCTCTCACTAGTTATCAGATCCTGGCATGAGATGGATTTATCTTTCATTGTTATTTCTTTTACCGTTATTTCTTTTAAGAAGACTTAACAGAACTTAGCTTAAGATGGATTTATTTGGTTTCTTTAAACGTTCTCTCTTAAGAGAATCACATTCAAATTTATTTGCATTCTTCTCTCAGTGCAACCAAATAAAATATTTCAACAAGCATTAGACAAAAAATGAAATCGGTAAACCAGTCAATTGCTTGAGAAATAACATGCCATTCCAAAAGGGAAAATGCATCTTCATTTCACAGGAAATTAAGTCTTTCACATATCTGGTCAGACTAAGTCACATACAGAAAAAGAGACCTTCAATCCATTGTAATTCATGGTCTGCAGATGTGCAAAAAGACATAATTTGTTACTTTTTTTGTCGTGGCGTGAGATCTACAGGATAAAAAATTCCCTTCTTGTGGTCTTTGTTGAAGTGGGCACATAGAATCAATTCTGTTATGATGTTAACAACCGTAGAGTAGTGCCACAAAAACTCAGCGGTTACCATGAATTCTTACAGTAATGCCACTGCATAACAATTTGCAGTATATATGTTTTTCATGCCATATAAGCAGCGCTAAGGCGACCTTGCAAGTGGCAAAGAGGAATACATGAATCTGAACATTGAGTATATCAAAGACTAGGTGCATGAACTTGCAGAAGGACCTCCCCTGGTCTGCCACGTATTATAAAAATTGCAACTTTGACACTTGTGGGCAGCAATGTGAAAATTTACTTCAGAAGTTACTCCACAGTCATTGCATAAGATCCAAACCTACTTAAAAGACCAATGAGAAAGTGGTTAGGTATTCTCTCATGCTAATAATGGGCTCTATAATATGCCTCCAAACCATACCACATGAACATCAGACATCTTACCATTTTGTTCCGATAAGCTTCAGGCATTGGAGTCAAAGAAAATTACATGATAAAAGAAAGTTATCAGAATCCACTCAAGGAACTTAAAAATGCAATTGCCATTTGACGAAATCAAGTTTCAAATATGAGAAATCAAAATTAGAAAAAATACATATAATAAGCCACTCTTTATAGAACCCATTACAAGGTGATTTCAAGATGTTCATCTTGTCATATATCGTAATGATATAGCAACAAAATAGCTACCTCTCGGTCAAGTTTCTCCCATACTTCAGACATATCACAGACAGATTTGGAGCACAATGGACAAGCAAATCTGCAAAAGACGAACAAACATTTAGAATGGCAAGACGCTTAAAATAAAATTAAAGTTGCGCCAAGCTGTGACCACAGATGGCTAGAGAACGTACAATCAATGGGTATATCAGTGCAAGTATATCTAGAGTTCTGTGATACTATAGATAGATAGACTAGAAACAAGTATAATATGAAATTATAGACAAATGGAAAATCTCAAGAGGTTGTGAGCCAGAGCACAAAACAGGCCACATATGAAACTTACTGAAGATGCTCGTGCATCTCTTTTAAGCAATGCATGTGAATAGTATGACCACAAGGCAATACGCTAATAATATTTGTAGAGTCGAATAAATACTGCAGAGGAGTCAACAAACGAGGGTTCAGATATCCAAATAACTTCAGTCTAAAATTTAAATGATTCTTTAAAAAGAAAACTACAATTACTACACTATGCAGATAAGTGTGACCTACCTCAAAACATAGGGCAGTTGTGGACCGTGGTGCATTGCTTTTTCCACACAAGGGTGGCAATCCTTCAAGAGGATAGAGTAGCAACATCCTAGAAAAAGGTACATGAGCAAATAAATCATTCTCACACTACAATGAAACAAGGGAAGAAGCGGTGATAATTTGAGAAGAAGCAGTGGTAATTTGAGAAGTCACAAAGAACATACCACATTTATAACAGTGGAAGAAATTATCCTTGCCACCAATTCTGAAAACCAGCATAACTAGCGAAAGTCAACTGCAAGAAATACATCTAAATACATTTCAAAATAGCATGAAAGATTACTTTACTACAGAGAAAGAGAAATCAGATGCATAAAGAGAAAAGCATACCTGCAAATTCCACATCCGTCATAGTGGTATTGCTGTTTTGAGTCCTGGAAAACCAAAGTGGCAAGCACAATTAGAACCAAAAGCGTATACATCCAAACCATATTTTTATAATTTTGTGAGAGTAAAGCTCTTTTTTCTCATGAACCAGAGTTATTAAACCTAAAAATCCATTAAGAATGTACCTCGTCATCAAAGAAATTGCATTTTTCACAAAAGTACTTTCGCATACAAACACCACAAGTAATGCAGGTTTGCTGAACCTGCAAAATGGCAGTGCATAATCTTTTTAAAATAACTCAAGAAACATTATAGTGTTTACCTCTAAATTTTATGCACATAACAAAAATTAAAAAGGCTCAGCTCTTACATCTTGTTCAGTTCTACAAAGTGAACAGATAACCTGCAAACATACAAGAATAACTATAAATAACAAGAGCAATATACTGCAAACATACAAGAATATAAACAAAAGCAATATACTAATTCAACAAGTTAGATAAGATTTGCTAGAAAATTAATCATTTATCTTTTGAAAAGAATAAAAATTAAACCTTTACATCTTTAAAATGTACCTTCAGAAAATATTATGATGTTACACCCTAAAAAACCTTCGCTAATTACAAGGAATACATATGGTTCAGAGCATTAAGACAAACATTATAATGAATAACATCCAACTAGAAAACAAGATAGAACCTTACCTTTCGAAATTCATGGTGAGGTACATCATGTTTGTCAAGTGGATCGACATCCATTGAATTCTGTTCAGATATGAGTTCAGTCCATACTATACCCTCACAAATGAAATTGGAAGAGACATAATTTTCTAGTTCTATTTTGACAAGGATATAAACCAAAGGCAACCATTGAACTTGAAATAGCTACGAATGTAGTAAAGAAAAATAAGCATACTTTGGACTCATTATGACAATGCCTACAATCAAAGACTTCATTACAACATGTAGCCCTTATTTGGCATCTCCGACGGTAGTGTGAACATCTGCCATCAATTATCAGTATCAAGAAAAAACACATCAGTGTAATCATCCCTGTATGGCACATTTTTCACCATTTTGTAAGATGCATGGAGATACCAATAAGAATATATCAAAATTATATATAATTAAATAAAAGGTATAAATGCTACATTAAAGAACAATGTATTGAATATCTCCATTCTATTTCAAGGAAGAAATACCAAATAATGGGTATGCATGTCAAACAATGTAGGCACTCACTACCTTAAATATTTATGTTAAGGACAAAAAATAACTAGGATGCATTCCTCCACAGTTAAAAAAAAAAATGTCATAGCCCCACGTTAATGAATGATACTTTTGCACACACTTCAATTCCCTGAGATTCATTGTCTTAGTATAAAGTAAATTAAGCTGAAGAAAATAATGACACTGATGCAGGAGCATTAGGCACATCAAAATACTTTGTATCTAAGTAGACATAGGGGGGTCTCATGTTTTTAAATTCTCATGTAATTATTATTATTTTGAATAAAATGGTGAGGAATTGTAAATGTTCTCTAACCACTAGAGAACATGAGGGAATTTGATTAAGTTAGGAAGGTGAAGAGTCAGTTCAGTTATTTTAGGGATGGAGTCTAAATTAGGATGTAGAGAATTCCAAGAGTCTTCGTGAGCTGTTAGGGAAACTAAATTGGTTCCTTAATAATTTGTATAAATGTAATAAGCCTAAAAGATAGGAAGGAGCATAACTGTTCAGAGCTGTGCAGAGTAGAAGAGGAACAAGGCCATCGAATTGAAGATCAGGCCTCAGAGGAAGTAAGTTTTGTGGATTAATATAAATATTCGATTTCCTGAATTGTATTCCATTTTTGAGTCATATGGTATGTAAATGGAATTGGGGTTGATAATTTAAAACATTGTGTGATTCATATTGAATTAGAAAATTAGCATTGATCACAGTGGATCCATGTTATTTAAAGAATTTTCCAGGGACTTCTAGTTTGGAGAGTAATTTATCTGGATGTAATTCACAAGTGGAATTGACATCATTTAAAGAAATTTCAATTGAAAATAGACATATTGTTTGAAACCACACAGTGCGTTGAATATCAAGTATTGAAACCATAATTGGGCCTTACTGTGGATGGAATCACAGAAACTCAATCCATACGTGGATGAAAGAACAACTATGTTAAAGCCTGTTCGAAGGAACCTAGAGTAGGTTTGAAAATTGAGTGAAATCGATGTTGTAAAAGAAAGCGTAGGAGAGGAAATTCCTAGTCTCGTATGAAACGTTTCAACGAGGAATTGCACAATCTGTTGTGTAATTCTCAATATAGTGAGACTCAGATTTGAATTAGACTCATTGAACCAACAAATAGCGATATGGTTACGCGACATTGGAGCAATCAAATTATGCAGGCGGAAATGCGGTTTGAGTCCAATCAAACTCAGTTGTGAATGGAATAAGGTGAAATTTGTGAAGTAAGCAGCAGTGGAATAGAGCGAAATTGATGGAGCAGAGGCACGAAGATTTATACCAGTGGCAAAGCTCGAAATAAGGATGGAAGTGTGAAGGATCCGTTCGGAACAACAAGGCGGGTTCGATGGAACCTTGCAAAGGACCCTGGTCAAAGCCGTAGAGCCGTGAAGGTAACCGGAACCGTGAAGTGGTTTCTAGAGACTACTTCTAGTTTTCATGCGATCATAAACTTGGTAAGTGGGATTTGGAGAAATCACACAATATTTCCCATCGGTTGACACGTCACATGGCGGTGGTATTTCAATACCATGAATTTTGCGTGAAATTGGAGGATTAAATCACGGGGGTGAAATCCACGTGATTTCCGTCTGATCGCGAGGTTGAAAATATCGACGATGGGCGCCTAGTGAAGCTGCAGGGATGTTAATGCAAAGGTAAGCTGTGGGTCCGAGGAAATTTATATATATTGTGAAATGCTGTGGGTCAACATTACATATGTTAGTTTTAAACCCAAGGCCGAAGATTAAGATATGCGTTGGTACATATGGTTATATTATGGAAATTATATATGAATGCTTATGGGAAATGCGATGATCAAAAGGATTATCATAATGTTTTATAACATTTAATGTGGGGACATAATATATATTTATATATTATGTTTGATGTGAGATCAATAAGCCGCAATCATTATTATTTTGGGTTGAATGAAACGTCAAGGTTGAATTGATGTGAGATGGTGAGTGTAAGAACCAGAGACTTACATTGGGTTTTATTCCAAAGTAATGAATATTGATTCCATTTAAATGAAACAAATTTGGACCATGATTTAACCATAGATATTTGAGAAAAGTAAAGCTTCCGCAATAGCATTTGAAATCTGGGCTAGATTGTTTGGTTTTAATAACCATGGTTCTATAACCATTAGATGTGAAATAAGAAGCTTCTGCATGTTGTGAGTTGCCAGATTTAAAATTATTTGGGAAAAAAAATTTGGAATGAAGTTTTAGAAGCACATAGAGAGTGTGATAGTGGATTGAGAGGTTAGCCTGGGCATCAAACACCCACATAAATACTATTCTCATGTAAGCAAATCAAAGAGGCCACTTTAGCACAACCTATTTTCTTGTTCTATGAGATCCACATAAAGAACACATGCACCAACTATAGGTTTCCTACGTTAGCAAAAGAAAGAATCCAGTCCATTTTTTCACCATTTAAGGAGAATGCCCAAAGTTTCTCCTCCTTCAATAGAGAACTATACTTGGTATAATGAAATATCCAAATCATAAAGAAAGGTAGTTGATGGCCATGATAACTTCTCAGATAGTATGTTTTGACACAATTTTGATACCATGGTTCAAACAATCAGATGAAAGATTCCACTCCATTTTTTTACCATTTAAGGAGAATGTCCAAAGTTTCTCCTCCTTCAATAGAGAACTATACTTGGTATAATGAAAGATCCAAATCATAAAGAAAGGTAGTTGATGGCCATGATAACTTCTCAGATAGTAAGTTTTGACACAATTTTGATACCATATCTCAAACAATCATATGAAGTGATGTTCTATAGACCTCGCTGTTAGAGAGAAATTTGAAATAAAGCCCACTCCATTGAAAGGTGCCAACAAAAATGTATTGTTGGCTCAAGGACACAAAGAGGCTACCCCATAACTTCTACTAGATTACAGGAACACACAATTCCTCATTGTGCACAGAAAGTTCCGTTACTACACTAGTTCAAGGGTGCTATAAATAAGTACCGTGAAAATGTCGGGGTTCAATTTATTTCATTCACCTTATATTTTCATGATATGGGCATATTGACTTCCAAATGTTTAGGTCAATGGAAATTAGCAATAAAATTTTAAACTGGTCCCTTCTCTTGGTATAGGAGATGAGATGTATGCATATTCCCACATATTTTTTATAACAATTATGAAATATGTAGGCATGCACTAATATGGCTCATGCATCCATATGACAAATTGTTCAAATTTCCAATTGCATGCTCTAGGTGCCAATTTCACATCGATGCCAGTGAGGGAAGTAGCTGAAACCAGGCTAGAAAAAATTAGAATCCGAGTGTCCCGGATCCTTGTCTTCTCTACCATCCTACCACAAAATGCAAAGAGCAAGAAAATCATCTGCTGCTATATTGCTTGCCCAATGCCATTACACCACTCAATGGTTCCATGTGAGAGGATATTCCCAAAGTAGAAAAAAATCGTTTAGCCTGGTGAACCCCAAAAATAAAAGAGCTCCATGAGTAAAAATATTGAAAAAAGAATGAAAGGAAAAATTTTAAAAAGCTTATTTTGAAATTAATGTATACCAACAGCACATAATCTGACCAGAAGGCTTCAGAGCATTAGAAAAACTCCCAAATTCAAGATTTGAAGAAAATGTAAAGAGACTGACAAGAGATTAATTTCAAATACAAATAATTGTATTATGGGATTCTCTCTATATCTATAGTCACAAAAAACCTAAAAAATGAATAAAAACAAAAAGAAAATATTAAAAAAATCATGTGTAATAGTAGTGCATCTAATTCTTGTCACCCAGTTTTAATGAATTGATTTGAATCTAATTACTAACCCATATTGCATGCATCCTTGATTAAGCGTATCTTTCACCACCATCATTGGCTTCATGTCAACTTCACACCCCTGAGCAGAAGACTGAGGGCTGCAACACTCAACTTCCACGATTCAAATTCAAATCCCCTTCAAAACTCTGCCTTCTCACAATTTACCTGAAAAGAACACCCAGAATCAAACCCTAATCACACATTCTGCCAAGATTCGTGGCCAGAATAGTAATGCACACCAGAATATCCAACATACCCAACATAACATCAAAATCATCTATTTATCCAGATCTCCAAAATGTCTTGGACAATCATTCCAAGGTGTTTGATACTCCCAAAGGACTCCCACCTATTCGTGATCTCGACCCATTTGTCAACCTATATGCATTTATGGAAAATGTATATATTTGGTTGATAATGGTTGAACATAATGACAACAAAAAAATAAACTTATGACATGTTACCAAAATGTAACAACTTTTCATGCAATTGATATCCCATTTCGTAAAAGCACCATAGGAGCGCTTATCAACATGTTTGCCAAAGACTTGAATGCCCCATATTAAATAATTTTGGAGATTAATATATTTTCTTAGAAATACTATGACAAAAATTTCTCCCTTAGCCGCATCGTGTGAGCATTCTTCCACAAAGAAATGGATATCTCTATTGCCAACGTCATATCTGTAGCTTCATACTCTGGTCAATGTTAATCTTAAAATTTTTTGATAGGAAAACTTAGCTCCATTTATCTTGAACAAGGGATGATTGGGGAGATCGTATTATTACCTAATATCCTTAAAAAAAAATTGTACCATGTGTTACCAACATAATATTCAAAACATCTATATGAACTGACCATGAAAAGAGGAACATTGTGATGTAATGTGTTCAACCAAATTGGCACCTACATCCTTGGAATCAAAAGATGCCAAAAAATCATTTTAAACTTGTTATCAAATAGGGTCAAACCACAGATGGGGACCTTTGAACAGATATTCCAATTGCAGAAACAAAATTTGCATCAAAAATTCTACTTGGATTTATAGTATAGTAGTCTATGAGTACTCCTCCCATTTTGCAGTTTGAATGAATACAAATGAGTCACAAAGGCTTGTTAACATAAGAGGCTTCCCATCATCACTTAAATTATCTTTCACCAACACATAACTGATTTCATTTTGATAATGTACATTAATTCTACCTATGTCATCTTCATCTGCACTTTGTGCACAACCAACAACATCCCACCAATCAACTCCAACTGAGAGGCCCCACAAAAATCTAGTAATGGATAAGAATAATCAAACCGTAGGCTAGTGAAATAAACCAAAATAAAAATACAGAGATGCAGCAAGATGATAAGAAAAATCAAATTCATACCTATCTACTATAGCTCGTTCCCACTACCCAGGCAACTGCATTACCTTTCACTTGACTACTTTGACTAGCAGGAGGTAGAATACGTAGAATCTTCAGTATAGTCCAATCCTTGCTATTATCATGCCAAACATAGGCCAGGCAACAGCTAGTAGAAGAGAAAGCTGGTAGGGCAACAAATACCCAAACTGTGGCACAATATTAATCTATGAGATTAAAGCTACTGCCAGAGAATAAATGAACATCACCATAGCGAAAAGAAAAAGAAACCTCCCTTCCATGACTTGAAAAGACAATTTTTGCTAGCATCCTTACGTCATTGTGCTGATTATCTAGGCCAGAGTTGAATTTTTCACTATTTCCACCATTTGAATCTACCGATGTCTGGGATGCTGACAAATTTCCAGGTGTAGCAAGGGGTCGAGAACCTTTGAAGTATTTTATTGGAGATATGCTCTTATTTACTTTGGTGGTCCAGATTGTTGTCATTGGTGCTTGCCCACCAAAATTTGTATTATAATTTTCAAAAAGGGGATGCAGTGCAACCTGCTAACGTGAACTTTCCCACCGCTGCACCCTCCAACCAGTTAGAGATGGCCCCTCATCAGGATTGAGTGGAGACAAATATTGGCCTGATGGAATGTAATTTGGAGGTCGTTAGTATACTAAAAAGAATAGTTAAAATTCAACCATATTTGTGATCAGTCTGTTTGCCTACAAATCCAAGTCTAGTGGATTGAAATATAAAAAGACTTAATAAAAACATCAATGCCAAATTCTATTGCAGATAGGATATTACTAGTGACAGAATGCAGCTAAACATGTCTTAGTCAGGGACTGGCCATTCGGATGCATTTGTCATATACTGTTAGAATTATTCTTTCCATTCTAAACTTACATCATATAGCATGAAAGACAAGGTTGCTTCAAAACATAGAGCTCAATTTCAATTATAGGAGACCTAATGATAATGAGCATAAGCAAGCTTTTATGAATCGTAACAAGAAGAGCAAGCAACAAACTTTTTGATGCCCTTGCTCTTACGCCTCCAATGCAAAGTAACGAGAAAAATACTTCAGAAGTTTGAAATTTTGTGTCCATTAAAAATATCACTCGCTCTTTAGCACTCATTAGAGGAAAATCTATACGAGGTTACAGAGACATAAATGTAATATATATATATATATATATATATATATACTCGACTTGGTCCAAATTCTTCTACACAATATGCTCCTGAGTCAGGTGAGACTGTTGAAGAAAAACACTTCGGACCTCACTTACGCTCATGTCTAATCTAATATACAAGTTTGGCTTTGCTTCAAACTAGTCCTAGTTACTGTCACCTTTGAGGTAACTGCATTCATCATCAATACCCATAATTTTTACATCCAATTTAGACTCCCCCAAAAAAGAAGAAGTTAAGGATAGACTCCCAAAAGAAAGCAAAAATTGTAAGCATATTGAAAATTAGTATCCTGCAATGTGTAAAGAAGACCTCCTGCTTACACAACAACATATAGTGTTAAATTTAGAATAAGAGAGAGCAAGTGTACTATATTTCAATGCCAGTAAAATCTAAGTGATCACCTGGAGTATATTGAGCATGTGAATAGGGTGTTTCAGGCAGAAGATAGCAAATAAAATTGTCTGCATGCCCTTTGTATTCCTGAAGAGAGTGCACATTTCGTATCAAGAACTCCTGCACACAAACGACATTAATACAATCAGTCATTTACATAGAACACCCAGTAGACAATCAAACTGCCCAAAAAAGTCTCCCTGTAGTTAATTACAATAATAAAGAGGTAGTTGAACTATGAATATTAAAATCTATTAAGGAATACATATGTGAATTTAGGAAGGGGTATTCAATGCTTTTTGATTTAAACATGTTACCTCTTAAAACTAAACACATGCTATTGTACTAATTGTTGAACTTATGAGCCTTGTAGATTCCAGGAATATCTAGGAATCTAACTGTCACTAGAAAGGTCAAAAAATTGACCCTCTTGTAACCATCAGATTTCAAGAGATTCCAGGAATCTGTAATCAACATAAGAATACCTTGCTACTAAATGTTAGGCAACCACAACTACCTTCCATGCTTCCCAAAACAGCCTCGGTTTCACCCTGAGCAATCTCAAAAGAATCATAATAAGCAGATGCGGTTCCTTTGGTTTCACCAGCATTGGTGGCATGGTCAGTTGTTTGTGAAACCAACATTCTAATCTCCTTAGCATTATGATCAACTGCCATTGTTCTTCCCAGGTCAGCGAACTCAGCTCCGCCTTGGCATCAAAAGTGTAATTGCATAAAAGGAATGTTTGTCTCGTGCCAATAGGTCTCCTACGATGAATGCGCAGGAACCTAGTACATAGACAGTTTTTCTCTTCGCTTAGCTACCCAGGGCTTATTTCCCTTTCCAAATATCAATAATTCTTTTCCAAGAAAAATCTATAATAAGAAAAATATTTTAATATATTCTAAAAGGTGAAGATGTCGAAATCATGCCACAAAGTGAAAGGAAATAAAATATCTTTCCTCAAACCACCAAATATATAAAGAAAATAGTAATGATTATAATAATAAAACTAGATTTATCGATCTATGCATGATATGAGACCCATAAGCATTCAAGGGACTAAAAATATCTGACCAAAACAAACCAAAAATTTCAAACTCAAAAAAATCCTCTAAACAAGCAACAAACAAACCACTAAAATTTTCAAAGATATCAAAGCTAGACATGAACACAATTTTATGTACTTGAATAAGCCCATTGTTGCTTAGCGCTAGACTTATTAAATTAGTTATTTATCATTTAATACTAGGACACTATCTATGTGAAAATAAATAGGTCCCAACTTCATCAAATCCGACTTCATTTCCAATCAAAGATCAAAACCAACTTTGTTTCCAATACCAATATAAAATCACACATTTTCCAAATATCAATAATTATTTTCCAGGAAAATATAAAACTCAAAACTCAGCAAAATTCCCCAAACACAAGCAACATATATACCATTAAAATTTTCCAAGATGTCAGAGCTAGACATTAAGGTAGTTTCATGTACTTGAATGAGCCCATTGATGCTTTGCGTTAGTCTTGTTAAATTAGTTATTTATCATTTAATACTAGTCAGACACTATCTATTTGAAAAGAAATAGGTCCCGGAATCATCAAATCTAGCTTCATTTCCTGTCACAAATAAGAAACAAACAATGTAAGGATTAAATATGAAACATAAATCTTAAAATAACACGCATGAAAGAAATGTAGCTGCAATGTTTCAATGAAAAATACAAAATATAGAACCCATTTTTACCTGAATTTGACATGTAGTAATCTTGCATGATCAACGAAACATGTATACCAAAATAAGAGTCCTAGGGTATTTCAATTTCCCAATTCTCATCTTGGTCATCATTTTCTACATTGTGAACATGATCTTCTCCATATGTACTATCATTATGAGCCTCCAAAACATTATGTTCTGTATCAAGTTCATTAGATAAATTTGTTATATTGTTTTCTCCCCTTCTATCACAATCTGATCACCAAAGCGCTAGTGCTCTTTCATATGGAAAATTGTCAACGTCATACTTTGTTACATATAATCTTAAACATGTATCCACATGTTTATCAAGCTTGTTCCTCAACTTTGACTTCAAAAATGATAATGCACTAAACATTCTCTCATCCTCCACTGATCCCAAAATCATGGTTTGACACAAATGCGCTAATTTGAAATATTTTGATATGTTTTCTTGTAGGTATTGGCTAGCACTTAAAGTATTCCATAATCTTGTTATAGCACCATTTTCATTAGGATTCTCCAAAAAAGGATATTGCTTCCACATTGTTCCAGCAAAGCGTCCACCTTGTTGATACATTTTTTATGAATCTAAAATACCTTCAATCTGTTCTTCATGTATCGAGACTTTCTTGCAAAAGTGGTCTACTAAACCTTTTAATCTCTTTTGAAAATCGACTTTAAAATTTATTGGACATTGACAATTGTTCCAATATTGAGGGTATACCACACACATGGCCTCCAACAATTCATCTCGAGGAAATCGTTCTCTTATCTCTAATGATATTGATCTTGCAATTTCTATCAAATTTTGTCTCACTGAGATCACAATATTATCAAATTGGTCTCTTGACATGGGGAAATATTTGGTGATTCGTCCCATCTTACTAATATAATGAAAGGGGACCAAAATACCCATGCAATGTGATACATAGTATCCATTTTTCATCAAACTTCAAAAAAATTTCAGTATTTTCTATATTGATGATCTTAGTCCAACTTGTAAACTCTGGACCAGTAAAAGAGTTCGGCATCATATACAAATTATCCAATGCAAGGCATGCTGACTTTCTCGCATTTTTGTATTCGGCGATATACATTGTGTGATTCTGAGACATTTTCACGAGGACATTCATTTCATGTAGCATAGGAATAATTCCAGCCAATGTCAATAATGTTTCTATATCAGTTAGTCGAAAAAGAAGATCTTGAGCTTTGTCTACATTGTAGCGATTTTCATACATCAACCCTACCAAAGATTTGAACTCACTAAATAGTCTTTGAGCTGGTCCATTTAATGAGATCCATCTTGTATCAACATCTTTCAGTAGTTTTTTTCCATCCATAACACCATCTGCAAATTTTTGAAACTATAAATATCGTTTGGGATTATGAGAAAAGTATGCATGAGTCTCACATACAAGATCTTCAACTTTTGAAACTGATGGAAACTTGCTTACTATTTTAAATGCAAGATTCATCCTATGAGCCATACAATGAATATTAATCATATATGGCGAAGCTGATAGTTGTAGTCTAACACAAAGACCATTCCTTTGTCCTTGCATTACCGATGCTCCATCTGCTCCAACACATACCAACTTTTTTGCAATCATTAAATGATCCATACCACTTTCCTTCAAAGTATTAAGAACAAGTTCATAAATATTTCTAGCTGTAGAAGTCTCTCTTATATTTTTAATCCCAGGTAGATAGGAATTCCTAATATGGTCATTAACCATATAAATGCTCACGCAGATCCATGAAGTATTATCAATAGCCGTAACCTCATCCAAAGACAATGCCAAAAACCTAGCATTTGCAATCTCCTATTTCAAATCATCATTTTCTACTTGAGCTAGATATCTTGCCCATTCCCAACCACTAGTTACGGACCAATGAGAAGATGGAAAGTTTGGCACATGAAGAAAAGATAGAAATTTCATTTGATTTGGATAATCTATCATAGGATGACCTTTACATAAGATGTGAAATACAGTGCTCAATTGTATTGTCTTGGATAACAAAATTCTTTCCATCGTATTTTCAAATTGAGATATGATGGTTCCTCCACTTGCCTCAAGTTTCTTCTTACTTATTAAATATTTTTTGTATTCTTCCACACATTGGCTATGTCGACATTCCTCCAAATATTTCCATCTAACAATAGATTTCTCTTTACCATTTACAATTTTCTTTTCATAAACCTTTCCTGCATGCTTTTGTACTATATCTAGCTTCATCTGAAATTTCACTACCTTGCAACTCTTCCAACTACACGCAATACATTTAACTTCTCGTAAATCCTAATTCGTAGGAGGTATTTCTTCAATAAATGGAAAACTTGAGACCCAATCATCTTGGAATTTTCTCCCTATGGTCCACTGGCATTTTTTCCTTTTCCGTGAATGGTTTGTGTCACCTTCCAAGGAAATATATTTAACATTTTCATCACTAATTTCTGTTGAAACTGCATTTATCTCACCTTGATCACTTGAGAAAACTATTATTTCATCCATCATATGGATATCAGATGCATTTTCACAAGATTTAACATCTCTCTTAGTAACAGATTGTTCAAAGGAGCTTGAAGCAGGAAGAGAATCTGTATTCTTGGATTGATACTTTTTAAAGTATGATACTACATCAATTTTCCTTGATAGTTTCTTCCCAGGATTAGCTTTTGACATCTCACTGAATATTCCTCGATCTAGAAACCTGCATCAATAGTTTCCAAGAGTTGAGAATTACTACATTTGTAAGTAGCTTTCAAAGTAAAATAAGTGTAATGTTCACAAAAACCATTATGCAATTCTTTGTTAAAATGTTGTGCCAAGGCCCAAGCCCAAAAGCAAAAATAAATCATTATACACAAAACAATAACATCATGAGTCATCATCTATAAAACAAAGAACATCATTCAAATGTAAAATATATAAAAATTTCCACTAAATTAATTCATATCTCCAAATCACCTAATGAACACTTGAAAGCTTTAAACAAAACAACAAAATATTACAATAACTTTAATCATCCTTTGCAAAACACCTCTCCCTTAAGTTGTAAAGCATTGGTTATATGAAGTTGAAACATATCCTCTATCATTTTCCATGTGTACCAATGGCATGAATATATATCAAAATTTCCATCCATGCAATAATCATTGGAAAGACGAAAATGTACAACCAAAATGATATGTCTAAGGCGTAATGACACAAGGGAGCATCCATTGTTGACCTTAGGAAAACCCATCCCATATACATACACAGCATAAAATCCAAGCCCCTAATGCAACTCAATACAATTGTAAATGCCTAGAAATCCCAGATTTATGAAACTCCTTTCCTTGACCCAAACATAGAAGAATGCAACACTAACCGATTGCATAACCAAATTTCACTTCTCTCCAAGTCAACTTATTGTTAAAGAATGGTTGCTCTACACCCTAAAACACATGTTTACATAGACAAATAGGAGAAGAGATGTAAGCAAGCAATGCAACCACCTCAAATTGCGGGGTAAATCA
Source organism: Pinus albicaulis (assembly GCA_034641835.2). Classification (NCBI taxonomy): domain Eukaryota; kingdom Viridiplantae; phylum Streptophyta; class Pinopsida; order Pinales; family Pinaceae; genus Pinus; species Pinus albicaulis. Next base: position 696,511,300 of record CM076580.1, read on the forward strand.
CAATATGTCCATCATAATAGGCACCTTAAGTGGATAGATCATGCCTGAAACCCAACTGTTAATTTATCGTGTTGCTCCGAGCATGTTCTCCTTCTGGTGGTAGAGCACTTGGCCTTTAATGGAAAGACGGCACACCAGTGGAAGAGTCTCTCATGTGGAAAAGTTGATTTGTAGACAAACTCATCTTATTTCTGGTAGGGTTCATTTATCTAGGCCTGCAAGGCATATTCATTATGGGATATCTACTCTTACTTGTGGCATACTAGCTTGGGTGAGATTCCCGCATGCATGGCAGAGTTACTTTGGGATTTCTACTCTTGCATTCAATAACCAGTTTAGTTTGCATTATAAAGCTGGAAGAAACACTCAATAAATAGAATATGAATATGGTATGCTGTCCAATTTCATGAGCATGGAGTCATGGACTGCTATCATATCAAAATTTCAAAACATTATTTGCAGCTTTTTATAATTTTTCTTGGTATCAAAGCCCCTTGTAAACCAACATGTACGGGACCAACCTAGGTCCTGGCCATTTTGTATGGAAGCCAATCTACAAGATCTTCCCTTATGTCACAACATGATTTGATAAATTTGGCCAGGGTTCAATGCATTAACAAAATTTGACCAAAATTTTTGTTTTATGTAACCTAAATTGTAGGAAAATCAATCACTTGTATTTTAATATCTGGAAATGTTTTAGGTAGTGAAACACGTCCAGTATGCCCATGAAATAACCTAAAAAGACTCAAATGTTTTCCATGATTTGTAAACATAGGGGTGCCATGTAAAGTTTCAGGCCCAAAAAAACACATTTGGGATCTTATAAACCAAAATTAGTTGTTGTATCAAACATTTAAAACTCCTAATTAGCACTTAGTGTTTGTTATTTAACCAACTTCCATTGACATAAAAGTCATGGGATGTTACCAAAGAGTTAACCAGTAGATAAATGAACACCACAAATCATACATTCACTGGAACTTCCCCTCCCATGCAAGACCATCTAAGGGAGAGGGGCAAAAAAGAAGAAAAGAAGTCAACGAATCATCACAATCAGCCAATGATTCTTAGTGCAAAATCATTGGAAAATGCAAATCAAGTGAAAATTTAACCCATGCATCCATGGGTTGACAAAAAGAGTTTATAGCAGCCACAAGCTAATCATTCTACGAGTCTACCCAAATATGACACAAACTCCTAAAACTTGTTGATTAGAAATTCCCCAAGAAATTTCACTCGGTTCATGAGAGAATGAAAGACAAGTGCAAATAAACTTGCTATAATTTAACAACGCTAGGTTTGTGAGTTAGTTCCAACTTCCTTTTATTATATGCAAATGCCTTAATTGTGCATCGAGATTCTCTTTTTGAACTTATTAACATTAGAGAAGCAACATACATTGCTGAGAAGATTACAAATGACCAAACCCATATTGTAAAATTTCATGTTACTCTACAACCTACAACGCCTTTACTCTGTGGTCCACCTTTTCTATCATCTGGAAGGGAAGTTATCATGAACATGAAAATGTGCAATGTAATATTCACAAAAAAGAAAGACAATGAATATCATATATTAATTTTAAAACCTGAAGATCACACTTACTTCTGGAATTGTTCTCAGAGAAAGCCTTGCATATAAGAGATTAATTGAAATCCCACTGAATTTAAACCGCATCAAGGGAACATTTGCACTCTTCACACATTGAACATTGAAGACAATTAATTAATGCCTGACACGACCATAGCAACAAAAGCATCAAGTAGAGGCTATAACAAGATTATGTGAAAGTGAGAAAGAACACCCATCATGAAGCATCAAGTAATATCATCCACAACATCAACATCACTAACATCACTGTGTGAGGATATCAACTATGTTATTGGGACTTTCAAACTGTAATTTTATAAATGTCATCATTGCCAGATTGTACATGCCATTTACAAAATGTCAAGGAACTAGATTAAGAAGAGATATCTCAAAGATTGAATTAAAAAGGAAAATAAAAAAATCATCATGATACAAGAAAAAAAAATATCAAGTGAAAGAGTTAAGGAAATATCATATTCGTGTTGCAGGAGATGTGAATATGTAGCCTTATAGGCTAGATGAAGTGTTTGGGGTTTGGTAATTCTCTAAAAACCTTAGGAAATATCCTTCCATGAATGGATATCACTCTCAAAAATCATTTTGGGCATATTCCAATATGTAGGAGCCAGGGAAACATGGTCCATAACAATAGTCTATTGTCCACATATACCCACGTAAAAATTGGGATTTCTAGAAAATATCAAGACAATAAAAATACAATTGGCAATGATGGTAGTTATACAATTGCAGTTTGACAGTCCCAATGACATAGATGATATCCTCACACACTGATGTTAGTGATGTTGATCTTGTGAATCAAGTGAAAGAGTTAAGGAAATAGCATCTTCGTGTTGGAGGAGATGTGAATATGTAGCCTTAGATGCTAGATGAAGTGTTTGGGGTTTGGTAATTCTCTAAAACCCTTAGGAAATATCCTTCCATGAATGGATATCACCCTCCAAAATTATTTTGGGCATATTCCAATATGTAGGAGCCAGGGAAACATGGTGCATAACAGCAGTCTATTGTCCACATATACCCACATAAAAATTGGGATTTCTAGAAAATATCAGGACAATAAGGTCAATCCACAATGAGGAGAAATGGATATTGGGCGATGATCTCAACATTATCAAAACCCTTGAATAGAAGAAGGGGGGATCATAAGATTAGAATTTATAAAGGTGCAATAATTCAATGACCTCCTATAAAAACTTAAAGTGACAGATATGACCACCATAAATTGGATTTATAATTGGAATAATCGTAGAGGAGAAAAGCACTAAGTTTCCAATATACTAGATCAGTTTATAGTTTCACAAGCCATTCTGGAACAAGAGATTTGTTTCAAATCCTCCATCCTTCCCAGTATTGGCTCAGAATACTAGCCCACCCATCTAAAATTGGGACCCATACTTTCTTTCAAAAGGAAAAGGTTGGTGGGAATAAATATATGTCCAAGGTAGAAACAATATGCATACAATTCAAATGAAGCTCAAAGAATTTAAATTCAAACTTAGAGATTGGAATAGGAAATAATTTGGACTCATACTCAAGGAGAAAACAAGTTTTGGAATCTTGTATGCAATGTGTGCAACAATAGATCATCTTAGGAAGCCAAATGCGTGCCTTGGTGTTGGAAGAGGGAAAATTAATCAATCAAATTGAACAATGAAGAAAGAAACAGGAGATCATTGGAAACAAAAATATAGAGTGTGGTGGCTAAAATAAGGAGAGAGGAACTTGAATTTCTTCCATAAGGCTATGGTGAAGCACATACATAATAATAGAATATTTTCTCTCACCTCTTATGATGGGCATGCAACATGAAAAACTGGAACAAGAACTTGTCTCCTACTACCACTCCTTATTAACGGAGTCGATACCCTGTAGAGAAGAAGCCATTCAAAGAATTACATCTCACATTCTAACATTAATACATTTAGCCAAAAATGAAGCCTTAATGTGGACAATCTCTTTCACAAAGGTGGCGAACACAATGTTGGCAAGACCTAGTGGATTGAAGGAGAGCGTGAACTTAAACATTCACCACTGACTAGCACAGAGCACCCGCATTCACCGCACTGTTAGACTCGCAGTGCCATAAATATATTACCACAATTTTATTTCTTCATTAGGTCTGAAAGAAATCCTTAAGGATGGCGCATATTTAGGTTCAGATGACATAAAAAATACATTAGATTAAGAAAATATCAAGCACAAAGTATGCCAAAAATAGGTATCAGAGAAAGTGTTTGTATCTAACTACATAGTTCGAAATAAGGCTCAACTAAATAGGTTTGAATTAATTCATTCAAGTTTACAGACCAATATACAAGAAAACCTTTGAAAGATTCACATAATCAATAAATATGGCTCAAACTTGTCCAGACACAGAGGGCTGAAATTATATAGGAAACCACAACATATTAACGAAGTGAACATTCTTGTCCTAGGGCAAAAATTATGCAACAGGATTCAAGAGTCGCACCTCTGTTGCAGAATAATTTCCTTAGAGAGGGCTGAAATTTGACCTATGAGGACTCCTCGCTGAACTTTGAAGCAATCACTAGTTTTCACCAGGCTCCAGCAGTCCAGCACATTCGAACTGCCAAATTTATAAAAAAATAATAATGACAGAGCGCTGTTAGACTGGCCAAAACAATCACAGCACGCTGCACACTTGAAGCATTCAAATTTCGGACTCAACAAATTTATAGAGAAAAATATAATTACAGTTGCAACCCAAGGGCCAACACCACTACCCAAACTCCTCCTCGCGCATGGGTTTAGCTCTATGGCACCGGGGAAATGGGCTATATTGAACGTTGGAACTCTAAATCCAGCTACCATGGTCAGTTTCCCAAAACCGGTTGCCCTCGTTAATGCGTGCAGCTGTTATTGGTCAATGTGTCCAGATCATTTCCATCTCCATCGATCTCCACCTCCATCGCTTTGACCTCCACCAATATGGTAGGTTTGCACATCGAAGGAACAACATTCAACTTCCATGCCCCTTCCAACTTCCATGCCCTTTCCAAGTCCCAACCACCTCTCCGACCCCGTAAATACCCAGTAAATTCCGACGACCTAGTGAAAATTTGAAAAATTGGGGCAAATCACTCCAAACCCTCTTTCCGACCCTGTAAATCCAGGCGAATGCAATTGAAATTTTCTCTAGACAAAGAAAATCGAGGGCGAATTTGATTTTTTCAGTTTTATGCGCATTTACTGTGGTTGGCTAATATTTAATAATTAATTATTTTTAAAATAATTATTGGATTAACTTTATAAAACTATAGAAAATGGGTTTTATATAAAAAATTCACCCTATTAAAATTTAAAATCCCTTAAAATTCGCCTTTGGGCTAAAATTTGCCCCTAAAATTTTCCCTGGACTAAAGTGACTTAAAACTCCTAAGAGCAGGAGTATTGTTCTAGAAGCTTTGATAACAAACCCAAAGGCCCGATTCTCCTAGGACGAAGAGGGAATTTACTACTGCCAACTAATGACTAGGAATTCTTGCGCATCGTGCTTGCTACCCCCTAGACTCCTTTCTCCACCTTTTGCTTGGGGGCTCATAATTTCCAGACCCAACTCCCAAGCACCCAAAATTAATCACACGACCCAAGAACTTGCTATCAAACCCTAATTATAATTGCAATTGATCTTGAGGCCTTGATGATCCAGGCATCCCTTAACCAGAAATAAAAGCAACAATATACAAACATATCTACAAATCCCTACCTCTCGACTAAGTGAAAGCGATAAATTATGAATGTTAAAGGAGCAACTGAGAAGACTTACCAGAGTATCCACAACAAAGCCCCAATTATGAAACTCTCCATAAGTTTCCCAATTCAGGAAGCATATCCTATGCACTGAACCCAACCAATGGCAGAGGAAACTCCAACGTTTAGCCTCACCAAGATCCAAAATTTGGCACGTTTGACCACAAAAAAAACCACAGGGGATTCACTACTTGCATTCAAGATGCTTTGTTATAGAGACCAAGGACGAAGAAGCATGCATAGGTTAGCGACTTGCGCAAACTCGTCACAACCTCCACCACCCTCATGTATGCCCATAACCAAGCTCACAAACAATGACTACTCTTGCTAGTCCACAAATAAATCTATCGTCTTTGATCACAAACCTTCTATTCAACCCGTACTACATGCTATCGAAACGCCACTTGTCCCTTGGTTAAATGAATTAGAGAGGCTAGTCCCCACCCTCAACCACAATATAACCATGTTCCTCCACCCATCAGAGATCATAAAATTAAATTTAAAAAAAATATGATATATACATACTCAACAATGATATTAATTACCATAACAATAACAAAATTTAATTATAATTTTTTATATTTAATCTTTAAATTTAACATTATAAAAACCAAAATAATATTTAATCTAAAAAATTAATATTATAAATAAAAAATGAAAAACTTACATCAAATTAAAATTCGAATAATGGTATGTTCCATTAGAAAATTTACACTAATCATTTTCTTAGCAAAGAGAAATTGAACATCTTCAAGAAGAGTCTATAAAGGTGTGCTGTTCATAACTTAAAACACCGGCCCTATGCCATGTAAAGTCATGTTACATTCAACTTATATTGTAAGGGTCTATTCCTTGCCATGTAAAGTCATGTTACATTCAACTTATATTGTAAGGGTCTATTCCTTGCTTATGGAGATAATTGTGTAGTCGATAAACATGGTTTCATTTTTTAGGATGAATGTTTAGTTTTTATATTTTCTTATTCATATTTTCAATTTTTCTTTCCTTTCTTTGCCTGTGAGATCTTATTTTCATAGTGGGTCTCGACATCACAACAGGATGCAGTCTTCACTAACCATTCAGTTTCACCTTCTAGATAAGTTGAGGCAGCTAACTAGATTTCTCATAATGATGAAATGAAAAATCTGGTCTCATAAGTTGAGGCAGCAAAAACTTGGAGCATCCCTTCTTGGTTCAACAATTGTTTGATAGAAATATAATTTCTCTGCTTCAATGTCACCTTCATAGTTTTCCTTTTCTATTTCTACATTGATCATGAGCGTTCTTTGAACACATTTATACTAGCAATATATAGATTGGTGGGTGCTATTCTTCTCGTCTTATGTGTTGTCGCAACCTCCAATGTTGCCCGTGCTTGCTATCATCTACCATTCAACCACCGCAAACCTGTTACTAGACCTATTTTTGTATTATTTTTTTTTGATGATTTTGTCTTGCACCTGTTGCTAGGCCTCTTGTATTTTTTATTTTTATGATAGTTATTTGATGATTTCGTCTTTCACCTCATTTTCATGGGTTATGGGATATTGGTGATTTGAAAGTGGTGAAAGTAGTGGGTGTAAATGTATTCCTTTCCACTTGACTTTGAATTCCCATTAAGCTGTTTAATAGTCCCAAACCTTAATTACTAAAGTCTTTCAAAGAACAAAGTAGGACCATTCTACAATTATAGGGTAGGTAACATGGTACGGTGACACACTTCATGAATCATGATTTGTCTCTCATTATAAGCTGAAGAAAAAGTCTATCTGCATCATGGAATCACATCATTTGAGCATGATTTATAATTATTAATAGTACAATTAACAAACATCATTGGAATTGACATACAAACTTTGTAAGATATTATACAATTGCAAGAAACTTACGAGGAGAACTGTGTATTGGATTTAATATCTGTCCCATATTTTGGATGGGAACGAGAGCTTCATGAGTGAATGAGTGTTGGAAGACCAATTATATAGTAGGAACTAACTAATTAACCATTGGGGCATGGTCAGAGTAGAATATATTAAACCAAAGATATTAATTAGATTTTGACCCAGTCTCATAAAAAATAAATTAATTCAGTATGTGAAATGAGAAAATTTGGATAATGAGATTATAAATAATCAAACATGGAATGAGAATTGTTGAAGAATTATCTGAATTATTAATTAATTAATATTTTAAAACAATAATGATTATTAGGATTCAATAATTAATAATGTAGTCAAATAAGAGGTTAGGTAGTTAAATTATTGACCAAATCCCATTAATATAATGTGAGAAATATAACAATATGTGATGAATGAAAATATAAAATAATTAATTAAAGATTAAGCAAGGATGAAATTTGAGAAATAATTATTGGGATTCTACAATTAATAAATAACGAAGACAAATAAATAATTGATTTAAAATTTTAATTTAAATAAAAAATTAGATAGAAGATTAGATATAAGAAACATATTATAGTAAATAAATTTTAGAATAATTGTAATTAGAATGAGGATGTATTGTTGAAAGAGAGAGAATAAAGATTAGGGAAGTTTTCCAAAGGGGAGAGAAGTGATTTTTTTTTTTCAACTAGGTCACTTATTTCATTTCTTCATGTCTTCCTTCTCAATCTTATTCCATTATCATCTCAGAATTACTTATAAAATATTAAACAAGTTTGGGAAGTATTTTTTCCATTAAAGGGGAGTTGCATCTAGACTTGGGGTCCTTATGCATAGAGTAAATTCTATTTTGATAGGATATACAAGGGAAACACATGCCTTGCAAGGTAGGGAGTGTTCATATTCTAGGGATGTTAGACAAGTTTTCAAATTGAAAACCTAACAAGTATGCAATAGAGGAAATCCACAGGTCATTTTCCATTGGAAACCATGTTAATGGGAAAATGTGGAAGTCTATATTAAAACATATCAATGGAAAAATCTCCCAAAATTTTGGAAAATGACAAGTAAGTTGTCTTGTTTATATCGTTGTTTATAAGAAGCGTTGTGTCAAGAATTTTGGATTCCTTTTTGAAGGAATTGAAAGGGGTTCAATTCCCCTTATGTCGGGCATCTCACGATATCTTCACAAAATTGATCCCAAATTCCAAAACTGGGTCATTGCATGACCACTAAAGCTCTTAACTCTATCTTAAGCATCCAAGAATATTGGTAAAATTTCTCCCTATTTTTGCTTGTGTTTATAGTAATGGTAAAATATTGCCATATGTTAAAAGAGAATCATGAGTGAGGCCTTGTAGACAGTTTCATAAAAGGAGAGGTGTCTCTTTCTAAGATAACCTACCCAAGAGCTAGAAGGGATGTGGTCTTGCAATAGAATGAACACACACCCATTTCCATACAATCATTTTAGTAAATAATGTGGCATAATTGACATGCATTATATCAAGTAGCCTTATGAGAGATAGTAGGTAGTTTTAGTTCTTTGATTCTGATCTTTCTATTGCAATAAGGGGATTTAGCACAATAAGTTGAACTATTATTTTTGTATATAGGAAAAAGCATGGAAAGCACCTCAGCCACATGATGTCATCACTTGTAGTTTCACCAACAAAGGAAATTTGTGCAGCAATCCAAATCAGTTACACAACCATGGTTGTACTCAAACTAACTGTTCAAAATTGCAATAGTTGTTGCTGAAGGTTATGAGAATCCACCTGGATAGTTGTGGTGCTAACATGGCAGGATGTGGGGAAGTTCTGAGATCCATCTTTGCAAAAACTTCTCAAGCTACAAATAAAATCAAACAGAAGTTAACTTTTGGTGTAGACCTGTTCCTTATGGCACAAGGTTTCTACACTAAAATTAAATTTGAAGCAAACAAGCAATGATGGAAAGAGAACAAGTGGTGAAGTGGTAGAGTGTGGAGTGATAGAAAAGGAAAGATGTAACATGAGGGGAAGTGATAGTAGGCATAGTGACAACACCCCTTGCCCCAAGTGATGACGACTAAAAAGTTTCAAAGAGTTTCGTATGGTACATAATTTATGTAACATATACTAACAATAAATGTCAAAGGAGTAAATCTATAATTATTTCTAGCATTACTTCAATCCAAAAAAATGTAAATGCAATATATGATTTTTAATCTATGTAATTGATAACAATGTGCAATAAGACCTCATATATAAACGTCCAATAAAAAATCATGAAAATAAAAATAAAATATAAAGTTCCGATAAAATATTGGTTAAATGGACGATATAAAAAGAAAAAAAAGGAATTAATAGTGGCCAAAGCGAAATCAATCACTATAGACCTAGCCTTCAACATATATAATAAGAGAATTAAAATATTGTTTTTGCATATTTTAGAAGTATATGCTGTATAATGATGGTTTTTAAGCTCATGTGGATATCAATCGAAGCAGACTGATCTAGATTATTTATAGTGTCACAAGAAATATGTCGACGTTTCGAATCCCAACAGGGATCCATCTTTTGGACATATTTTTGAATGAAAGATTGAAAGATGGCTCAGATAAGTGATAAATAATAATATTATTTAATTTTAAAAGAGCCAACCAAGAACTAGAATTTCAATTAATTTTAATTTTTTTTAATTTTTATTATTTTTTGTTTAAAGAAATAAATTACTAATAATAATTATTAAACAATAATGTTTTAATTAATAATATATATATATATATATTTAATAATTATAATTATTAATCACAATAATTATTAATAATAATTTTATTTTAAGATGTTCTCTAGATTTTATATCTTATTTAATTGATTTAAATAATTAATTAGTAATTATTTTATTTAAATTACAAGTAACTTTTAAATCATTACTAATAATAATGTTTAATTAATATTATTATGAATTAATATCTCTAATTATTACCAATAGCTATTAATATTAAAAATAATAGCAAAATTTAATAACGATTAATCTTGATAAATAAATGATTATTTTTAATTTTATTTTTTATTAATAATAATTATAAATTTTATTATTAAGAGTTTTTTTTTTAATGTTAAGAGTTAAATTATGTTTAATAATTATTTATTATTTAGAATTCTTTCGGTAATAATCACATGACATAGAACGTTGTTTGTCATGTGATTATTACCGAAAGAATTCTAAATATGTACGATGGATCACAGAAGCCAAAATTCAAAAAATGATTTATTAATTAATATTTACTTATCCTAAAGTATAAACAAATATTAAAAAATATAATTAACTATTTACTTTATTATATTAATATTTATTTTAATTAATATTAATAATTCTACTTAATAATAATTATTAATTAAATTAAATTAATATTTACCTTTTCTCAAATAAATATAAATTTATAATAAAAAATTATTAAAAGTAAATTTATTTATATTAATTAATTTAGCTTTTTATTGATATCTATAGTAGTTAAGTATTGAGGTGTTTTCGCAGTGCATTATATTATATATCATTTTTTGGGATTCAACTATGTTAAGTAATTCATCTATGACCATTTCCATGAGAGGTAGTCGTAACTGACTAATTTCTCATGCTTTTTGAATATTCCACTTAGCACTCATTGCATTAGGTGATGCTCACAGGGGTGAAGAAGTGGGATAGAAACTAGTGAAATGAATCACATAGCGTCAATCATCACTTCAAGGGCTTACACCCGGGAACCGAGACTTCTCGAGAGGTCACCCATCCTAGATTTCCTCTGGCTCAAGCGCTGTTAAGGTTTTGCAAGTGGGGTAGCAAACTAGGTGGGATTGATTGTGGGGAAAAATCCAAAATTAAGCGTGCTTGAGCCAGGGGCGATCTCAGATGGGTGACCTCCCAGGAAGTTCTGGTTACCAGGTGCAAGCCCCAGAAGTGATGATTGACACTATGTGATTCATTTCACTAGTTTCAATCCAACTTCTTTACCCCTGTGAGCATCACCTAATGCAATGAGTGATAAGTTGACTATTCAAAAATCATGAGAAATTAGTCAGTTATGACTACCTCTCATCAAAATGGTCATAGATGAATGAATTACTTAACACAGTTGAATCCCAAAAAATCATATCTAATCTATATTATTGTTATGTTTGTTTATAAACCCTAATTCCAGAAATAAAATTTTAAAAGATGAAAGGGAGATAAATTATACTTGAGATACTATACCTGGGAGGATGAGCCTGAAGAAAAAACTTGTCTGATTAGAGGAAGCTAACTATCACTGATTTCACTCATTCCATTCATGTTGAGATTATGAGGATGCTTAATAATCTCAAGAGATTCTTCGATTTTCCTTCTTCGATAGTTTTCTTCTCATTTTCTAAACACACTTGATGCTTAGTTTTTGAAGAGTGTTCTGCAAGGGCTGAGGTGCGAGATCTCCCATTCTTAATATCGACTCCGTTTTATTTCAATCTTCATTGCAACGAACGTTTGATTTCCCCAATATAACTTTTTCCACACGAAAAATCAATCTTATAAAATCCTTTAAGCTGCTTGTGATTGATATTATCCTTAACTGACCGCATTTTTTGTCTTATTATTCATGCCCCTGAAAATTGTGTGACTATGTACTTCTTTCCCAAAGTCTTAGCAATATTATTAGTAAATCCTTGGACATGTGGTATAAAAACCCTACCATACTTGTCTTGAGGTCCTTGGCACTCATGTGAGAGGACCAAACACAATGTCTTTCTTAATATTTCTCTCTTTATATCATATACCCCTAACAACAGAGGTCAAGTGATTGATTTCCTCCTTAAGGTGCTCTGTGTTAGATATCTCGAGGGCTCTAATTGCAAGGGTATTCGGGACACCAAATTTTTGAGCTGGATGATGGTAAGATTTAGCATGAAGATAACTATCAGTGTGGGTCTTCTTTCTAAATACCTGATGCCCCAATGTTCCATCCTCCCTGGTAACTAGGACATATAAAAATAGGATGTTCTTGTTTTCTTCAACCTCCATAGTAAACTTAATTTCCGATGAAATAAAGTTAAGGTGTTTAAAACATCTTCAAAATTCTCCTTCCCATGAGTCCACTTTATGTTGGTGTCGTCCACAAATATCTTCCACTGTTAGGTCCCTATATTACTAGTGTAGTCCCTTATTTTTGTTAGTGTAGCCCCCTTATTTTTATTGTGGTGCCCCTGTAACCCCCATATCGTTATTATTGTGCCCTTAAATTATTATTTTTAGGTCGGCTAGGATTATATTGTGACCCCACAGACTCCTAAATATAGAAATGAGGTTTTGTCATTTGTATCATCCAAGAATTTTTCATTTATGTAATGTAAAGGAGGTTTCCCCCTCGAAGTGACTTATTTATAAGGCATTGATCTCTCTTTTATTTTATTTTTGGAGCTGGTTCCATAAAATTTGGTATCGGATCTTTGGATTCTAGGGTTTCAATGCTTCAAACAAATCATCATTGAATTTTAGCTATAACTTTTTTGCTACGAAGGTTCAGACACTAAATAGAAAACCCATTTCTAAGCAATCCTTAGGCACTTCCTGTAAAAATTTCAAATCATGGTTCGCAATATTTTCGGAGATATGATCTGTGGAACTTAAGGTTTTTGCAGGCTTCGAATTTCATCTAAAAGAGGTGACCTTGGGAAAATCATCATAACTCTCTCTCTGAGCATCAGATTTGAATTCTGTAAAAAGCGGCTAAAAGCACACAGAATTTAGTTTACTATGTATCAATTTCAGAGTTGAAAGAGGAAACAGTGACACGTGGCATTCCGTACAAGTTCGATCTGCTGGACTAGTCCATAATTAGGTCATTGTGGGAGATTGGGCATAAATTTATCTTGAAAAATCCAAATCAGGTCAAACCTGTGGAATTTGAAATAAGATTCAGAGGGCTACTACATGACCGAATTTCAGATATTGAAGATCCAAAATCACAGAGATAATGAAGTTTCAATATCGAGCTCCTCAAAAGAAAGAAAAAGGTGTGTATTTTTTTTTTCAAATAGCATAAGTCTTGTTTGAAAAATCAGTTTGAAGTGATTCCAAGGGCATATTGAAGCATAGATATCAGTATTGGGTTCTAAAATTCCCCCTAAAAATAATTTAACACCCATTAAGCCCCAAAAATACTCTACTATGACTCATGAAGAGGAATAAGTGCAATATGATATATCAAAATTTCAAGAGCAAGCGCACCAAATTTCTCTCTCGCAAAGAGCAACAAAAAATGAAATAGAAGTTTTGAAGAAAGGCGTGGAAGATAAGATGGATGGTTTGAAGAAAGGCATGGAAGCTAAGATGGATGGTTTGAATAATGGCATGAAATACATGGAAGAAAAAATGGGAGACATGAAGAATGATATAAAAACAGACATGGAAGGTTTGATGGAAGGTTTGACAAAGTTGATACAAGAAATGATTCCTAATGGCGAAATGATAGTAGAGAAAACTCACGATGACAAAAAAATAAATGTTGATCATGATTTCATAAACTCTAATGTTGGATTGAAGACCCACCATATTCCAAAGATCGATATGAGGAAGTTTGAATGCAAGGATCTCGTAACATGGATACTACAGATGGAGCAATATTTTTATCTCAATAATGCGCAAAACACACAAAAGGTACACCTTGAAACTTTATATTTAGAACCAAATACATTTGTATGGTGTCAATGACTTTTCTCCTATAAAAAAATTATCACTTGGTCAATTTTTACGGAGGAAATGATAGCACATTATGAGGATACAAAGAGGAACACCTTCTTTAGCCAATTGATAAATCTCAAACAAAAGGGTTTAGTGGTGGAGAAAATTGAGGACTTCCAAAAAGTGAATATAAGGGTAGTTGATATTCTAGGGGAACACATGATTGATGTATTCATAGATACTTTAAAGGATAACATCCATCATGAGGTTTGCCTTACAGAACCTGATTCATTGGAGAAGGCATTCGGGTTGGCAAGAAAAATTGAATGTAAAATTACGGCGACAAGGAAGCCTACCACTCACATCTATAAAGATGGAAGTATTGCTACTCCTAGACTTCCAAAACCTACAAGGTTGACACCACAAAAATTGGAAGAAAAAGAGAAAAAGGGCTTTGCTACAGTTGTGATAGAAAATACACTAAAGGTCATAAGTGTGCCGAGAAGAAATTATTTTACATATATTGTGAAGAGGAGGAATAAAATGAACAAGAAACTTAAAAAGAGGAGGATATACACCAAGAACCAACCCTAGAGAAAGAAGAAATGAGTCTGACCATATCCTGTAATGCATTGGCAGGAATTACCACTCCTCAAACTCTCAAGATAAAAGGACATATTAAGAAGAAAAACGTAATAGTATTGATTGACTCGGGTAGTACCCATAATTTTATTCATTGTAAGGTAGCCAAGGAATTGAATTGATTCCTATACCCAACACCAGAATTTCAAGTGATGGTTGAAAATGGAGGAAGTATAAATTTCTCTGGAAAATGCCACAATATCAAGCTAACCATGGGGGAATATGTATTGAATAGTCCAATACTTTCCATTCCAATGGGAGGTGCTGATGTTGTACTAGGAGTACAATGGTTACAATCTTTGGGAACAATAACTTTAAGTTTTCAAGAACTTTTCTTGAAATTTTTTCGAAAGGAAAGGAAGTTAAGTTACGGGGTATCACAGGGAATTTGGAAAATATAATAATCTCTAATGTCATGAAAAAGCTTTTGAAGAAATAACAATGAGGTGTAATTGCACAATTATGCTCACTAGAAGTTCCAACATCAAAATAATCTATTTCTCCAGATCTCCAAAAAGTCTTGGACAATCATTCCAAGGTGTCTGAAAATCCCAAAGGACTCCCACCTATTCGTGTTCATGATCATGCTATTCATTTGATTCCAGGAAGTGTTCCTCGAAACATCAGGCCTTATAGATATCCTTATGTCCAAAAGAGCAAAATTGAACATATGATTGCAGAAATATTAGAGGATGGTATAATTCAACCGAGTCAAAGTTATTTCTCTGCTCTAGTAGTATTGGTTCACAAAAAGGATGGATCATGGCGCATGTGTTAAGATTATAAGGAGCTCAATAAGCTCACTATTAAAGATAAATTTCCCATTCTTGTGATTGATGAATTATTGGATGAATTACATGGAGCAATTTATTTTACCAAGTTGGATCTTCGTTCAGGATTTCATCAAATTAGAATGAAGACCAAAGATATTCTGAAAACAAAATTTCAAACTCATGAGGGTCGTTATGAATTTTTGGTCATGTATTTTGGCCTTACCAATGCACCTTCTACATTTCAAGGGTTGATGAATTTCATTTTCAAGCCCTTTCTTAGAAAGTTTGTGTTAGTATTTTTTGATGATATACTAATCTACAGTAGGTCTTGGAAGGATCGTGTTCAACATGTTGACAGGTTGCTCAGACTATTGGAGGAGAAACAATTATATGAAAAAACCTCTAAATGTTTCTTTGGAGTATAAGAGGTGGAATATTTGGGTCATATTGTATCTCAGGAGGGTGTTAAGGTAGACCCTAACAAAATTAAAGCCATTAAGGAATGGAAAGTCCCCACAACCATAAAGCAGATGCGAGAATTTCTCGGATTAACAAGTTATTATCGCAAATTTGTTAAGAATTATCAGAGAATAGCTGTTCCTCTAACAAAATTATTGAAGAAAGATACATTTTCATGGACTCCTGAAGCAACTGAGGCCTTTGAACATCTTTAAGAGGAAATGTTCCTAGTACCGATCTTAGCTACACCGGACTTCACAAAAAAATTTATTGTGGAATGTGATGCCTCAGGAAATGGAATTGGCGTTGTTTTAATGTAAGAAGGAAGACCCATTTATTTTGAAAGTCGTCCAATCAAAGGAAAGTTTTTACATAAAGATATTTATGAGAAGGAAATGTTGGCAATACCAGATCATCCTAAAGAAATAGAGGCCTTACCTAATGGGAAGACACTTCAAGGTAAAAAATGATCATGATAGTCTTAAATAATTTTTGGAACAAAGACATCTTCAGAAGAGCAGCAAAAATGGGTCACAAAGATGTTGGGTTATGAATTTGAAACCATCTACAAAAAGGGAAGCTAAATGTTGTTGTAGATGCACTCTCAAGAAAGGATGAAGAGTGGAAGCGTTGATTTGTGCCATTTCTATTATCCTACCAGATTGGATAACCGAAGCAAGGGATGAATGGAAAAAGGATGAAGAAGTGTGGACATTCATTCAAAATTTGCAGCAAGATACTAGTACATCATATATATTTAGTTGGAAAAATGATTCCTTATGGTACAAAGATCGCTTATATATTTGTAAGAATTCCCAAATAAAAAAAAATATTATTTTGGAATTGAACACTTCTCCCTTAGGAGGACACTCAGGATTTAAAAAAAATCACTACACGGTGAAGAAAGAGTTTTTTTGGGATGGCCTAAAATCTGACATTCAAAAGTTTGTGGAAGAATTTTTGATTTTCCAGCAAAATAAAGTTGATACAATTAAGACCCTGGGTATTCTACAACCTTTATCCATTCCAAGTCAATGTTAGGAGGAGATTTCAATGAATTTTATCACAGGTTTACCCTTGCCACCAACCCTGTTCACTTCTAGATACTGCCACCTACCTTATTTAGATAGACTTACAACATTAGATCAGACGGATGGGGATGGAAGTTCAAAGGAAAGAATGTCATAATGGTGGTAGTTGACAGAATTACCAAGTATGCACACTTTTGTGCATTATCTCATCCATTTAAATCAAGTACAGTTTCTACTTCTTTTAAGGAAACAATTAAAAAGCTTCATGGAAAACCAAAGATTATTGTAAGAGACATAGATCCCATTTTTACTAGAAATTTTTGGATGTAATTATTTTCTTGTTTGGGTACTCAACTAGCTCATAGCTCATCTTATCATCCTCAATCCAACGAGAAAAATGAGATGGTGAAAAAAGTTTGGAAGGATATCTTCATTGTTTTTTATCTGATAAACAAACACAATGGGTCAAGTGGTTACCTCTGGTTGAATGGTGGTATAACACTTCCTTCCATATTGTAGCAAAAAAGACCCCATTTATGGAACTTTATGGATATCATCCATTGTCTATCACATCACCTTTAAGATACAATTCTAAGGTTCAAGTAGTGGAAGATCACATCGAGTATCAACAACAAGTTCTCCAACTCTTAAAGGATAACCTAAATTTGGCACAAAATCGAATGAAACAACAGGCATATCAACATCACAGTGAGAGACGTTTTGATGTAGGAGACTGGGTATTTTTATGGCTACAACCATGCAAATAAATTTCCCTCAAGCAAGCTAAGAAGGATAATAAATTATTGCCAAAGTACTATGGTCCTTACAAGGTGTTTCAAAATATTAGTACTATGGCATACAAATTGGAGCTTCCTTCTTCTTCCTGAGTGCATCTAGTTTTCCATGTTTCATGCTTAAATAAGGCTATAGGTGACAAAATTCCAGTTCAAACAATATTTCCAGAACTTGATGAGGAAGGAAAAATCATCTTGGAACCTGAAGCAGTCACAGAAACAAGAACTCCACAACTACGAAATCGATCAAGTTCAGAGTATCTCATTAAGTGCAAGAACTTACCCATTGAAGATTCAACATGGGAGGATGATAATTTTATACAGAAGCATCCAGAGCTACTCAAGCATTGGGGACAACACTTTTTGAAAGGAGAGGGGAATGTAAGGTCCCTATATTACTAGTGTAGTCTCTTATTGTTGTTAGTGTAGCCCCATTATTGTTATTGTTGTACCCATGTAACCCCCATATTGTTATTATTGTGCCCTTAGATTATTATTTCTAGGTCAGCTAGGATTATATTGTGACCCCATGGACTTCGATATATAGAAAGGAGGTTTTGTCATTTGTATCATCCAATAATTATTCATTTATGTAATGTAAAGGAGTTTTCCCCCTCGAAGTGGCTTATTTATAAGGTGTTGATCTCTCTTTTTGTCTATCTTTGGAGTTGGTTCCATAACATCCACCAAGCTGGTTTTAAGGTAAAGGAATCAATGACCTTCTTTTCAATGTGTTCCATATATAAGTTAGAAAAAATGGGTGAGAGTGGTGATCCCATTGCGACACCAGATACTTGGAGGATCCTATGGTATTAAATATTGGTCTGAGAGGAGCACCCTCCTTGTGAATTTTGGGTAATCCATAAATTCTAGCAATGACCTCACATGAAGGGATCAACTTATTTTTCAGTTTATCATCAAGACCAGATTCCATGATTTCCTTCTTGACTTCTTTTATAACCCTAGTCATGGGGTTGGAGTTAATTATTTTATAGATACTACAATTTAAATTCTTATTCATTTTGTTTACATAATCACCCTTATCCAGAACCACAACAAATCCTTTATTATCTGCTTTGAGGACCACAATTATTTCATTATTGCGAAGGTAGTTAAGAGAGCTAAGCTCATATTTTCTTAGATTACTCCTAGGGACTCTTGATTTTCTCATTATAAGGGAATATTATTGTCTCAATGCCTACTTGTCATCCAAGGATAGACCTCGAATCCCCTATTCAATATTGCAAATGATGCTTTCTTTTGGAATGTTACTAGGGGCAACAACAAAACCAAGACCCTTGTTGAGGATCTTAATAGTTTCTTGATCCAAATTTAAAGAAGATAAGTTAACCACCTTATTATTTTTGGGCCCACTATTTGAGATTAGGTTTTAGTTAAAAACATATTTATTAAAGTGGAAATCACTCCTATGGATGCCCTCCATACAACCTTAGTTTCTTTCCAAACATCCTAGGTTGCTGCCTACTGCGCTGGACATATGTTGCAAATTCAAATTACACCTAGAATTATAACTCAAAATCAAATTCTCTCCAATGTTGTTGCTAACAATATTACCTACATTGTTGTTACTAACTGAGAAACCATCCTCACAACTAATTTCAGACGAAGGGTGAAATTTAGATTCTTGGAGTAAATTATTAATTTTATGGAAGCCAGATAGCAATTCATCTTCTGACAAATTGGAATTGCAGCTAATCCTTTGTTTTCTCAGTAGCTCCTATGATGGGGGAGCATTAAATATGAGTATCAATAAGTTGTTTTTACTGTAGGTTATCGATTTCTTGGTCTCTACGTTGTCCTTACTTTCTTCCCCATATATGATAGTTGCATCTGTAGTGTAATTTTTGTTTAAAAATATCGACCCTCTTCCTCACTCGTTACTAGATTCCTCACTATTTATACTCTCATATACATAAACGGTTCCTATGTTAGAAGAGATGACATGGATTCTTTCTGAAATCCCACTTCCAAAAACCGATATCAATTCACCTCTAAAATTCTTACTCGCTTTGTCATCTATAGAACCAACCTCTGCGTTACTGCTTATTCCTGGAAACTCCACTCCGAAAACTGAAGTCGAAGCTCCTACCACATCCTTACTCACTTCATCTATGGGAATGCTTATAATATCATTATTAATGCTGAAACATCCCGTAGCTGCATACACCACAGGTCTTGACCGTTCTTCTTGCCCAACGAAGGAAACTATACTGAAAGAATAGTTATCAGCCATAACATTCTTGGCACAATTATTCTTAATCTTTGCAAGCTTCTTGGCCTACCTATCACGAGCAGTCTGCCCTTCTTTATGAGCCTTGAGAGTGGCCTTTGCATCAGTCGTTCTCCAAAAATTATGATCAATTGCGTTAGCTAATTTTAAATGAGTGGAGAGGGTTGGATGCCCAAGTTTATCTAAGATAGCTTACGTCCTCCTGATTTCCCCATTGATTAGGTTAAAACTGAGTTTTATATCTGTCATAACTACGAAAGTGAAAATTATGTTTAATGTGAGCAAATGGAGGAATAAGGTTGTTGTCACAATAATATTTAAGAAATTGCAAGTCCGCCGCCATCCTTTCAATTTTCATTCTTGAGTTTTCTAGAGAACAAATCTCTTCCCACGTGTCCCCTTCGTGTAGGGAAATGATGATGGGTTATAAGCTGCTGTGGTTATGAATTGAAGCAGATTGATCTGGATTATCCACAATGTCACAAGAAATATGTCGACTTTTCAAATCCCAACGAGGATCCATCTTCAGGACATATTTTTGAATGAAAGCTTAAAAGAGGACTCATATCAGTGATAAATAATAATATTCTTTAATTTTAAAAGAGCCAACCAAGAACTAGAATTTCAATTATTTTTTATTTTAAATTTTTTTATTTAAAGAAATAAATTACTAATAATAATTATTAAATAATATTGTTTTAATTAATAATAATAATTTTATTTGGAGATGTTCCCTAAATTAATTAAAGATTTAGAACTTATTTTGTTGATTTAAATTGGTAATTAGTAATTAATAATTATTTTATTTAAATTACAAGTAACTTTAAAATCATTATTAATAATAATAGTTAATTAATATTATTATTAATTAATACTTCTAATTATTACCAATAACTAAAATAATATCCATGTTTAATAACAAAACAAATATTAAAAAACATAAGTAATTATTTACTTTATTATATTAATATTAATAATTCTATTTAACAATTATTATTAATTAAAATAAATTAATATTTATTTTTTTGTTTGTTTTTTATTTTTTTATTTTTGTTTTTTTATTTTATTTTTCTCTGAATATGACTAATTCTATTAAGAGAAAATATGGTACAAGGCCAGATAACAAACAAGAGAGACAAGAAACCGGCCAACCAGAAAGGATGAACTATCCACCTCGGTCCCATGAAGAGGAGGAGAAACAAACAGTGAACAAAGGAGCATGACTAAAGAGATGAAAGAAAAGAATTGAAATCTACCCAGAATGGGCAGAAGCCTTTAAGCGAAGTTTTTTTCCTTTCTTCTTGATGAATTTTACCCATCTAGCTTGGTGAGGATGGGCTAGAGCAACTTGAAGACTGGTAGTAGCAGTGGGAGGAGTCTCCTTGTCTATATCAGAAGAGGAGGACTCATGAGTATGTTTCTGGGAGTTCATCATGTCTGGAGGATCCCCAGGTGCGGTAGATAACAAGCCATTAGCCTGTTGACCCTGTTCCATTTCTGCATCTATCTCTTCGTCTTCTGAACTTGGAGCTTCAGTGTCATCCACAGACGACGGACTGCATGGTGTCCATCTTTTGGATTTGGATGGAGGAATGTTTTCCTTTTTTTTTTGCAAGGAATATGGGGCAGGATTTCTAAAGATGCCTAGTTTGGTGACAATGTCGGCATCGGAAAGCTGTGTTCTCATAATCTAGGATCTGTGTCCATACAAAGTATCCTATTTTGAGAATAATTTGGTTAGGAAAACCTTTGCTAATGTCAACCTGCACACATATTTTGGCATATGTGTATAATCGATGGTACTCTCGATCGTATTCTGCCATTATAAAGCGACCCAAGACGTTTCCTATTCCTCGATAGACAAAAATGTGCCAGAGGTGAGCCGGGAGATTGGGTAGTCTGACCCAAACCAGAGTTCTGGTAATCACTGCTGTGGTTGGGTCGAAATCCAGGAACCAGGGGGTACTGAACAACCCCTCCGTTCCCCAAAACCATGGGCCTTCAGTTTGGGCCTTGTGATAATCCATGATATGATCAAACAGGACTATGAAAAATCCTTTTGAGCAAAAGTTGACCTTGTAGTTGTGGGTCTAATTTGCATAGATCCACTCATAAAGATCCTTGGTATGGGGCCAAAGGCCATTGAATCTACAGATGATAGCGATTTCTGCATATTTTTGAAGATCTTCTGCAAGATCTGGATGGGAAATTTCTATGGAGGGAACATCCTCTGATTTATCAACTAGAAAAGGTTTTGGGGCTTCAAAAGAAGGGCCAACTTTCCTGGACTCTTCATGAACTGCATCTTTGTAAGAGAAGGCTGGAGCAGAAGAAGAGCTTCTAGCAGCTCCTCCTCTCAAACGAAGGGATAAAACTAAAGTATCATTTCTTTCAATGTTATAGTATGATAGAGAGAAAGAGGCTTCAAGTTGTTTACTTCCATAAAGAAGCCGTTGAAGAGCTGAGGGTATTCCCAACTTGTGCTCAAGAGTGTGCATGAGCATCTGAATGCTGTCAGTTGGACGAACCCATAGCAACTGGGATCTACTCGACAGAAGAGAGATCTGGATTTGAAAAGCAGAGTAAGGATAAGAAGGCCCCTCTTTACTATTCTCATTCAGATCCAAAAGGCATTGTTGCCGCAGGTCATGAAAGAAGGAAGGATTTGCACATAGCAGTGGCAGAAGTTGGCATTGATCATGTCGGGGTTCAGCGCCAGGGGCTACCACAACTTCCTTCACCTCCGTAGCAGCGCATCGAAGAACCTTCGGCTTTGGATCAGGTGTTTGTTTCTATCCGTAGTTGGAAGGGCATTTGTTTCTGCCCACAGTTGGAAAGGCAGAGTGAATGCTTGGTAAAAATTTGTTTAAATCTCCCTTGAATCCGACGCAGTCGCTAACATGAAAGAAGCTGCGAGGGAGAGCAGGCTCTGCAGGCCTCTAGCCGCCATGAGCAAAGGGACATAGCTGGATCGTGACGGCGGCAGGGGAGCTGTAAGCGTAGATCTAGGAAGACTTAGCAGAGGCTCCAGGATCCTGCGAGTCGAAAGCCGTCAAGTTCCCTAGATCGATCTGGTAGAAGTTGGTTTCTTCAGAAACAACGATCGCCATCCTAAGGTTTCTCCAATTTGTTGTAATATTACCTCACATATAATTAATATTTATTTTTTGAAATAGATATAAATTTATCATAAAAAATGATTAAAAGTAATTTTTTTTTATAATAATTAATTTAGCTTTTTATTGATATCTATATTATTGTTATGTTTTTTTATAAACCCTAATTCCAGAAATAAAAGTTTAAAAGATGAAAGGGAGAGAAATTATACCTAAGATACTATACTTGGGAGGACGAGTCTGAAGAAATTTTTTTTCTAATGAGAGGAATCCAACTATCACTGATTTCACTCCCTGCATCCCTGTTGAGATTATGAGGATGCTTAATAATATCAAGAGCTTATCTGATTTTCCTTCTTTGATAGTGTTCTTTTCTAGTGATAATTTTGACATTTTCTAAACACATGTGATGATTATTTTTTGAGGAGTGTTCTAAAAGGGTTGAGGTGCGAGATCTCCCATTATTAATATCAGATCCTTGTTCTTTAAATCTTCTTTGCAACGAACACCCTATTTCCCCAATATAAATTTTTCCACACGAACAATCAATCTTATAACTCCTTTAAGCTACTCGTGATTGATATTATCCTTAAATGACAACATTTTTTGTCTTATTGTTCTTGCCACTGAAAATTGCATGACTATGTCCTTATTTCCAAAAACCTTAGCAATCTTATTAGTAAATCCTTGGATGTATGGTAGAAAACCCCTACCACACTTGTATTGAGATCCTTGGTGCTCATGTGAGAGGACCGAACTCTCAGCTCTTTTTATGTCTTTCTTAATATCTCTCTCTTTATATCCTATACCCGTAAATAAAAAGGTCAAGTGATTGGTTTCCTCCTTAAGGTGCTGCGTGTCAGATGTCTTGAGGGCTCTAACAACAAGGGTATTCAGGACACCAAATTTTTGAGTTGGACGATGGTAAGATTCAACATGAAGATAACTATCAATGTTAGTATTCTTTCTACATACCTAATGCCCCAATGTTCCATCCTCCTTCCTTGTAACCAGGACATATAAAAATGAGATGCTCTTGTTTTCTTAAACCTCCATAGTAAACTTAATTTATGATGAAATAGAGTTAAGGTGATTAAAAAATATTTCAATATTATCCTTCCCATGAGTCCACTTTATGTTGGTGTCGTCCACAAATCTCTTCCACCATGTTGGTTTTAAGGTGAAGGAATCAAGGGCCTTCTTTTCAAAGTGTTACATATATAAATTAGCAATAATGGGTGAGACTGGTGATCCCATTGCGACATGACCAGATAATTGCTCATAGTATCCCACTGGAAGCTGGAAAAATTGGATCGTAAACAAATATCTACAAGCTTAGTTATCTCCGTGTCAGTGACTTCCTTTATAAATTGAACAACTTCATCTAACAAAATTTCAGTAAATAATGACACTACATCCAAACTTACCAAAAGTTCATCATCCTCCACTCTCATTTTTAATAAGTCTTACGAAATCATTAGAGTCTTTTATGAATGAGTTAGTGTTTCTAACTAGGGGCTTAAGAATCTTGGAAACATATTTTTCCAACCCATAAGTGGGGGATCCTATGGTATTAACTATCGGTCTGAGAGGAGCACCTTCCTTGTGAATTTTGGGTAATCCATAAATTCTAGGGATGACCTCACACGAAGGGATCAATTTCTTTCTCAGTTTATCATTAAGACCGGATTCCATGATTGCCTTCTTGACTTCTTTTATAACCCTGGGCATGGGGTTGGAGTTAACTATTTTATAGCTACTAAAATTTAGATGCTAATTCATTTTGTTTACATAATCATCCTTATCCAGAACCACTGTAGCTCCTCCTTTACCTGATTTGAGAACCACAATTATTTCATTATTGCGAAGGGATTTAAGAGCACTAAGCACATCATTGCTTATATTACTCCTAGGGGCTCTTGTTTTTCTCATTATAAGGGAACATTCTTGTCTTAATGCCTCCTTTCCATCCAAGGATAAACCCTGAATCCCCTCTTCATTGATGCAAATAATGCTTTCTTTTAGAATGTTCCTAGGGGCAACAACAAATCTAATTCCCTTGCTGAGGATCTTAATAGTTTCTTGATCCAAATTTAAATAGGACAAGTTAACCACCTTATTATTTTTTGGCCCATTTTTTGAAATTAGGTTTTGGTTAACAACATCATTATTAAAGTGGAAATCACTCCTATGGATGCCCTCCATACAACCTTGTTTTCTTTCCAAACATCCCAGGTTTCTTCCCACTGCACTGGCCATATGCAACAAATTTCGAATTACAGCTAGAATTATAACTCAAAACTGAATTTCCTCCAATGCTGCTGCTAAAAATATTACCTACAGTGTTGTTACTAACCGAGAAACAATCCTCATGACTGATCTTAGACGAAGGGTGAAATTTAGATTCTTGGAATAAGTTATTGATTTTCTGGAAGCCGGATAGCAATTCATCTTTTGAAAAATTGGAATTTCGGCTAATCCTATGTCTAATTGATAGCTTCTCTTATGAGGGAGTGTTAAATTCAAGCATTAATAAGTCATTTTTACTGTAGTTTATCAATTTCTTGGTCTCCATATTGTCCTTACTTTCTTCCTAGATACGATAACCACATCTATAGTGTAATCATAGTTTAACAATATCGACCCTATTCCTAACTCGTTAGTAGACTCTTTGCTATTTATACTCTCATATACATAAATGGTTCCTGTGTTAGAAGAGATGACACGACTTCTTCTCAGAATCCCACTTCTAAAAACCGATATCAATCCACCTCTCAAATCCTTACTTGCTTCATCATTTACAGAACCTGCCTCTGTGTTACTTCTTATTCCTGGAAACTCCACTCCAAAAACAGAAGTCGAAGCTCCTACCACATCCTTACTTACTTCATCTATGGGAACATTTATAATATCGCTATTAATACCAGAACATCCTGTAGATGCATATACCATAGGTCTAGACCGTTCTGCTTTCCCAATGAAGGAAACTATGTCGGAAGGCTGGTTATCAACCATAATATTCTTGGCATAATTATTCTTAATATTTGGAAGCTTCTTGGCATGCTTATCACGAGTAGTCTGCCCTTCTTTCTAAGCCTTGAGCGCGGCCTTTGAATCAATCATTCTCCATAACTGATGATCATTTATGTTAGCTAATTTTAAATGAGTGGAGAGGGCTGAATGCCAAATTTATCTAAGATAGCTCTCGTCCTCCTGATTTCCCCATGAATTAAGTTCAAACTGAGTTTTAAAAAATATCTTTCATACCTATGGAAGTGAAAATTATGTTTAATGCGAGAAAATGGCGGAATAAGGTTGTTGTCATGAAAATATTTAAGAAATTGTAGGTCTGCCACCCTCCTTTCAATTTTCATTCTCGAGTTTTCCAGAGAACAAATCTCTTCCCACGTGTCCCATCCGTGTAGGGAAATGATGATGGTTTTTAAGCTCCTGTGGTTATCAATTGAAACAAGTTGATCTGGATTATCCACAATGTCACAAGAAATATGTAGACGTTTCAAATCATCAGGATAGATTTTTGAATGAAATCTTGAAAGAGGGCCCAGATTAGTGATAAATAGTAATATTCTTTAATTTAAAAAGAGCCGACCAAGAACTATAATTTCAATTAATTTTTTAAATTTTTTTTAAAAATTAATTTTAATTAAAAAAATAAATTACTAATAATGATTATTAAATAATAATATTTTAATTAATAATAATAATTTTATTATTAATTAATATTAATAATTATAATGATTGATGACAATAATTATTAATAATGATTTTATTTTAAGATGTTCCCTAAATTAATTAAGTATTTTATAACTTATTTAGTTGATTTAAATTAGTAATTGATAATTAATAATTATTTTATTTAAATTACAAGTAACTTTAAAATCATTATTAATAATCATGTTTAATTATTACTATTATTAATTAATATTTCTAATTATTACCAATAACTACTAATATTAAAAATAATAACCATACTTAATAATGGTTAATTTTGATAAATAATTCACTGGATGTGGTTGATAGCTCGACGTGATGGGACTTTAGTCCCCTGGCGAGTCCTGAGGGCGCTTGCATGCAGCGGAAATATGGTTCCCTGCACTGCCATAACTCATGCAGTAAATTCGCCAGCTTGCTATGCATTAGTTCATTCTGCCTTGCCATTTCATTACCTCACTCCGTCGGCTCAAGTTGACATGGCTTTCATTCCAGAGAATTCGACCGGCTTCTGTGTTTTCTGCAGCTCTCCATCTCCTGTTCATGGTGCATGTCCAGCTGACTGTGCGGAGCTGAATGCACGCACCCAAACCGGGCGTCGCTGCAACATCCTTGGCTGTCTGGAAATTCTGCCAGGTTTCCACTTCACTCAAAGCAGTTTTTGTAATCTAACCTCTTGTTTGCATACACAATCTGCAGATTTGCTGTGGTCTTCCTCTAGCTCTGCCTGTGCCTCTTGCCTTAAGCAACACCCGCATCGCTCTGTGGAGATGCCTCGACTTCGACATCAAATGAGGTGTCAGCGAGGGGCAAGTAGAGGTTGCCCTTCCCGCCCTCACCCTACTCCCAGTCCAACCTCTGGCTCTTCTACGGAGGATGACGAATGAGGCCTTTGTTCGAATTCTAGAAGGCAGAGGGGTTGCTCTTTGCATACCGGAGGCTCTCACTCTATTCCGCCTGAGAAGCGCCCTCCACCTGTCCCTCCTCCGACCACTTCCCCTGTTAGTCATGTTCCGGCCAGCCTGACCCTCTTCCAGACCTCTCAGCGAGCAGAATTCTGCTTCAACTGCACCTTTGACAAGCCTGTCCTCACTGCGTTTGTCACCATTTCTGTTTGTGAAAGCTCTGCTAGCACAGGCCAGGCTTCTGTCCCCTACTCTGCCACCACCTAGCCTCGCCCTCAACCTTCTCAGGGTAACAATGATGCGTCTGGTCCTAATGCGCCCCTTGGCATTGGGCAATCCAACTTTGAAATTGAAAATGTGCAGGAGGGCTTCTTCAGCAAAGACAACACCCCTAATAAGGACAATGCAGAGGAAGAAGACGAGTACGGTTGCATAATAGTGGAAGAGCCGGACTCTCCAGTTCCGAATCAGTGATTTTTAACTCCTTCAGCCCACTATGGTCCGGGTTTACATTTCCGTTGGAAAATTTTGGTTTTTGCTGCTTTCATCAGCTGAACAAGCTGTATGCTGTATTAGTTTTCAGTCTTTTAGTAA
This sequence comes from Pinus albicaulis, assembly GCA_034641835.2. Taxonomy (NCBI): domain Eukaryota; kingdom Viridiplantae; phylum Streptophyta; class Pinopsida; order Pinales; family Pinaceae; genus Pinus; species Pinus albicaulis. The sequence continues at coordinate 696,539,579 of CM076580.1, forward strand.
ATTAAAATGTATGCATTGTATACCGGTTTCCCTCTCAAGGGCGGTAAAATTTCTCTCTCAAGAACTGGTTTCCCACTCAAGGCAGTTCAGTCGTTTTTGTAAAAGCATGGACATCAAGCCCAATTCTCAGGCTTACACAGCTGAGACTGGTGCAATTTTGTACTATTATGTTTCATAAATAGAATTAATTTTACCGAGAAAAAAAAAATGTTGATAAATAATTATTATTATTATTTTTATATCTTATTAATAATACTTATAAAATTTTATTATTAAAAGTTTTTGTGTTAAGAGTTAATTTCTTTAATAATTATTTAATAATTAATATTTACTTATCCTAAAGTATAAACAAATATTAAAAAATATAAATATTTTTTTACTTTATTATATTAATATTTATTTTGATTAATATTAATAATTTTACTTAATAATAATTATTATTTAAACTAAATTAATATTATTTGTTTCCCATAAATATAAATTTATAATAAAAAAATTATTAAAAGTAAATTTATTTATATTAATTAATTTAAGTTTTTATTGATATATATATTATTATTATGTTTGTTTATAAACCCTAATTCCAAAAATAAAAGTTTAAAAGATGAAAGGGAGAGAAATTATAGCTGAGATACTATACTTGGGAGGATGGGCCTAAAGAACAAAATTTTGTAATCAGAGGAGGCCAAATATCACTAATTTCACTTCCTCCGTCCCTGTTGAGATTATGCGGATGCTTAATAATCTGAAGAGCTTCTTTGATTTTCCTTCTTCGATAATGTTATTCTCTGGTGATAATTTTGGCATTTTCTAAACACACGTCATTATTAGTTTTCGAGGAGTGTATTGCATGGGCTTAGGTGTGAGATCTCCCATTCTTAATATCGGTTTCATGTTCTTTCAATATTCTTTGCAACGAGTGCCCGATTTCCCCAATATAACTTTTCCACATGGACAATCAATCTTATAAAATCCTTAAAGCCACTTGTGATTGATATTATACTTAACTAAACTGTTGTATAATGTAGATACATGAGTAAATAAGAAGATCTAGGTTTTGAAGGTGACTCCAATTATTATACATGTGTTTTTCCTTTGACCATGAATGTGTCACAACTCTCCACACATAAGGATGGATTTTTAGGTAATGGGTTAACTTACGGATTGAAAATACAATTCAACTTCCTATCTTTTTTAATATCCAAAATTCATATAATTACCCACAATGTTGGTATTGTTTGTTGTCAACCACAATGTTGAGAGAGTTAGTTAACCATATTGTTAATTGATCTTGCAACATAGCCATAGATGGAATTCCAATTAATTGTGGCTTGCATTATCCAAGTTATTTTAATATTAAGAAAGAGCTTTTATTGGCTATAACGAGTGGTAAATTTATTATTAGTCGATATTATTTGGGCTGTAGGGACTATAGTAATCGTTTATTATTTTTCAATTAATTAGGTACAAAAAATGATGATATATCATTGTTTTAAACCAAAGTATTGTCAAAATCATACATTGCATTTCACATTTTATCCTATGTTTAAGTTGGAGACCTTATTTGGCCTCTTCCCAAGGTGAATATCCAATTATTCAACCCATATAGCTTATGTTATAAGTTACATTTCATTAACATTTTTTCACAAATAAACTAATGCTAGCATTATTTTACTAACATTAAATGTTTTCATGAGTATCCCTTGAAATTGAACTTTCTTTGCACCATTTCAAACTTTCCACCGCCTTGTAAGCTTTATGACATCTGGACTTGTTTCATAACATGAAAACACATGGAAAGAACATAGGGACCATATAATCCTAATTTTTTTTATGTGAAGGCTCCTTCAGTATTGGGTGCCTTAGATTTTACTTTCTGACCTTGAACTCCAAAATGATAGGAGAAGATTTGTATCATCCCACCTGTTGCTTGGCCTTCCTATCTTCTTTCCTGACTTGAGTGAAACAAAATATAAGAATGATAACCTCGAACAAAAGACTAAAGAGAAATACAACATATGAAGGTAAGATAGAGTGTGTATGGAGTTCATCCTAGTGTGCAGCTGATGCCAAATGGTAGGTTGTGTGTGGGCAAGCATGACACATTGTTTTGTTTATGTGAGCATGCTAGGGGAAAAAAATAAAATGACCCATGGGTGTGGTATGTACCATTCAACAAGCAAGAAAAAATTTGGTAAGTATCAGTCAAAAAACAAGGAAGAAAAAATTTAACAGATAATTTAGGGATTAGCCTTCAAACACCATGCATTTATAAGGTTATTAAGAATGATTTTGTTTTTCCCACAAACAAATTTCCATCATTTTATTTGCAACCTTGAAGAGAATGCTTCTATTTATCTTGCAATATTGAGGATAATGCTTCTATTTATGCTTTCAAGGGTTGTGCAATTACAAGAGATTAAGATGCATATTTTGAATTTTCCTTGTCATGAAATTATTGATATGGATGCTAGATTCATAAAAATGTTTAGAAATGGAATGAGATGTATTCAAACTTCTGTTGGTCCCATCTCACCCTAATCTCTTTGTAGGGGACATGCACCTCGCTTTCCTTCTTGTTTCCCCATAAAAGGTATTCAAAAATTTTCTCCAATTTTCCATAGCTTGAAAATGTCAAGAAAAAGTAAGAGTAATAGAATAAATGCCCCGCTGCAAGTATTTAGTCTACTATAGTGACCTTCTTCGGTGAATTGTTTTTAAAATTAGGCAGAGCACAAAATTATACATACCATGATATTTCCACCGTCGAAACGTGCATAGCCATGGCTGCAAGTTTGCAATCCAATTGAGAAGTCTATGTCTTTTATTTTTATTTTTAGACCATTCTTGCTGTGTGTCCTTTTATCCATAGTGTTCATGCTAGTTTATTACAAATTTGAATCTCCACTTTCACCCAAATTTTCAGGGCTAGATGTGCAGACCCTAGAGCGACTATGCTTGGCCATTATAAAAACATAGGTGCAAAAGAGCTGATAGATATACGTAAGGAGAACATCAAATTGACATGAGGTTCTTACCTTGCTCTTTCTATCCACATAATAGGCCAAAGCCATAAATTGGATGGGGCAGTTTCTATTACGTAGGGTTAGAGCTAATTATTCCTATTTTTTGCCCCCATATGTATTCTCTAATATTCCTTCCTCCCCTTGCCCCATATGTATTCTCTAATATCACTTCCTCCCCTTGCTCTGTAATGAAATCAAAAATTGTTGGAAACCTTTGTGCAATACTGAGAGAAGGAAGGGGGTGAATCAATAGTGTGATCTTCTTAACAATTTTTGCCTTTAATTAATTTTTAATGAATCACACATATATGCACCATCAACACATTATATTATCCATGCATATAATCATATGAGAAAATAAATCATAAACCATGAGAGAAATGTAAACATAAACAAGACAATATCACATCGTCACACATGAGACACAATGTTCTGCTAGAAACCCTTCTGGAAAAAAAGCCACCCTTTCTATTGCTGCTCCGTTATGAATTTCTATTATGTCAAGAAATTGATCTTTTACATAGTGTGTTGAATCCCATTAATATGGATACTCGACCTCATATAAAAATTCCAACTCCGATTAGGTAGGAGACTCAATAATACTGATAAGCTCAAAATACTCTGTTCTCTATGGATCTATGAACCACCATCCGTTGAAAACCACCACGATCAATCGATCCTCTCCCAACTAACATTGGACTATCCAACCACCATTGGATTGAGAAATCTATTCCTTTCGCTGAAGCTTCGATGTCACTGCTCCACCTCCTTGAAATCACTACTCCTCACCACCACACATACCTCCTTTCCTATATTTTCAAATTGGATCCCAAGGCAATATGCTCAACCAGAAATCAGACCTGCATACATGCTCTTAGCAACAATATCTCATCACCAATCAAAATAAAACAAATGCACAAAACATGTGCTCGCCAATAGAAAACTGTGGCCACAGAAATATGAATACAATCAGACCCTCACAATAATAAAAATAGCATCATAAGACACATGGCTATGTGCTAAATGCATCAGAGGTCCAGCAAAAAATGTTTGAGAGGATCACCAACATATAATCCAACAACATACAAAACTCTACAACTCAAACTTTACACCAGTAACTTCAAATCTAAACTATATTGAATCATGCTTCAGATCTACTCATTATGCAACAATAAACACTCATAGACTAAATTATTTATTCTCTCCACTAGGTCTAAAGAATACTCTACTTCTCTGCAACCTTCTCACTGACATACATCCATCATCAATCAATCCTGAGCTCCAAGATCAAGTATATAAAACATGTAGGGTGAAATTGAGCTTGGGGCTAGGATCAAAGGTGCAGAAATTGGGCCAAATCAATCCACTAAGGTCACTACTAGTGCACTAAATGCATTCACATCATGAGAATACCTTTTCAAACCAATTGTGTGTTGGGTATGTGTTATATTATTTCCACGACTAGCCCCACGCGCTGTAAATTGCACCGGGCGTAGTAGGGGGGTCACAGGGCAGTGCCCCGACAAATTTTTTTTTGGTGTGCGGACCCACTCATAGGCGGACCCACCCATGTTTTGTGCATGATTTTGCACATGGTTTTGGGGTATGATGGTTTTCGGCCCCTGGTATTTTGTAGATCCGGTCAAAGGAACTACGGTTATGTTCTAATATAGGGTTAATGGATTGGGGTTTATGCATGCTTCGACATGTATATATATGTGTTGTAACACTAAAAGGAACATAATGAAAAATCAAGTTGGTCATCCCGATTTGAGATCCAGGGGAAAATCTCTGTGTTTATCTGTTTTATGTTTTGTGCTCTCACTTTTGTTTATTTTCTGTTATAAGATTTGTGTGTAGTAATTTCTGTTCAGGGTTAAAACCTACATTTGGTATCGGAGCTATTTTGGCTTCAAGGGGATGCCTTTGCTGCTGCGGGTTTTTTTCTTGGGCCTGAGGTAGACCCTGTTCAATGGGAGATCTGCGAGATCGATTCTTGCGATGAAAGAATATGGTGAGTGGCGAAAAGATAGAGATCGAGAAATTTAATGGTCAGAGTTTTGAGTTGTGGAAACTCAAGATGGAGGATCTGCTGATGGATAAAGATCAGTGGATCGTAGTAAATCTAGGTACTAAACCAATGGAAATGTCAGATGAAGAATGGAAGAAACTGGACCGGAAGGCTAAGAGCACAATACAGTTGTGTGTCTCAGATTCAGTATTGTTGAATGTATCTGGAGAAGCTACAGCGAAGAATTTGTGGAAAAACTTGGGACTTTGTACCAATCTAAGTCTCTGGTGAATAAGTTGTTCCTGCGGAAAAAGCTGTATAACCTGAGGATGAAGGATGGAGACTCGATGACAGAGCATCTGAACGCCTTCAATACCGTGGTAATGTACCGTCATTCAAGGATATTAAAATCTAGTGATGGAAGAGGGTGTACGCTTGTTTGATACCTTCGTACTCTGGGGATACTTAATATTGCAATAGTAGCAATACAACTGTTTGAATTTGATGATATTTATTCTGTTTTGTCATTGTTGGAAATGAGACTTTGAGAAATATGGAGGGCTTAATGGAGATGCCTATTCATAGCAGCAAGAACCCAAAACAAAAAGAATAAAGGTTTTGTAGATCCAACTTAGAGGAGATCTAAATCGGAGTTTGTAAAGGTATGATGGAACAAGTGAAAGGGAAGGGCATCATAAAAGGACTGTGACTGAAGCTCCCGAGAAAGGAAAGGGATCTGATGATGCTCCTTCTGCTGAGGCAAAAAACACCTCGGATGAAGGTGGGGATGTGTATTTGGCTTCTTCTTCAAATACACATGTAGATCATGAGTCATGGTTGATTGACTCAGGTGCATCCTTTCACTTCACTCCCCATAGGGAGTGGTTCTACGACTATGAGAAATAAGATGGTGGTGATGTCTTCCTAGGGGATAATAGGAAGGCCAGAATCATCGGATGTGGAAAGGTCAAGCTGAAGCTGCAAGGTGGAAGGATTAGAACACTTCCTGGTTTTTTGCATATTCCTGCATTGGCCAGAAATCTAATTTATGTAAGCAAGATGGATGATGCAGGTGTAAAAATAGTGTTCGAGAAATATGCCTGCAAGATGGTTCGAGGAGCACTGGTATTAATGTGGGGAGTTCGAGCTGGAACTCTGTACAAGCTAAAAGGTAGCACTGTTATTTATGGGTGTAACAGTTATGTGGTTCCTAAAAGTGGAGCGGAAAGCCTAGCTGTCTCTGGAGAAAAGACCATGCTATGGCATCAAAGGCTTGGACATATTGGAGAGAAGGGCCTTTGGATACTACATAGAAATTGTATGGTAGAAGGTATGTCTAATTTCTCTCTGGATTTTGATTTCTGTAAACATTGTGTATATGGGAAGCAGAATCAGGTGAGTTTTCCTTCTGGTGCTAAGAAGGAAAACAAGATATTAGAACTTGTGCACAGTGATGTGCTTGGACCTGTGTCAGTTCCATCTCTGGGAAAGTCTGTGTACTATGTTTCATTCATAGATGACTTCTCAAGGAATACATGGATATATTTCTTGAGGAAGAAATCTGAAGTATTTGACAAATTTAAAGAATTTAAGGCTCTGGTGGAAAACTAGACAAAGAAGAAGATAAAGGTGTTGAGGATAGATAATGGTGGGGAGTTCTGCAAGAAGGAATTTGAAGAGTTCTATAAGAAGTGTGGAATAGCACGACAGAAGGCTACTCCATACACACCTCAGCAAAATGGAGTTGCAGAAAGAATGAACAGAACACTGATGGAAAAGGCAAGAAGCATGCTCAGTGGTACCGGGTTGGGAAAAGAATTCTGGGCAGAGGCAGTGGAGACCGCATGTTACTTAGCTACCGTATCACCTTCATCAACGTTATGATGGTGACTCAGGAAATGAGGTATGGGACCGGGTAGAAAACCCTCTCTTTTCACATACAAGGGTATTTGATAGATGCATATGTACATATTCCAAAGTAGGAAATGACTCAATTATTAGTAACCGTAGTGGTATTTTATTGGGTATAAGGATGGTTTAAAGGGTTACAAGATTTGGAACCCAGAAACAAGGAAGGTTGTGTACAACTGAGATGTGGTGTTTAGAGAGGTGAAAGATGTTGTTACACATAAAGTCCTACCAAAGGAACCTGAGAAAATATAGTTTGAGCTAAAGGAGGATGAATCAGACTCTACAATAGAATAAGACTCAGAAGAGGAAGAGCCGCAAACTCCAGCTGTGAGAAGATCAGTTCAAGAAAGAAGGAAACCAGAAAGGTATAGTCCATATGATTTCTGTTCAGGTTTTTCCTTAACTATAACTGATGATGATCCCAGAACTGTCAGGGAGGCAGTAGATTCAGAGGATGGAAAACTATGGAAGGAGGCCATGGTTGATGAAATAACATGCTTGCATAAAAATGAGGCATGGGATTTGGTGGAGTTGTCGGTTGGAAGGAAGCCCATCGGGAGAAAATGGGTGTTTAAGAAGAAGATGAATGTAGAAGTCAAGGTGGAGAAATACAAAGCTCAGTTGGTAGCAAAAGGTTATTCCCTGGTGTCGGGAATTGATTTTGGTGATATTTTTTCTCCTGTTGCCAAAGTTACTTCTATTAGATTACTTTTATCTGTTGCTGCTGCATTTTATTTTGAGATAGAATAGATGGATGTGAAGACAACATTTCTTCACGGGTATCTAGAAGAGGAGATCTACATGAAGCAACCTGAAGGCTTTATGGTGAAGGTTAAGAAAGAACTGGTGTGCAGGTTGAAGAAGTCTCTGTATGGGTTAAAACAGTCACCAAGGATGTGGTATCAGAAATTTGATACCTATATATGGGGAGTTGGCTTCACTAGAAGCAAGGAGGATCACTGTGTTTATTTTAAATTAATTGGTGACCATGTTATTTATTTGGTCTTGTATGTGGATGATATGTTGTTGGTTGGAAATGACAAAGAAATTATCCAAGATTTGAAGACCCAGCTGTTCTCCAAATTTGACATGAAGGATCTTGGTGCTGCAAACTATATTTTGGGCATGGAAATTAAGAGAGATCAGGCAAAGAGGAAGCTCTGGATAAACCAGAGGAAGTATGTCGAGACTATATTGCAGAGATTTAATATGCAGGATAGTAAACCGGTAAATGTTCCTATTCCTGTAGGTGTAAATTTGTCTGCTGAACAGTGTCCCAAGACACAAGAAGAAGAGGAGGATATGTCCCGTGTTGCATATGTAAGTGCAATGGGTAGCCTAATGTATGCAATGGTTTGTACTAGACCAAACATTGCACATGCAGTGGGAGTATTGAGCATGTTTATGTCAAACCCAGGGAAGGAGCATTGGACAACAGTGAAGCAATTTTTCAGATATTTACGTGGCACTAGTGATTATGGCTTGTGCTACTAGGGAAGACCAATATTGGAAAGAATGTTGGACATTCGTGGTTTTGTTGATGCATACTGGGCTGGAGATTTGGACCAAAGAAGATCTACAAGTGGGTATGTGTTTAGCCTATTTTGAGGCGCAGTCAGTTGGATGAGTAAAAGATAGTCTGTAGTGGCTCTTTCAACTATAGAGGCAGAATACATAGCAGCCACTCATGCAAGCAAGGAAGTAGTTTGGTTGCAGAGATTGTGTTCAAGTATGGGGTTGGTACAACAAGCTATAAGGATAGACTGTGATAGGCAAAGTGCAATTTTCTTGGCTAAGAACCCTGCTTACCATTCAAAGACAAAGCATATTGATGTTCAATATCACTTTGTTAGAGATATGGTTGAGGCTAAAAGGGTGTTGCTGGGAAAGGTGGACACTTTGAAGAATGTTGCAGATGCATTGAAAAAGTCTGTGAGCACTCAAAAGTTCTCTTGGTGTAGAGAAACAATGGGTGTTGAAGAATTGGCCCAATGACTAAGCTCTCCTGTGGCCCCCTGTGGAAAGAAAACAACAAGTGGGAGAATGTTGGGTATGTGTTATATTCTTTCCACGACTATCCTCACGCACTGTATGTTGCACCGGGCGTAGTAGGGGGGTCACAGGGGGGGCGGTAACGGGGCAGCACACCGGAAATTTTTTTTTTGGTGTGCAGACCCACTCATAGGGGGACCCACCCATGTTTTGTGCATGAGTTTGCACATGGTTTTTGGATATGATGGTTTTCGGCCCCTGGTATTTTGTAGATCTGGTCAAGGGAACTACGGTTATGTTCTAATCTAGGGTTAATGGATTGGGGTTTATGTATGCTTCAGCATGTATATATATGTGTTGTAACAATAAAAGGAACATAATGAAAAATCAAGTTGGTCGTCTCGATTTGGGATCCAGGGGAAAATCTCTGTGTTTATCTATTTTATGTTTTATGCTCTCGCTATTGTTTTTTTTTGTTATAAGATTCGTGTGTAGATAATTTCTGTTCAGGGTTAAAACCTACATTGTGGACTTTTTCACTAATTCTAGAAGCCTATGGGATTTTCCAAGTTAATTTCCTTCCGAATAGCATGAGTAATGCAGAGAAAATCCCGTGAAATGGACTAGTCACACCCTTAACACAATATCCATGTAACCAGGGCTATAACTTCTCCCATGGGATTGCATCCTAGGGTCCAGAGCCTTCCAATCTCTCCCTTGACTTATCATACATGCAAATATGGCCAAGGAAGATACAAACCACCAGTCCTTCAGCTCAAGACCTCTGTCATCTGCTGCATCCTTTTCTCCAACATCTGTACTAACCTCCAAAAATCTGAAACATATGCAAGTAGACCAAAACATTCTCTCAAGTGTCACTACCAAGTTGACCTAGAAGGGCCATAAAACAAGGTTGTAAGGTGTGCCAACAAGTCCTCCACTCTTCATCAAACATCACCATAAATTGCAACACCTTTGAACATACCTAAAAACCTTTGTAGCACCTCTGAAGCACAACATCATCATCATGAAGCCATCACACTGCAACAAGTCATCTGCCAGAAGCATAAGCACGAAGACCTAGTTGAAAACTCAACTAGTATGCCATGAGCCATCATCACAATTATATCTGCTCATCAACCTATAACAACCTCCTCTATCTATAGCAACATCAACAAACCATCATGAAATGTCCCTCAATGCACATGCAAAATCCTCCAAGACCATCATGCTACTATCAACCTCCATCAATTCCAACATATACTGACACACACCATGGTTCATCAATCTACATCATCATGAGGTTGGCATAAGCGCATGACCTCTAGAGTTGACATCAATTCCAACACAACCATCTCACTGTCAATACATCATTCCAACCAATAGGATCACCAAGTCAACATATATCAAACATGCATATGACAAGTATGACTATAACCATGACCCTATTGACATCAATGCCAAAAAACACCCCCTTTTGCATTAATGTCAACCTCATCAACATGTGAGGCTGATCAACAAAACACTCTCCAAAATGGAAGCTGCACTCCAAAATCTCTCCAAATTCTCTCCCCCTTTGACATCAATGGAAAAGGGTCAACTCCATGGAATAGATTGAAGTACATATTGGAGCGCTATCTCTACATGGTTGAAATAATGCATAAAAGATCATCCATGCCTCCATATATGCAGTAAGAAACATATATATCCAATCAACATCCGGAGTAGAATACCATACAACGACAACTAACAACAAGAAACATCATGCCAACATAAGCCAACCATCATCAACATATGCAACATCATATAATATGCACCAATATCCATACAAGGAAACCACACACAATCTCCCCCATAACTACATAGCAACAAATATCATAATTTCACTCCACATGAGGCCAATAAACCCACTGTTATAGCATAGTAAGAGGCATAATATAACCACCTCCACCAATTAGATCACAAAATGTATGGTTGAAATAATAAGAGAAAAGAGTGCTCCCTTTGAACAAGTGCCATCTCCAAGCTGTAGAGCTACCAATTGTTGGGCTAAAATGATCACTTCCATTGCAAACAATGCTTCCTTTGGAAAACAGAAGCACCATATGAACCAAGACTCCACATGACCATGAATCAAATGAAATATACATGATATATAGATGGTTGTAGCAATGATAAAATACCTCATACATACTTTCATATGTCCATAACATGACATCATGAGTCATGGCTATATGACCCAAATGATAATACAATACAAGTGCATAGCTCCATGAGCATTATACATGAACACATCAATGAAATACATTGTGTTAATGTTTTTATGGAAATGGAGTACCAAATAACACCTCCTTAGCAATTGGTTGTTCCCTACAAAAGATCACAGATATAATTGGTGTTGTTAGTGGAAATATTTATATAAACAAAGCATTGCAAACTATTAAAACAATGCATTTACAAACATAAACTAAACAAAGAGATAAACAAACAAAATGATGCTTACTGAAGAAAACAAGTCAACAAAATAATGGAAAAAGGCTCCTTTTATTGACTGTTGGTGGTAGAAGATGAATACAATAGATGAATACTAAACACTTGAAGATAATTCTTTGAGATATGGTGCTAAAAATTCCTCAGCAAGGAGGTCCCTTTCCTCAATCTGTTTACAAGATTCTCCTCTCTTTCAAAAGAAGTGTGAAGACTCTCTCAATGGTGGATTCTTCTACTCTCACTAAGATGATGGATTGCTTAGAAGCAATACAGACAAAATTCTAGTGCTCTTGCTTCTTTTTCTTCAACAGTGAAATGTGGTGTGCTCGAATAAAAAATGGCGAGAATAAAATTGTCTCATGTTTTGGTTATCCCATGGCTTGTTTTATATAATTTTTTGAATCCATTTTCCCTCTCTTGGTTCATGAATGCTAGTGACTCAAGAGTAGGACAAGATGATTCCATTGAGGGTTGCATATGTTTAGGGGGACTCAAATTTAGCTTAACTTGACTGGAACATGTTAGGGAATCATCCTCCAAGTGTGGGAAGTGGTCCTGAATTTACAGAGTCGCACTTTTCCTTGACCGTGCAACTTTCGAAGGAAAAGTTGTGTGGTCACATTTTTTTCCTTCCTGTATGGTGCGCGATCCAAATTTTTTTATAGACAGCCTTAGGAGAAATTAAAATTTTAGAACTTCCATAATGTCTTCATCTGGAAAATATTTATCTGTACATTCTACTGGAAAACCTTAGGTTTCTTTTTATAATGTACAATTTTCTGGTGTTAACAATTGCCCCCTGATGTATGAGGTTAGGAGAAAGTGTATAACCAAAATACATCGCGTTTTTCTATTATAACTGAGATTCTCAGTAACTGCATTAAGAGAGAGAGAGAGAGAGAGAGAGAGAGAGAGAGAGAGAGAGAGAGAGAGAGAGAGAGAGAGAGAGAATAACTTGTCATGGAAATGAGTAGAGGAACCCCTTGACTGAGGAGAAAGGATAACCATGCTCTGAAGAAAACCTGAGTGAAAAATAAAAAGTAATTCTACGAGGCGGGCATGTACCATGTTCGTTATGACGACTAGTGATGGATTATTACAATCAGACAAAGAATGGTTTTGTCTAGTCAAACTATAGTAGTTGACATGTTGATGGCTGGTGATGATAATTGCTGACACCCTCAAGGGATTTTCTTAAAAAATAGATTGAATCTAGTGCCCCCATGCATAAAAAAGGTGAAGCGCTGCTTGAGTGAGATGCTTGTGTACGCATGGGTCTTCGAATTTTGGTACCTCCCTCACATCATGATGTAAGCACTACTGAATGAGGTGCTCAGTGATACATGGGCCTTCGACTAAATGACAGAGTTGCAATGGTCATTAAGCACGGTACCACCCTGACATGAAAACTAGTGTTGGTGTCGAATGTCAGGGGGATGGATGACATAAATGGGCAATGGTTATTCCCCTTGTTCCACTCGAGGATGTCCCTTAAAGTGGGGATGCATCCAAGGTACAACCTCAATCCTAGAATATGAGTGTTGAAGTTGACAAGAAATAAGTATCAACTGTCCGAAAAGTGTTCATCCGGGGGATAAAGAAATCAAATGTAAGAAAATTGTAATATGGTGGGTCAACAAGGCATGATAACGAAATCTGGTGATATTAATGGATATGGACAATTGGCCCGAGGTTGGAGCTGTAATGAAAGTGGTAGTAGTCAATTTTATTTATTTATTTATTTATTTATTTAATTTTTAATTTTTAATTAATTAATTTATTTTAATTTTTAATTTTTAATTTTAATTAATTAATTTATTCAATTTAATTTTTTTTTTTTTTTTTTTTTTTGGAGTGATGGTCTTGAAGTCAGTAGGACGTCTAGGGTAGGTTTAATTATGTTCTGAATGGCATGAAGGGGGTAGGTGGATAATTTACGAGCCTTGAACAAGGGTGATTAAGAATGTCCGCTGGGTATAAGACATGAAAATATGGGTAGGGACCTTTTTCCTAAAAAATATGTTTACACTTGCTAAAAGAATGTAAAGGTGGTTTGGATGTACAAACACAGAAACGTCTGCCCCAAAAACATGTTGATCTACATAATGATGTAGGGATGGTGTTTTTTTGCTAAGGGTGGGGGTCCCATTGGTTGATATTAGTGTGGGGTTGATGAGGAGGATGAAGTGACACAAATGGGTTGTGTGAATGGAGGGATGATAGGCCAAATGTGGAACGCGGTAGTGCGTCCTTCTTGATCTGTCGCAAAAGACAAGGGGTGGCCTGAGAATGGGGTTGGTAAGAAATGAGTGAAGAAAAATGAGGTTGATCTTCAAGTCATGCAAGTGAAGTGGTTCTCTAGCATGAGTAGATGGTCATGGATACCAATAGTATGTAGGGGTCTATAGCATGAGGTGATCCATGAGTGGGAAGTATATATCGACCAACGTCGATGTTTACCATATGCAAGGCGAGGAGGTGTTAAACATGGTCGAGATGATGGAACCTATGGTGCATTTCGGAGGAATGATGCCATGATATGCAAAGCTTTGTAGGAATCCTATCATGATGAGTGGTGAATGATACCTTCTTTTTCACTTGTCCATCGAGGTGTTGATTGTGGCAGGGTGTTTGTGGTGTACCTCCAATTTCAATGGCCAATACCCCAAGTGAAATCATATTTGTTGAACATGTAAATAATTTGAAATAGAATGAACAAGATGAATAAAAAAATAGAGAAGGCACACCTCAAGTGATATTATGGGTGTGTGACGGGACCAAAAATGAGTTTTGGAAAAAAATGGAACAAAGGGTACCATGATGAAGATGATGTGGTACTAATCCTTGTGTCTCTCATGATTTGAAGATGGAGGTCTTGAGTTCCTATTTTGGGCTTGATAAGATGTCGAAAAGGGCGATATATAGGGCAGAGGGGGCCCTATGCCACCTCATTTACACTTACTATTTTGGGCGACCAAAGATGAGCCATGAGATGTTTCTTGCTGTAGCCATTAGAGAACTTTTGAGGTCTAAAATGGGCCTCCTAAGAAAATATACAACCAAAATAAAATTTATAAGAACCAATAAGATTCAAGATGATGATGTCAACCATGGGGGATGATTCACCATTTTTGAGGTAAAAAAGTAAAATGACTAAACAATAATAAAATAATAAAACTATTTTTTTTCAACTTATCTCTCTAAGGTTTTACATAAATTTCGAGTGTGAATACTCGTTGGATGCAAAATTTAATTCCTCATCCAAGGAGTACTCATGTTGCATACTTTCGATGGTACCTACTACATGAAAAATGAGAAATACATGAAAAATCGTGATTACAATCAAGTTTTTCATGTATTTCTCAATTTTTTTCTTAGCAAGGTCCATTGAAAGTATGAAACATGGGTACTCTTTGGATGAGGAATAAAATTCTGCATCCAATGAGTGTTCCCACTCGAAATTTGGGTAAACTCATAGGGAGATAAGTTGAGAATACGAGTCGAAAAAGTAGTTTTTTCTTTTTTACTTCTAAAATTTGATGATGTGATATAATATTATTTTATTATTTCCATTATTATTTTATAATTTCCTTAGGAGGCCCATTTTAGACCTCAAAATTCCCCTAATGGGTCAGCCTATGTATCAAGAAAGCATGCAGGGAGAGACATGTGAGAGCTTGAAACCTAAACTTTGTGAATTTGGTAGTTTTAGGTTAGATAGGCCATACAAGGGTACCCTGTACGACCTTTTTAGGGTGAAATAACCTATACTGTGTGGGAGATCTTCACTCAACCATGCAGTCACCGTGGGAAGCGTGCTAACAGCTGTGCGGTCCGTGTGGCTAAAAGACAGAAAACAACAACATTCCCAGAATGGTGACACTGCGACTTAGCCTCCTTACCCCGTGCTGTATACACATTTGTAACTAGAATAGACACGTGGACGACATGTTTGTTCTATGAGAAAACACACGGTCACCTGGACGGATGCCACTGCATATTTTCAACCTGACAAATGCACACACCGTGTGTCTTTTCAAATAACAGACACGCAACACAAACATATGTAATTGGAAAAGACTCACGATGGAGTAATTTTGGGTGTGGTAGCCTAGGAGGTTGATTTTTTTCCTTTTGGAATTCTTGATGGCAAGATGGGGATGTTATGGTGCGTGTGGGATTGGGAGCCCTTGCGGGAAGCTATTTCAGTGGAGGATGAAGGTAGCAAGACACTAGACAGGTGGGTGTTACTGAAGTTCCTTTACGACCCCATTTTGAGGTCACAAGATGGGTTACTGTGTTTTGTGATTAGTATGTGGGACGTATATCGACAGGTATTCATTGTTAGGAGGGAAGATCTACCGATTACTGCAATGGTAGGCATATATTTTGTGACAGGTCTGGTACCTCATGGAGAGGTGTTGCCACATCCCATACTGGCCGGGCAGGTAGATATTTAGAGGGGGGAAGAGGGGAATTGTGGGACCAACCCCTTTGAGGAGGAGTGCATCAGGGTGACATCGATTTTACATCTTGCTGAGTAAGTAATGCTTGCATTGATCGTCAATTTTCCAGTTCGACATCCCCACATGGGGTGTCAGGGCCCAAGATTTCCATTTTGTAGAGGCTACATGCGGGGCACTTTTTCAACTAGGGCAGTTTTTTGTACATGGCAATGGTATCCTAGTTGATGGAGGTTTGAGAGGGAGGATCTTGGAGTTTATGCTATGCTAGTATCCTATGAAAAATATTGTATGAGAGGGTCGTGATGCTACTACTATTTATAATAGTTCCTCCAGGTCTTGCTAGGGATCCTAGGATTATACGGTGGGCGCCTGTGATGCCACAAGATGTTGGTGGTGCAATGGAGAGTTACTGGAATGATGAGCTAGAGGGTTGGTTTAGTTCCAACCCGCAGATGATTATTGAGTACCCATATCATGGAGTGAACTTTATAGGTGATCCAGATATGGGGCTCCCTCCTTACGATGCTTAGGGGCCAACAGGTATGTTACTTTTTATTTCTGCATTTCAATTTTTTGACATATATATTTTATGATGATATTTTTATATGATGCTAATATCATGTCTTTGTACTTGAAGACGTGGGGCTGCATGGACGAAGATTGGCCTAATTAATAGGAAATGATCCATAACATATGGGAGTAGCTGGTGGTCCTGTTGTACCAAGCAACAGTGGGATGTTCACGAGGAGGAGGAGGGAATTGAGAGGCCTACACAACGTCGACATCTTGAGATCACTGGTCCCTCTGGGGAGGGGTAAAACTCTTCAGCTACCAGGGATTATATGGAGAGATTGCGAGAGTGTGCTGAGGTGGTAGAGGCCCAGTCAACAAATTTGGTGGCCTAGCTTTGAGAATATGAGGATGCTTGGGGTAGAGCCAATGCCTTGACAAGGAGGATTCCTGTGGATGGATGTGCAGGGCTGGGAGAGGTGGTGGTGGAGATGATGATGGCACATGATTGGGCATGCTGACTAGTTCTTCGGTGAATTGTGATGGTGGTGGCCACTTCTCATCCCATTTTGACACCCGATGCAGAGGTTTGACCTCAGGAGAGAGAGGAGGGCCACAACCCTAGATATAGATTGTTTGATGTATGTACCAGAGAAGCACCCATTATGAGAATGCTCCCTTGTTGTTGAGGACTTGTTTTTCTTGGCGTTGAGATAGTGGATGTACAGTTATTTTTTGTACTCATATATATTTTTTGATATGTATATGAGATGATATTTTTGGCGACTCTCATGATGTGTTTGGTGTACATGCTTATACATATGATGTATGTGATGTATCTGTTTATATATGTGATAAATATCATTATTATGGTTCATGTTTGATGGTATATATGTGATGCATTCCAGTCTAGGACTTGATTAACTATGCGAGCAACTGTGTGATTTTGATCCCTTCGTATATGCATAAATGTGATATGATCAAAACTTCAAGCTAATCTTTAGGTATGAAGATATTTCTGAAAGAGGCATGAATCACAAACCTGAAAGGTTTTATTCAACCACGACACAACGAGATGGGAATCAAGGAAGATATGCAAGTGATAGATACCTATGAGGGAGGAATTGGCCAAGAGGCCTATGACGACATCATATTTGGCTTGATTATTGGTGGTTGAACTGATACATAGTCCATTGGTGAGACATGGTGTCACGTCATGAGAGTATATGGCCCAGGATGCTGTAGCAAGGTTTTGAGACCATCAAAAGGCACCATCATAAAATCTATAATGAAGGACTAGTAGATGATCCATCTGCGACACATGATGAGAGAGCGAATTTAGATTGGATCCATGATGAGGTGATCATGATAAAAATAAGTGATGGTACATACACATAGATTCTAGGGATTCTTGAGCATTATTATGGGTGAAATTTTCTGAGGTAGTCCATTGACGATATTTTTAAGCAAGTCCCATTGGGATTTGATAAATGTATGCCCCCTTGAGGAGGCAATGTTTGAAAATGTATGGACCCCTCCATAATGTCTCAAACTTTCCCAACCCTAAATCTTCTTGGGCAACATCATAGCGGAGAAGTAACTCGCCTTCGACGAATTTCCGCCGGGTGATCTTGTGATCAAATGAGGCTTTGAACCTATTTTTGTGTACTTCATTATGCTAGAGAGACTCACATTGACTTTCATCAACCATCTCTACTTGCACGAACCTTTTCTCTAAAGAGTTAATGTCAGTGAGAAGTTAGATGGCAGAGTGAAGATTGGGGATCTCACGGTCAATGGTAAGCACAACTTCCACCCCATATAATAATTGGAAGGGTGTGAACCCTATTGATGCTTTGATCACCGTGCGGTATGCCCACAGGGATGAAAACACCATGTGGTTCCAATTGGTTGTATGATTTTTCACCATACACTACAACATTGTTTTTGAGAACTTTGTTGACAAATTCTACCAGGCCGTTGGATTGAGGGTAGTATGAGGACATGAATTCGTGAGAGAAATCAAGGTGTTGGGATAATTACTAAAATATTTCATTCTCAAAATGTTTCCCATGATCAGATACCAATTCCTTGGGAGCACCAAACCATGTTATGACATGGTTGAAGAAAAACTGTGCAACAATTTCTACGGTGTTATTATATGTGGGAATGGATTCTTACCATTTGGTGAAGTAATAAAAAAAAACACGATGTACTATATGGTTATCGGATGACTGGGGGTTGTAGGTCATGAAGTTGATGGTCCATTTGTAGAAGGGGTCAACGACGATGACTGGATGCAGGGGAGCTAGAGGGGATCTAGCCTTATAAGCATATCATTGGCATCACTCACATCTTTTGATTGCTTGGATGCAGTCGTGAAAAAGGGTTGGTCAAAAGTGATTGTCACGAAGGATTTTTTGAGTAGTAGCCTCCCTAAGAGGTGATCGCCACAAGCTCCACTGTGATAGTCATTTAAGACCTACTCAGGTTGGTCGTGAGTGAAGCACCTATGAAGGATGGTGTCGATGCTTCGTCAATAAAAGACATCTCCCAGAAGGAGGTAACGGTGGGAATAATGGTGTATGTGCCTTTGATCGTCATGAGTAAGATGAGGTTTGAAATTTTTAATTCGTAAAAAGAGGAGAATATCACAGTACCAAGGGTTGTCCGTTGATAATGAAAATAAATGCTCATCTAGTAGAGTGTCATTAACGAGATATACTTGGGTCTCTATTGGGAGATTAATAATTAATTTGAAGATGATGAGAGAATTTTTTTATTTTATGGGAATTAAACTGTAGATCAAATTCTTGCAGTATAACTATCCATTGAGCATATTTTTGGTTCATCATACGACGAGTGAGAAAATATCACATGGGGTTGCTAGTTGCTATGATAGTACTAGTCTGAAGGATAATATAATGCCACATATTTTGTGATGAGTGTATTGGGGCTAAGGAAATTTTTTATTCTGGCTCATACTTTAATGCAGGCCCAGATAGGTTCTTGCTCGTGTAATGTATTACATGCTACTTGTTATGTAGTCCATCCTGGACTAACACCCCAACGATGGATATATTTGATGCTGATAGGTAGAGGGTATAATATTTATTGTGGTCGGCTGGGCTAATCAAAGGAACTTGAGATAATGTATCTTTTAAAGCTTCAAATAATTTTTGAGCTTGTTCATCCTGTTGGAAAGGAATATCTTGATGAAGGAGGTGCAGGAAGACCTGCGCACAAGTACCATAGTCAGGGACAAAGCATCGTAAGAAATTCTCTTTACCGTGCAGACTTTGTAACTAATTTGATTTTCTTGGAGGTGGTACCTCTTTAATGGCATGGAATTTGAGAGGGTCAACTTTAATACCTTGCTGGGAGACTATAAATCCTAGTAGTCTTCCGACATTGACATAGAAAACAAACTTGAATGGGTTCAAGCATAGATTATATCGTTTACATCTCTAAAAAACCAAGCAGAGATCCTCCAAATGGTTAATAAGATTCTTGGATCGTACCGTAAGTTTGTCGAGATAGGTGAGGATGAGATGAGAAAAATCCTAGAAGATGTAATTCATGGCCCATTGGAAGGTGACAATAGCATTTTTAAGACCGAAAGGCATAGCCTAGTATGAAAATGTACCCCAAGGGGTGGTAAATGCGATTTTTTACTTATCCGCATGGCGAATATGGATATGGTTATACCTAGAAAACTCGTCCATGAAGGATAGGGCCTCATGACTGACGCAAACATCGATAAATTGGTCGATGAAAGGTGTAGGGTACTTATCTTTGGGACAAGATTTGTTCAGATATCAGAAATCGATACAAACGCGAATGGTGCCCTGTTTTTTCATGACGGGTACAAGGTTATAAATCCAAGACATGTAAGCGATACGATAGATAAATCAAACTTTGTGGAGTTTATCTATTTCCTGTTTGATTACTTTTGCCTTAGAGGGGTGTAATTGACGCTGCTTCTATTAGACAAGGTGGGCGTCAGGCCACGTGTCAATATGGTGCTCCACAATGGGGTGGGACTGATGCCTGGAATCTCTGAGTAATCCCATGCAAAAATGTCCCTGTATTCTTGGAATGGGGCTGTGTATGAGGTTACCTCTTCTAGAGAGCATGCTTCCCCCAGGGATACTTCTTCAACCTTGCTTTGTTTTTTTGAAATATTTACCTTAATGGTAGGTGGAATATTTGACATTTTCCCTTCCTTGAATGCATCGAGTGCTGGGATGGATTTTTGAACCAATATAATCTTCTTGATGGTAGTAAGTATTTATACTCTATGGTGAAAATATCGTGGGTTGGTATGTTGGAAGGAACAAATGATTTTTTAGGTAGAAAAAATGAATGATGGTGCATGGTGTCCCATGGAAATTCAGGTTCCATCATGGCCTCTAGAATATCTTCATCTAAGTGAAAAATATTATCTAAAGTTGAATTGGATTGTGCGATGCCGTGAGGAGAGGGTTTGGGCCTAACAATGCTAGTTGAAAAGCAAGAATATGATTCAGTGGTTGATGCCATGGAACCAAGCGAGGTTGACAATGTGAAGATGGTATGGGTTTACACTGTCGGCAGTGTTACCACTAGCATGGTAGGTTTAGCGGTCTCGACACCACAAAATGATGAGCAGCCATAACGAATCATGGTTCCTACGAATGAGGAGATGAATCGTATGTGATGTTGCGTGTCATCAACATTAGGTGGTGGAATAATTTCCGTAATGGCTAGTTTATAGTGAGTGGTAGGGAGTTCTTGCGACCTTGTTGGTGTAAAAAGAGCAAATGTTTCTTCTCCAATAGGAGGTCGATGTTGAATCCTAAGATGCTGAAATGTTTGTAACATGTGGCATGCTTCTGCGCTATGAGAATTACTGGTGAAAAATATTCACGTAGGGCTGGTAATAACCAAGTAGATAGTGTGTGAGTTAATACTGCTCGTAGAATAAGATGACAATGTATGGTTAGGGTCATGAGATGGGGCATCTACGAGTTCTTTCCACCTACAAGTATTAGTATTGAATTACTAGGGAGGGTTTGGATCAACGTTTCCATTTCTTCTCTAAAACGTGGAAGTTATTGACAATTCCTCATGTGATGTGATTGAGAGCAGATTTGACAATAACAACGTGTGATTTTATCCTGGTTGGAGAGATGAATTTAAGGAATTTGGGCCACTAAGAAAAATATGTCATTAAACTTACCCAATTCCCGAAATTAATTGACCAGGTGGTTGGGTTTATCACATAGGGCACATGAGAGGGGTGGTTTCGACCAATCGACTTGAGGGCGTTTGGTTTTTTTCTCAGATCTAGATCAGTGATGGTGAGAGGAGATGGGTTGGACTATAGAAGATATGTTTTCCTCAAAAACACTTAAGATGGATCTATATGCTTCATCCCCTTGTGGTGTGGTGCTTTCCGAAGAATTGATATTCGATCCGACTAAGTCAAATTTTTCAACGATGAATCAACGCATGAAGTCTAAGATAGAGTGAAATTGGGAAAGATGAGGGTAATGTCACACCTAATGGTCTCCTACACAAATATGGAAAGTATGACGAATGTGCTTGGAAATGTTGCTTTGGGAAACTTGGTTGACTGGATACCATCGGTTTAATGCCTATAATTTGGGGCACTAGGTGATCAAATAATTCAGTTCATCACACAAGGTGCAAGCCTGGGTAGAAGGTGTGGACTCTGTTTGCCTTCTTGTAGTCTAGAGGGTTGGGTGAGAGTTGTACAAGCATGAATCTAGTTACTGTCATATGTAAATAATTTTTTTGGATCCATCATTAATGGCTGCGTGGATGGTGCTGATGGAGCCTTAGAATTGGCTTGCATGAGTGCACATAATATATCTCTATATCGAGGGATTTTGGGGCAATGATGAGTGTATTGTCTATATTCTATGCAAATAGAACATGCATGGTAAGTGCACAATGCCTTGTTGAATATTGTTGAGAAATTTTCTCTAATTGGTAGAGATGGGGTCATAGTCATTTTTGGGGCATGCAGAAGAACTCAGGGAAAATGTTGGTAGGGTGGCCAAGCATTCTACATAAAGCATAGGGTGGAAGTGCCCTAGAATAATTTGGGGCATCCATTTTCTTCCCTTTCTTCTTGTCCCTCTTGGTGGCACCGACTGGTGTCGATACATGTTCTTCCTAATCTATGGTGGCCTCTTAAAGGGATATAAGAATGATGCTTGTAGAGGCGATTATTGAGTTCTTTGTCATGGCCAAAGGGGTCAGATACCAGACTAGTATCGCGAGAGACATATTTGGCAATGTGAGTGTTTCCACAAATTGGTGCGAGACAAAACCAGGTGGAGGGTATAAAAATGGGGTTTGGATGATGACATACGAGAGGAATGTTGAGTAAGTAGTGGTGGCACTTAGGGTGTCGGATATTGGTTCCTGAATTGCTTGTGTGTTTGATGAACTCATCATGCACACTAGAGCTCCTATGGTTGTTGGAACATATTCTAACAACATAGGTGGTTCTACAGAGTATATATCGAGGAGAGTGGATGGTTTGAACAGTTCAAGATTGAACTTAGTGTATGTTGTAATCAACTTCGGAGAAGATGCTATGTATGGTAGGATGCCATCAAGGGAGGTTACTGTCTTCTTCTGGTAATACATGATATGGTAAACTGTAACGACTTTCCCTTCACAGGGAAACATCATTACCATGAATACGAAGGATGTGATTGTAGTCATTGCATACATATAACTTTGACCAAGAAGGATGTTGTAATCCAACTATGTGTTCGAGAATTCGATGTCAATAAGCAATGTTTTTCCAGTGAGATGTACTGATACGTATTGGTACATACCTACGGTGGTGGAAGGACACCCGTGTTATTATGTAAGCATAAAGTCAGATTGTTTAAGTTCTGAAGACCCTAGTTTCTGCCAAATTTTTTTGGACATGATAGATGTGGATTCTCCTTCATCGACAATGCAATGATGAATGGTGATTTTCTAGATTGAGACCTAGATTTAGAATGTGACTAACAAGGGGATTCATGGGCCAAACTTATCCAGATAAAAAACCATCAAGCAAGAATTAGAAGGGTTGATTGCATCTAATGCGAAAATTAGTGCTTTACGTTGGGTTGGGCATGATTGTAGGACTTCTAATGCTGACATATTTGAAGGAGATTGAGTTAAGTCATCAACTATGTTGTAGCTATTATCAATATTCGAGTTATGTCCTATTATTCGTAAATTCAATTTGACCATTTTTGACATAGGTTCTATAGGAATCCAAGGAATGGTTAATACTATTATAGGATTTTCCATGGTCGAGGTGGATGGATTGGTTTCTTTACGAGCTTCATAATTTCTAGTTCGTGTTTGTAGCAGAATATATTCCCCTGCCATGTAAATGTCGCGATTAGAGTTATTATGTGGGTTACCTCTAGGAGTATTTGGATGGGGTGGTTGTTGCTGTTGAGTATTAAACACTCCCTGATGGGGGAAAGGATCCTACATTACTGTAGTTTTTTGGTTTTCCCCTCCCTGTCCCCTATTATCCTGAATCATTTTCAACTCAGGGAGTTGAGGAAAATGGTAAGTGTAATGACAATATTCCCTGCAGATGGCGCAAGAACGATTTTACCTTAGACTTGTGTTATTTATTTTCCTTTGTGAGTTATTTTTGGATTATTCCTAGTTTTTCTGATTGGGATTCCCCCCAACCAATATCCATGGGGGAATTTCTTATTGTTGCCCCTTGGCTAAGTTCTCCCTTTGATTTTCTCTTTGGTTTTCCTTAGCAACATTAGGTGGATTTGTTGTATTCAACTTGTTAAATGATGTCTGCTGTTCAGCATGGAACGGTTGCACTAGATTAACCCCTACGTTATTTTGGGTTGGTGGGTTATTCTTTTGTTGTGCGGGGAAAGGAGAATATTGGTTTCCTTGCCCCTAACTGGCATATGGATTCTAGGAAGAGGACATTGTGTTTGTATTCCTACAGGAGTATTGTTCCCTGCGGGGGAAGATGTGGTCCTCCATGCGGGGGATGATATTGGTTAACCCTATTAACCTTATTCGACATCAGTATGGGTGGACCGGAATAATATCCTGGTGGTCCAGTTTTCATATGTTGGGTGTGGAGCCTGATTATCTTGTTTATTTTGTATCACAATGTTGGACCCCTGTACTTTAATGGGGGCAGCAACGCCACCCGTTATTAAATGCTACTTGGGGGGTCCAGGGGGGGCAGCTGCGACTTTATGGAGCCCCCCTGGGTGGGGGGTTTCGGGGGCAGTGCCCCTAAAGCTAAAAATAGATGTAAAATTTCCTTGTAAAAGTATAGTAATTTCTAGTCAATTTGGGCCGTTCATTAGGCGGATGATATGACGGTAGAAGTTATGTTTAGTTTAGGGTTTTTTTCCCTAGAAGGAAACCCCTCACTTGTATGAGGGTATTGTATTGTGGTTGTGTATTGTATGTGTATTCTCGAAGTGAGAAACATATAGGGAGACTGTGAGAGAGAACAGAGGATATTACAACAGATCTGCTGTAGGTTGTGTCTCTTCAATTTTCTAGATAATAGAAAGGAAGGACTAGCTGTTCGAGGTGGATGTAGCCCAAACTGGGTGAAACACGTATATCTATGTTTCTCTGGTTTTATGTGTTTTGTGTGCTTGTGTTTTCCGCATATTTTATGTGTTGCATTGCTCTGTAATATTTAATTTTCTAATAGCATAACTTCAAATGCTAGGTTACGAAACGAGTATCAAGGATACTGGTAGGTGTTTCTGGGTTGGTTTTGGGCTATAGACACTATCAATCCATTAGCAACATTGGATGTAAATGGTGTCTCCTATTTAAAGGTTTGTAGGTGGGGGGCATCTGGAAGGACTTGATAGAGGTATCGAGACTGAGTGTAGGTAAGCTCTAATTGCTGAACTTTACTGATGGATTCTTCCTTGTTTTGTGGTTTTTAATTAGCCACATATTTAAATATTTCTGAAGTAAGAGATATAAGAAAGAGATCAAGTAGGAGTTTTGCCTCTATATTTTCATTACACAAGCTTCGACATATCTACCATTTGTGGATATGGTCCAATATGTGTATAGTAGGCGTCTATTGGAAGTGAATAAGGAGTTCTAGGCCTGAGTCTTGTTAGACTGGGAAGTGGAAGAATGTGAGGAAAGCTGTGGCTATGGAACCAAAGTTCCATCCATCCCAGATGGTTGACCTATGTACCATTTCGTTGCTACCCCGTAAGGGTGTGTTGAAACAAACATAGACAAATAGTATCTTCTATGATGTTATTATAGGAACACCACAAGTGAAAGTTCATGAAATTATTTCCAAGATCTTCTCCTCATTTTCCTTAGAATTTTGGAAAATCCAAAGGTAATTTGGTAGACATGGGTGGGTAATTGGGGCCATGTTCAATAGGTTCATTAGTTAACTGACTTAAATAAGGTAGATTTAAGGAAGCTAAAAATGGGGCCTGAAAGTTGTTCATCATTGCAAAACGATTTTTAACAACTATGTGTAAAGGGTTCCTATGTGGGGAAGTGTGAGGAGAACCACCTTGATGGGTGTATCTTGGAATTTATGGAGGAGTGGCAAGTGGGTTCCCCAAAAGGGTAGCGTGTGGGGACCCTTGCGGGGTCATGAAAGGTGAGATTTGACATGAAGGGGTCCCGATCAAAGTTTCATTGATAAAGGAAGATCCTATAATGGTGGCTGCATGACGTCCTCTACGCCTAAATGGCGAGAGGCCTCTAACACCTCCCAATAATGGGGGAGGTTTAAAAAATGTCTAGATTGATGGGAAGCCATGGGGTCCCCTATGGTGTCCAGTAGCGTGTGTGTTACTTTGGGTTGGAGGGAAGGGGATAGATATCGATGCAATTAAAACACATACATAAACAAAGTGAAAATAGAATCATTACTTTCCTTTTGCAATTAAGCTATGTGATCAATCAAACAAAGCACAATTTTCATTAGTTGTGTATGATAAAAATTCCTATGAAAAAATAATATTCATTACCACTCTCAAAGTAATTGGGCCTTGTGAAGATATCTTCTGATGGGTACTGGGAAAATTTCCTCAAAGAACTGGTGACGCTTTCTAGCAATCGAAGAATCAACCAAGGCAATGGATGAGGCTTTAGTGCTTCTCGCACCTCCACCTATAGGGAAAGAATGCACTAGATTTTGGCCATTGAGATACCTTCGTCCCACATGAGCATTCAAGCCTTTAGATTATTATTGGTCTGTTACCAATACCGAGCCCTAGATGGGTCGGGTAGCCCTAAATAGCACTGCACACACTAGACCTAAACCGAACCCCATTTGAATCAATTCTCTGTTATGTTAGGGTATTTTTTTAACTTGGGATGATTGGAGGATTTTAAGCACCCTAAAATTCAACTTATACATTTCAGAGATGTAACATGACCATGGTAGCTTATGGGATGCCTACCCCCAATGGTCCTAACATGAACTATAAATTATTTTGTGGCCCTTGTGGGGAGATTTAACTGGTTCAAGTTATGGTTGCTTTTAGGAGTCTTAATTTTCTTAGGGTATGAAATGGTAAGAAAAAGTAGGCTAAGTACAAAAATCTCTATAAACTAGATGCCCTCTTATATGAGGCCTAAAAACACTTAGTGTGTGGCAAAGTAAACATACAAAGTGTGATTATATGCGGAAATACGATGATCCTTTACTAAATCCCCCTAATTGCACTGAGTGTTGGTTGTTCCTTGAAAAAATAAATGATGTGCGTATGATGGGCCACTTACTCCTTTTTCCTATTATGCTATTTGGGTCTAAAGGGAGATGGGAAAATCAAGTGCTTTTAGAAAGCGTTCATATGAAAACCCAGGTTCTCCTAAAAGACACAAGGGAAGCATAGATTACTTAATTTCTGTAATGACACTTGGACCTAGTCCCAAAAACTAGTGAAATGGAGAAAATGCTTTGTTTAATAACAAGATTTGTGGATGTTTGGCTGCTTACTCATTTACTAATTAAGCTATGTGATTTCCAAAAAAATTAGCAAAATTGTTTGAAAAACATATGTGGAATTTGGCCACTTACTTTTCTCCCTAATTAAGCAATGTGTGCATTGAAAATACAAATGAAAAATAATCCAATTTCTCCACTAATAATGTTTAGTAAAGCAACTAGGAAAACTTAAAAAAACTTCAAACAAATGCATAGGTGAAGGAAATTAATTAAAGGATAGCGATCACATGAGAAAGGAGAAAATATAAGGTACTTTTAGCTTTTTGGCAACCACACAGGTTTAGCTATGCACAAATGTGCCAACACGTCTGTTTGAGAAAAATCCATGCAGTCGAGTATAAACAGTGAACTGCCAAAGCTTCTGGGCTCAAAACGAGTCCAAGAGGTCCTGCAAAAATTCCAGAGAGGTGTTGGGTGTCTTGTAAGGTGGTTATGTAGATAGGAGGTCCTGTAAATACAATTGTTATAATAAAGAAAAGAAAACAATGGATTCACCAATTTTGTGTTAGTGTTTTTGTGGAAATGGTGTACCAAATAACACCTCCTTAGCAGTTGTTTGTGCCCTACAAAATTTCACATATAGAGTTGGTGTTGTTAGTGGACATACTTGGATAAAAAAAATTGCAAACAGTGAAAAAAATGCATCTAAAAACATAAATTAAACAAAGAGATAAACAAACAAGCTAATGCTTAATGAAGCAAATAAGTCAACAAAATAATGGAAAAAAGTCTCCCTTTATTGTCTATTGGTGGTAGAAGATGAATACAATAGATGCATACTAAACACTTGAAGTGAATTATTTGAGTTATGGTGCTAAAAAATCCTCTGCAAGGAGGTCCCTTTCCTTAATCTCTTTGCAAGCTTCTCCTCTCTCTCAAAAGAAGTATAAAGACTCTCTCAATGGTGGATTCTTATAATCTCACTAAGATGATGGATTTATTTGAAGCAATATGGTCAACATGCTAGTGCTCTTACTTCTTCTACTTCAATAATGAAATGTGGTGTTGCTTTGATATAAATTTGGCCAACATAACATTGTCTCATGTTTTGGTTCTCCCATGTCTTGTTTATATAGAGTTTTTTAAATCCATCTTCCCTCTCTTGGTTCATGAATGATAATGACTCAAGATTAGGGAAAGATGATTCCATTAAGGGATGCATATATTTAGGTTGACTCAAATTCGACTTTCCTTGACTGGCACATGTCAAGGAATCATCTTCCAAGTGTGGGAAGTCGTCCTAAATTTGTTGAGTCACATTATTCCTCGACCACACTAATTTCAAAGGAAAAGTCATGCGATCGCACATTTTTCCTTCCTGTATGGTGCATGATCTAAATATTTTATAGGAAGCCTTAGGAAAAATTTAATTTTTAGAGCTTCCATAATGTCTTCAGCTAGAAAATCTTTATATGTACATTTTGTTGGGCAACCTTAGATGTATTTTTAGAGTGTACAATTTTCTGGTGTTAACATACATGGCTATTATGATCATGCCCTATGGACCAATGACTCAAGTGAATAATACATCATTACTATTACACCATCATTAACCCATACATGTGGTTGCAATATGAATCCATATGACTCCTCCATAGCAAACCCATCACGATGATGACTGAATCTATTATTCACTGGAGTCAATACTAATACATAATGATGAGACAATAGAAAATACTGGTTGTAATAAACTACATATGACATCCTATACATGGCTGGTCCATGTCTCATGTCATCACAAAACATCCTAGAGTCAATACCATAATCTATGCATGGATGCACATATTTTAAACTAGTTGTTAGTGGAAACCAAAAACATATATATGGCTGAAAATGTGCTCCTTTTTCTACTCATGAAATACATGTAGAAATTATACAAAATACATGTATGTCTTGGATTCTCCTGATCTAACAATATGCTATTGTTAAATACATAATCGATTCTACAAATATTTTGCGAAATTAAAAAACAACACAATTGACAATCACATGAAGCAAAGAAGAATAGATCAAAACATAGCACCAGATATTCCTAGGGAAAGCTTACTGCTCAAAACCCCTCTATCATATATTGTATATTCCACAAGGAATCATGAAACAATTACATACAAAACTCCAATCCAAGAGCTCTCAGTACATCAGCTAATTGTCTCACACTGTCATACAAAAATTAGCAAATCTTTTAGCCAATTTACTGTCTCCAGACAACCTGCCTTGCTCACACAGTTCCCGATGAATGAAATCCTTAATCACAAAGAATTTCAGCCTTCCTCAACTACGCTGAGTATCATGGGCATCCTGTGGTGTTATAACTACACCTAGGTAGCCTGCTAATATCAAAATTGATAGTTACACTTCCCTTTCACCTAGAACTCAACTGGGTCTCCACTGGATCTCACATGCATGCTATTAATAATAGTAAAAACATCAGTTTCATGTGAGACCAATACATGTGAATCAATTAATATTTAATTCAATTGGTCTCTCACTAGTGTATCTGCAGTTACAACTAGCACAACTGACTTTAACTCACTTAACTGAGTTAAACTGATTTACAACTTGCATTAACTAATGCACCACTGCACTTCCAACTCTGTTACAACTCAATTCAACTTGCATGTCCCACCAACCATACTATCCACATTGAGAATAGAATATAGTTTATTGTCCAATTATTATTAAGAGATAATAATAACTGACATGCATTCTATTTTTAGACATGAGATCTATAAATAGACTTAGCACATGCATCTAAAAATAGAAACTCAACTATAAATAGAATTTTCTCAATGATCTATAAATAGACTCCCACTATAAATAAATTTTTTTCAACATTCTAAAAATAGACATACACCTAAAAATAGCCTGTGTGGGCCCAACCTAGTGTAGGTGCTTAATTTTCACTAGGATCAAGGATGTTTTTTCCAAATGCCAATTTCATTGTTTCTTGTTGCAAACTTCAACACTCCCCTCAACAAGAAAGGAATGTCTTTACATGTGACATGCAACTCCATGCATTCACCCTGCAACCTTTGCATGCGCCCTGCAACTCCATGCATGCACCCTGCAACCTTGTATGCAACACTTCTCTAGTGTTTCTCACACATGCAACACTTCCAAAACTGAATAGCCTCCAAACAAATGAATCAGTATAATGCATCTGTCATCAAAGTCTTATAACTTCTACTGGTACCAACTGCACATGTCTCCACGAACCACTGCATTGTTGAACTCTGCACCAATGCACTCTGCACTTGCTGTTAACTCTGATCCATGCTCCAGTATCCGACTTTGTCACTTTGATTTGACTGCATCAATCCAAATGATCATGCTACTGCTGTACTGCAGGCTCCTCGTAGCCAGGTCCGATTCATGAGATCCACACAATCTAAATGAATCCTGCCTAGAAATATCTTCTTGGGATTACTCATGCATGTCGCCCCACCTCTCAACTGGTGGTATAGCTCCATGCACTCCCTCTGCCCATCTGGCACGAAATTTCTCTACATGAGTGGCTTCTCCCACTCCATGATCCTCATCTTGTGGCTGCTCCATATCCCGAGGTTCACTCTTACCTGCATGCAAATCCTGCTCCCTCTCAAGCTTCAATTGCATGGCTTTCTCACACTTCCCAACAATAGGAAGCTCTATAGAAATACCATCTACATCAAGTCTATATAGATTCTTCACACGAATCCCAATATTCTTGGCTTGTCCCATGGCTTTGAGTCTAAGGAACACCTTTCCTTTTCCAACTTGTGCACATTGTAATTGTCCCGCCATTGCGAAATTTTCTAACAAAAGAGCTGATTTTAAATCGATGATATCTCCCTCATCCGAGCTCCGATTTGAATTTTTTTTTTTTTTTTTAATAATTTGGGTATGTTTTTGCAAGGAATCCAAATATGCTATTTTATTTTTTATTTTTTATTTTTATTTTTATTTTTTTTTTCTGAAAATTTTGCATCCAAATTTTCATATATTCTCTGCAAACGCGCGCACCCAGATAATTCCTGCTCTCATACCATGTAGAAAATTTATAACACAACTCCAATACCATGTAGAAATTATACAAAATACATGTATGTCCTGGATTCTCCTGATCTTACAATATGCTACTATTAAATATAGAATCGTTTCTACAAATATTTTGTGGAATTAAAAAACAACAAAATTGCCAATCACATGAAGCAAATAAGAATAGATCAAAAAAAAACACTAGATATTCCTCGGGAAAGATTAGTGCTCAAAACCCCTCTATCATATATTGTATATTCCACAAGGAATAATGAAACAATTACATACAAAACTCCAATCCAAGAGCTCTTAGTACATCAGCTAATTGTCTCACACTGTCATACAAAAAATAGAAAATCCCTTAGCTAATTTACTGTCTCCAGACAACCTACCTTTCTCACGTAGTTCTTGATGAATGAAATCCTTAATCACAAAGAATTTCAGCCTTCCTCAACTGCGCTGAGTATCATGGGCATCCTGTGGTGTTATAACTACACCTGGGTAGCCTGCTAATATCACAACTGATAGTTACACTTCCCTTTCAGTTAGAACTCAACTGGGTCTCCACTGGATCTGACATGCATGCAATTAATAATAGTAAAAACATTAGTTTCATGTGATATCACTACATGTGAATTAATTAATATTTAATTCAATTGATCTCTCACTACTATATCTGCAGTTACAACTAGCACAACTGACTTTAACTCACTTAACTGAGTTAAACTTATTTACAACTTGCATTAACTAATGCACCACTGCACTTCCAACTCTGTTACAACTCAATTCAACTTGCATGTCCCACCAACCATACTCTTAACTCAAAATTCACTTAGCTAACTGATTTTCCACTTCATTTAACTATTTCCAAGTCCACATTGAGAATATAATATAGTTTATTGTCCAATTATTATTAAGAGATAATAATAATCGACATGCATTCTATATTTAGACATGCAATCTATAAATAGACTTCGCACATGCATCTAAAAATAGAAACTTATCTATAAAGAGAATTTTCTCAACCATCTATAAATAGACTCCCTCTATAAATATAATTTTCTCAACATTCTAAAAATAGACATACACCTAAAAATAGCCTGTGTGGGCCCCACCTAATGTAGGTGCTTAATTTTCACTAGGATCAAGGATGTTGTTTCTGGATGCCAATTTCACTGTTTCTTGTTGCAAAATTCAACAATACATATAAGGATTCTATAATCACATGGGAAAAAATGAATGGAAGATAAGGAAATAAATGAGGAATCTCAATACCATGCATAGCTCCCATGAGCTAAGAAAACCTCCAAGAATACAAGTTGATCCTGTGGACCTGAATATGCATGAGGCTGAATGAACTCACCATATGCCACTAAAAACTCCATCATACACTCCCCATGAGGTTATGCACCTATCATGATCTGCAGTCCTATATAAGTATGCATGAAATAATCGTGGGTTGCAAGAGGGAATTATCTTCACTAGTTGAAGAGATGAAGATCCTTCTTTCTCCACATGGTCTTAGGATTCTTCTTCTCCTCTTCGATTTGCTTCTTATCCTCCTTTACTTGCTTCCTTTCTTGCTTCACTTGATTTTTACCTTAGTTCAATGGTTTTGTGTTAGATCCTCTTTCCTTTTGCTACTTTTGTCGATTTTGGCTTGTGTAATGAGGCATCAAACAATATATTTCCATATGGAAAAATATATGGAAAATATAACACTCTACATGGCAAAGTTATGAAGTAAGAGGACCAAATCTCCTATTGGTCATGCAAAATCTAAACCATGCATGCAATGTATCTCTCCTCCAATGGTTAGACCTGCAATCTATTTTCTTATGGACAAACAAGTGACATGAGTAGCAATAACCATAAAAATCATAAGTATACCTATTGGCCATTCTCCTT
The DNA here is from genome assembly GCA_034641835.2 of Pinus albicaulis. Classification (NCBI taxonomy): domain Eukaryota; kingdom Viridiplantae; phylum Streptophyta; class Pinopsida; order Pinales; family Pinaceae; genus Pinus; species Pinus albicaulis. Next base: position 696,572,936 of record CM076580.1, read on the forward strand.
GGCTGTTGATACTACTAGAGTCTCTACTGATATGGTGTTCTGCAATATTCCCAAACTTGTGACAGTTGTAACATTCTACATTATGCACAAAAGGAAAAAAAAGACTTTGATTCCTTTGAAACCTTACAAATATGTCACGATCATCTCTATGGGCAAAGGATCTTCTTACTATAGGTTCTCCTTGAGATTTTATTCTTTGCTGCTTGATCGACTGTTGGTTTTTATTATTTTTTTGCTACTGGTTCTTTTGTTTGTTAACTGGCTATTGGATCTGCTTCTTATTACCTTGGATCTCATTTTTGCTGCTCGTATTATTTACTACAAGTTTCTTGGGTTATTCTTTGGTATTGTTGCCTGTATGAAAACTAGACTCACAATTTTGAAATCCAAGACCAAATTTATGTAGTGGTGATCTTTGGATCTCAAACAAATTTTCCAAGGCTGTTGTGCTCTTCTCCATCTTCCACAACTTTCTGAAGGAAACAACTCCAACTTCTAATTTCTCAATATATTTTTCTTTCTCTTGAAATTTTTTCCTCATACCTTCCTCAAAATTTTCTTCTTCTTCCAACTTAACCTTTAAGCTCACAATATCTTCCTTTATATTGACCTCTTTATCATCATAGATTTGAAATAGTTTTTCTTGATCCTTGCATGGAACTATTAGTCTAGAAATATCATATCTAAGACTCTTAATATCATTCTTATCTTCACTATGTGCATCAATTATACCTTTGGATTCATTATTTTATGATCTCTTCTTGTCATCCGCTGAATCATGTGCATTGGAAGAATGAGACTCTTGTGGTTCAGATTCTTGTTTCTAGAGGCTCTTATTTTTGTTCTTCTTATTGTTTCTCTTCTTCTCAATTTCCAAATTGTTGCTGGTACCATCACCAAAAATGGATTCTAGCTTGTCCCACATATATTTGGCACATTTCAAACCCACTAGTCTCTTTGTATCATCATCATGAATATTCTTGTAGATTATGCACTATGCTTTTGCATCTTGCTGCAAAACCTTATCTACAATCATATCCTTTCCACAACATTCACATACTACTCTCCAAATGTTATATCCACAATGTAATAATTTATATTTAACAATTTTGTGCCATACCTTCTAATTTACAATAGTGAGGACAACCATTTTGAAAACAAAGTTCCAATTTTTTCACCAACAAACCCCAGATCTACTCTCCAGTGATCAAGATGCAACCAAGAGCCCCACTCTGATACTAATTGTTAGAAACCTTTGAGCATTACTGAGAGGTGGAGGATGAATCAATAGTGTGATCTTCTTAACAATTTTTTCCTTTAATTACTTTTTACTGAATCAAACATGTATGCACCATCAACACATTAGATTTTCTATGCATATAATAATATGAGAATCTAAATCATAAACTATGAGAGAAACATAAAAATTAACAACACATAATCACATCATCACACATGAGACAAAAGATTTATGGTGGAAACCCTTCCCAAAGAAAAACCACCCTTGCTACTACTGCTCTGCTATGAATTTCTATTATGTCAAGAAATTTATCTTTTACATAGTGTGCTGACTCCCATCAACATGGAGACTCGACCTCATAGACAAATTCCAACTCTAATTGGTTAGGAGAATCAATAATACTGACCAGCTTAGAATAATATGTTCTCTACAGATCTACATACCACCATCCGTTGAAATCCACCACAATCAATCGATCCTTGCCCAACTACCATTGGACTATCCAACCACCATTGAGTTGAGAAAATTATTCCTTTTGTTGAAGCTTCAATATCACTGCTCCACCTCCATGATGTCACTACTCCTCACCACCATGCAAAACTTGTTTCATCTATTTTCAAACAGGATTCCAAGAAATTATGCTTAACCAGAAATAAAATCTGGATACATGCTCTTAGCAACAATATATCATCATCAATCAAAATAAAACAAATGCACAAAACATGTGCTCTCCAACATAAAAATGTGGCCACACAAATTTAAATACACTCAGACCCTCACAACAATAAAATACTGCATAATACAAATAACATCATAAGACACATTGATATGTGCTAAATGCATCAACAAATCCTGCAAAACAAGTGTGAGAGGATCACCAACATATAATCCAGCATCATACAAAAATATCCAACTCAAACTCTACACCAACAGCTTAAAATATGAACTATACTGAATCATGCTTAAGATTTTCTCATTATGCAACAATAAACACTCATAGACTGAAGCATCTATTCTCTCCACTAGGTATGAATCATACTCTACTTCTTTGCAATCTTCTCTCTCACATACATCTATCATCAATCAATCCTCAACTGCAAGATCAAGTATATAAAACATGTAGGGAAAAATTGAGCTCAGGGTTAGGATCAAAGGTGCATAAAGTGGACCAAATCAATCAACTAAGGTCACTACTAATGCAATAATTTCATTCACATCATGAGAGGAATTTTTTAAACCATTTGCAACATTTTTCACTAATTATGGAAGCATATGGGAATTTCCAAGTAAATTTCCTTCCGAGCAACGTGAAGAATGCGAAGAAAGTCCTGTCAAATGGCTAAGTCACACCCTTAACACAATCTCCATGTGACTCAAGCTATAACCACTCCCATAGGCTTGCATCATAGTTTCTAGAGCCTTCCAGCCACTCCCTTGACTCATCATGCTTGCAACTATGGCTAAGGAAGGGGAAAACCATCAGTCCTTCAGTTTAAGAACTCTGCATCTGTTAGATCCTATTCTCCAACATTTGTACTAGCCTATAGAAATTTTATATGGAATATTACACATCTGGAAGTATACCAAACATTCCTCCCAAGTGTCACTTCCAATTTGACCTAGAAGGGCCAACAAACAAGGTTGACAAGTGTGCCAAAAAGTTCTCCACTCTCCATCAAACATCACCAGTAGTTGCAACACCTCTTAATAGAATTGAAAACATATATAAAACCTCTACAACACAACATCAACATCATGAAACCATCACACTGCAACAAGTCATCTCCATGAAGCATAACCATGAAGACCTAGTTGAAAACTCAACTAGTATGCCATGAACCATCATCATAAGTAGATATACTCATAAACCTGTAAAAACCTCTTCTACCTGTAGAAGTATCAACAAACCATCATGAAATGTCCATAAATGAACATTCCAACTTCTCCAAGACCATCATTCTACCTCAAGATCCATCAATGCCAACACATACCGACACAGATCATGGTCCATCAATCTGCATCATCATGAGGTTGACATAAGTGCACAACCTTATAGATTTGACATCAATCCCAACACAACCATATCACTATCAATAAATCATGCCAACCAATAGGACCACAATGTCAACATCCATCACACATGCATATGACAAGTATGAATATGACCATGAACCTGTTGACATCGATGGCAACACAAAACTTCTAAGAATAGAGCCGATTAATCGACACTCTCTCTATTCAATGGTAGTGTTTTCCTTCCTTACCGAAGTAACAATGTTGAGATTCCTTAATCAATAAAAACACATAAATGATTTTGAAATAAAATCAGTAGCTTAAGATTGAGCTACGAAGGACTAGGGTCCCATTCCAACGCTGGTTGGTCACTTCAAGAGTTTCTCCTACCATGTGGGGTTGATAATGATTCATTTAGTGGCGTGTGTTTTAAGTGTTAAAATACCTTCTCCCTATCTATGAAGGATGAGTGTCTCATGCCAAGGCTCATTGTTAGCTTTGAGGGAATCCTTATGAAGGGTGAACATCTAATGCCAAGGCTCATCATTATCTTCGAGGGAAATATTATAAAGGATGAATGTCTCATGCCAAGGCTTATTGTTAGATTAAAGGGGAACCTTTTTACTCCCAGTCATTTATACATGACAGAGTAAAAATATATTTTCAAATGGTGCACTAAAGAAAGAGGAGGGATAAAAAATCACTTTTATTGTTCCCAAGTTTCTAATATATGGGGGAAGAATTGAACGAAGGCTTATAAAAAAGAATCAAAACAGGGTTCAGTCGAGCCACTTTATAATATTTATTGTTGGGCTTTTAGTTGCGACACTGTATTAATTCATTTTCCTATATTAATTTGAACATTATTTATATCTTTAATTCAAACATTATTGGTTTATTCTTAACGAATATAATCATGAATTCTAGTAATATTTCATTTAGTTGTGCTACAGTAACACAATGGTGACTCCAAAACTTCAGAAGTTGTTCAAGTGTCCAAACTTAGGACAACACAACGTGTTTGTGAAACATCCAATTGTAATCATGATATGGATTTATGAAGGAATGAAATGAAATACAGATTTAAACAGAACACAGAGATACAACAAAATAACAAAACTTCAATTAATTATAACAAGAAATTAAAACTATTTACATGCAGAATGAAATAAACTAGCTCGAGAGATGATATCTTATATCTGAGAAGAGATTTGATGGACACATGCCTTGTAAATAGAGTTACAATAAGGTTCGAAGGAATTTTTATCATAAATAAGAAGTGCGAAACCCTAATCCTAGGAGATGAAGTGCCATCAGTTTTGGGCCCTGTTAGGGTAAGTTGGATTGCAACTTCCCATGGTCGTAACTTTGGCATGCGATCTCCATTTTTATATCATAATACCTTGTTTCTAAGATCCCCATGTGGAGACAAAAATAAAATCTATGAAACATACTATGTCACTTTTTCAATCTCTCAGTTTTCCCAAAAAAATTCTTTTAGGACCTCAAAACGACTCAGAACATTTAGGACCCAAAAAACTGCCAAAAATAGAAAAACGTGCTAGAATTAAGGAAAATAAAAAGAAATAGTGTTGGGGGTACAAGTGGAATAGGTGGGCGGCCACCAATATCCACATGGATCAGTCCTCCCCCCTTAGGAAGTAATGTTCTCCATTGCATTGAGTGCCTCCATGATATGGGGAAACTTCTATTGAACTTGGTCCCTGGTGAGCCACTTGCCTTGGTGTAGGAGTTGGATGAATTTTATAACCCAATACAGTTGGATCCTCTATTGGAAAATGTGAATAATCCATGCATTCACGATTAAGAAAATCATGGTTTGTTCAATGTAATCTGGGTTGAGCTTTGTTTGTGTCAACTTATCAACAATGTATGATGTGTCCAACGATCGTGGAAAGTATGGTCGAAGGCAGTCCACATTAAACACTAGGTGCAAGACAAGGAATGGAGGAATTCTAACCTCGAAATCACTATCACCCACAACCTTGGTGATGGTGTAAGTCCCATATCAGAGTGGTTGAAGCTTCCGATGGGATCTAGTAAGGTGTTCCTTATGCAAATGTAACCAAACCTTGTCGCCCACTTGAAACTTATGTGGCATCCGATGTTGATCATGAGTTGTTTGTACTTGGAATTTGCTTTATATAGGATATCATGGACTTGTTGGTGGATGTGATGGATGCGTTTAAGAAATATGGTGGATTTGTCAACTTCAGACTGAACGTGTCCAAATTCTGCCTGTGTAGTCACAAGAGGCATTCCGACATCAATGGGACACAATGATTGAAATTCCATGCCCACTTGAAAGTGGTTGTGGCCAGTCAAACTATGGATAGCTCTATTATAGCTATGTTTCACATAGGGAAGACTCTCATCCTATGTTCATGGATTATTGGGGTTGTACATGTGTAGTATGTGCACTATCATTTTGTTGACAACATTTATCTGTCCATCAATCTATGGATGTAATGCAGTTGAATTGGTGAGATTAGTGTCCTGTAATGACCAGATACTTGACCCAAACGTGATCAAGAACCTTCTATCCTAATATGATATAATGGTCTATAGAATCTCAAAATGAACCCACACTCATTCAAAGAAGTGTTTGGTAGTGTATTATGCTGTGATTCTCTTCTTGTAGGCCATAAATATAGACATTTCAGAAAATATATCGACGACAAAAAATACGCAGTCATTAAAATTATTGGTAGAAGGTAAGCTAGACATATAGTCCATGGATATGGATTCCCAAGGTTGGCTAGGAGTAGGCAGAGGAGTGTACACACCTTGCTTTCGAATGGTTTTCTTAGTGATGGCACAGGTAGTGCAATACTTGATATATTTTGCAATATCCTACCATAGTTTTGGATAACAAAAATATTTCTATAGTATTTCCACTATCTTCTAGACACCAAAGTGTCCTGCAACCCTGCTGTAATGTGCCTCCCAAATCAACTTGGCACACTCACTTGAAGGAATGCAAAATGTCCTAAATAACACAACAATCCATCCTGAAGGTGGAAGTATGGAATTGGATTTAGATCCATAAACATCTTGTAGGTGGAAAAAAAATCTGAGTCACTTTCATATAATTGTGGCCATCCAAAGGTCTCATGCCCACAAGAGTTTATAACTATACTTAGTGCCACAATCGAGGGTTGACAGAGGCAGTCTGCAACGTGATTAGTGCTTCCCTCCTGTACTTTACTTCAGATGGAATTGTTGTAGGTATGTGGAACATTTATGATGGAGATCGTTATAAAACTTCCCTTGTGTCTGCATAAACTGAAGAGACCTATGTTTGGTGTGGAAAATCTTCTCCTTCACCAGAATATAATGCTTCCATTCTCGGCATACCTCCATGATATTGTACATCTCCTTATCATAGGTGGGGTACCTATGAACAATATCAAAGAGTATCTCACTGTGATAGGCCACCAAGTGCTCTTGTTGAGTGATGATTGCACCAATAAGATAATTTGAGGCATCTGTCTCAATCTTAAATGGTTAGTGTGGGTTTGATAAGGTGAGGACTAGTGCAGAGCAAAGGTGGTGTTTTATTTCAAAGAATTCCTTCTGCTATTCCTCAGACCAAAAAAATTCACTTTTTCTCCACCCTTGGTAACTTTACTCAAGGGCCAAGTAATATGATAGATACCCAACACGAACCTCTAGTAGAAATTAGTAAGGCCCAAGTATTTGCAAACCTCTATCATAGTATTTAGGCCTTGCCAATCCCAAATTTCTGGGATATTAGCTGAATCCACATGCACACCTTTCTCATTAATTATGTAGTCCAAATATTGGACTTAGTGGATGCCAAAGGAGCACTTATTTAGGTTTTAACATAGCTTGTGCTACTGCAAGTTTTGAAGGACCTGCCGAATATGTTGCAAGTGATTTTTCGAACTCTTGATGAAGATGAAGATGTCATCCAAATAAAAAACCATGATTGAGTTGGTGAAAGGCCATACAATACCATCCATCAACCTCATAAAATTTTCTGGGGAATTTTTAAACCTGGAGGGCATGACCAACCACTCAAAGAGGCCCTCCTTGGTTTTGAAGGTGGTCTTCCATACATCTGCGGGCTCTATTGGAACTTGGTGATATCCATACTTCAAATCAATCTTGCGAAAGTACTAGGACCCCTTGAAATGGTTTAGGAGGTCATCAATTCATGGGATTGGGTACTTTTTCCTAAAATTTACTTTAGTTAGTGCTCGATAATTAATGCAGAGTCTCTAGGTCCCATACTTCTTCTGTACGAGTACAATTGGGCTCCCACAAGGTGAGGAGCTTGGTAGGATGTGCCTTTTTTGAAGAAACTCCTAGATTTTCCACTTTATTTCCTCATTTTTCGGAAGAGAGTGATGGTATATTGGCCCATTGGGTAGTGGATCTCATGGATTCGGATCGATCGAGTTCTTGACTTGGCAGTGCAAGGGTACTCCTTGAGGAGAATTTGTCCCTGTATTCTTCCATGACCTTATCAACTTGATTCTGTTGCGCGTAGGGAAAATTTCTTGGGGAAATGGATGTGGCCACAATATTCACCTTAATTTGAGAATGAATCAGAAAGAAAACAAGTTTCCTGGTCCGGGATATGATCTTACTTCATTTCTTAGTAGAGATCAAAGAGATTGTGGTAAGCGGGGATACCTTCGGTATCCGATATAGTTTCCTTCCCAAAGTAATAATAAGAGAGTGAGGCTTGGATTCATACATAGCATGATGATTCCACACATATGGTTTTCATAATAAAACATCACAAAATTCAAGACGTGAAACATCACATAATACCTCATCCATGAAGGGCTTTATGCTTTAGGGAAGGCAACACTACTAGTTGACACGAAGATATCATCCTTGGTGGAGCCACTCAATGGTATATGGTTTTGGGTGTGGTGTGGCTGGTAGGCCAAAATTCTTAATGATATTTATTGAGATGAGGTTCTTTTGGCTCCCACTATCGATAACGACCTGCAACGGAGAAAACTTCACCCACATTCATGAGTGGAAGAGACTCTCCCCCTCCTCTAGATATTTGGGCTTAATATTTTGGACCTTGGTGGTGTAAACGGTGGGACTAGGTTCTGCATCAATAATCTTCTTCCCCTTTTTTTCCTCCTTGTTGGGTTATGTATCAAATTCAAAACATGCATCAGAATCTGAAGCTTTTAGCTCGACCACCAATGACTGCTTGGCGCGACACTCATTTGTGTTTTGGATGGGGATCTTATGGAACTCACACCACTTTACTTTATAATCCTTATTCTTCTTTATGGTGCCATTATTTTCTTGTGGCTTATATGGGTTGTCTTGGGTCATTCCACCTTGGCTTTGTTCTTTGTTCTGTGGTTCGGGGCTGCTCTTGCATTTATTTGGATTCACAGATCCAAAGTATCGCTTATTTTGTTTAAATTTTTGTTCAATCTTGGCATCATACCTGTATGTTGCACCAAGTGAGGAGATGTCCACGAAATCCATTTCTTACAGAATGTATTTGTGTAGATAATAACAGTACTTTAGCACTAAATGTTTCTCAGAGTCCTTAATACCCAACTTTGTGTGTAGAGTATGAAAAATATTTGTGATCTCATGAACATCGTGGTCTCTTTGTTGTTGTAGTGTGGTACATTATATGTACTTGTCTTCATAGCTCCAAATAGGGTAATACTCTTCCTTGACAGCGACTCAAAAAGAGTTCCAAGAGAGCGTGAATGTAAATAGAGAGGGTTCCTTAACCCTTTTCTCATAGTAATTTTACCACCAGTCCTTGACATGGGGTCGACCTTAAGTAGTGAAAAAGTAATATTTTCCCTATCAGAGAACATATGGGATGAAAATAATATTCCAACAAACTTAACCATTTATTTGCAACATCTACATCTTTCTGACCTTCGAATATAGGGATATCAAAGTTAACTTGTACCTTGAAGGGGGCGACACCTCCAAGGTGACTTCTAGATGAAGATGCATCACTGATTAGCATTCACTGAAGGATCTGTGAAAAGTTGTCCATCATCTTGTTCCTTTGCTGCTCAAGGGCTTATTTTAGAAAAAAATTGATATGATATCCTCCTCCCTCATATTTCTTTTCTTCCGCCATGGGATGCCGTCAGTGTTGGTGGGGACGGTCTTGCAAGGGCTCAACCAGCTCAAGTCCCAACTCCTTATACCCCAACCTATTTGGGTACATACACAAAAAATTAGAGAAAGATCAGACCACTCTGATGCCACTGATCCAAATTTATGAAGGAATGAAAAAAAATACATTTTTAAACATAACAGCAAGATACACCAAAATAAAAAAACTTCAATTAATTAGTAGTAAGTACTAAAAAATGTTTACATGCAAAAAGAAAAAACTAGCTCAGACGATGGTAGATTTTCTCTGAGAAGAGATGTGAAAACTACATGCCTTTTGAATTGAGTTACAATGAGGCTCATAGGAATTTTTATCACAAAGAATAAGTGTGAAACCCTAACCCTAGGAGATGAAGCACTAACGGTTTTTGGACTCGTTGGAGTAATTTGGACTGCCAACTTTCCGGGGTTGTAACTTTGGCATACAATATTTGTTTGAATATAATAATACCTAATTTTGAAGATATCCACAAGGATACAAAAAGTAATCTATGAGATAGATTTCAACAATTTTCTAGTCTCTTTATTTTCCCCAAAAAATTTCTTTTAGGACCTCAAAAAGACTCCAGAATTTTAGGACATAAAAATTGTCAAAAATAGAAATTTGTGCTAGAATCATGGAAACTGAAAGGAAACAATGTTGGGGGTACAAGTGGAATGGGCAGCCACGAATATAAACCTATATTAATCCTCACCCCTTAAGAATAAATCGTCCCCATTGTGCTGAGTGCCTCCATGAGATGGGGAAAATTCTATTGAATTTGGTCCCTCGTGAGCCACTATCCTTGCTGCAAGAGCTAGATGACTTTGAAAAGCCGATACAATTGGATCCTTTGTTGGCAAGTGTGATTAACATGTGTGTCCATGATTCTTTCATTCATGGCTTGTTCATGCAATCTGTGTTGGGCTATGTTGGTGTCAACTTCTCAATAATGTATGATGTGTCCAAAAATGGTGGAAATGATGGCTGAAGGCGATCCACATTGAACACTTGGTGCGAGCCAAGCAATGGGGGAATTCTGAGGTCGAAAGCATTGTCACCTACAACCTTGGTGATAGTTTAAAGCTTATTGGGTATGTGTTATATTCTTTCCATGACTAATCACGCGTGGGGGGGCGATAGCCCCCCTTTGCGCTGGGAGAAACGGGGGGGTCACAGGGGGGGCAGTAGCCCTCCCTGTCGGGCTCCGAGGCAGTGCCCCGATGAAAATTTTTGGTCCTTAATTTGCGGTGGGCGGTCCGCACCCATGGTTTTGTACATGGTTTTGGGGTACGATGGTTTTCGGCCCCTGGTATTTTGTAGATCCAGTCAAGGGAACTACGGTTACGATCTAATCCAGGGTTAATGGATTAGGGTTTATGTATGCTTCAGCATGTATATATATGTGTTGTAACACTAAAAGGAATATAAAGAAATATCAAGCTGGTCATCCCAATTTGGGATCCAGGGGAAAATATCTGTGTTTATCTGTTTTATGTTTTATGCTCTCGCTATTGTTTATTTTCTGTTATAAGATTCGTGTGTAGATAATTTTTGTTCAGGGTTAAAACCTACATTTGGTATCGGAGATATTTCGGCTTCAAGGGGATGCCTTTGCTGCTGAGGGTTTTTTGCTCGGGCCTGAGGTAGACCCTGTTCAGTGGGAGATTTGCGGGATCGATTCTTGTGGTGAAATAAGATGGTGAGCGGCGGAAAGATAGAGATCGAGAAATTTAATGGTCAGAGTTTTGAGTTGTGGAAGCTCAAGATGGAGGATCTGCTGGTGGATAAAGATTAGTGGATTGTGGTAGATCCAGGTACTAAACCAACGGAAATGTCAGATGAAGACTGGAAGAAACTAGATCTGAAGGCTAAGAGCAAATACGGTTGTGTGTCTCAGATTCATTATTGTTGAATGTATTTGGGGAAGCTACGGCGAAGAATTTGTGGGAAAAAATTGGGACTTTGTACTAATCTAAGTCTCTGGTGAATAAGTTATTCTTGTAGAAAAAGTTATATAACCTGAGGATGAAGGATGGAGACTCGGTGACAGAGCATCTGAACGCCTTCCATACTGTGGTAAGTCAGTTGTCATCTATTGATATTAAAATCTCAGATGAAGATAAGTGCATCAGTTTGTTGTGTTCTCTACCAGACTCGTGGGACAGTTTGGTTATTGCAATAGGTAGCAATACAAATACCTTGAATTTTGATGACATTGTCTCAACCTTGTTGTCGGAGGAAATGAGACGGAGAAATATGGAGGGCCAGAATGGAGATGCCTTATCTATATGAGGAAAGTCCCAAAAATGAAACAAGAATAAGGTTTCGAGTGGGAGATCCAAATCTAGAGGGAGTTCTAAATCTCCTGGAAAGTTTGTAAAGGTATGCTGGAAATGTGGAAAGCAAGGGCACTACAAAAGGGAGTGTAGATCTAAAGCTCCTGAGAAAGGAAGGGATCTGATGATGCTCCTTCTACAGAGGAAAAGACCACCTCTGATGAAGGTGGGGATGTGTATTTGGATTCTTCTTCAAATACACATGTATATCATGAGTCATGGTTTATTGACTCAGGTGCATCCTTTCACTTCCCTCCCCATCGGGAGTGGTTATGCGAGTATGAGAAATATGATGGTGGTGATGTCTTCTAGGGGATGATAGGAAGGCTGGAATCGTCGGATGTGGAAAGGTCAAGCTGAAGCTGCAATTTGGAAGGATTATAACACTTCCTGATGTTCTGCATATTCTTGCATTGGCCAAAAATATGATTTATATAAGCAAGATGGATGATGCAGGGGTAAAAACAGTGTTCAAGAAAGATGCCTGCAATATGGTTCAGAGAGCACTGGTATTAATGCGGGGAGTTCAGACTGGAACTCTGTACAAGCTACAAGGTAGCACTATTATTGATGGGTGTAACAGTTTTTTGGTTCCTGAAAGTGGAGCGGGAAGCCTAGCTATGTCTGGAGAAAAGACCATGCTATGGCATCAAAGGCTTGGACATATTTGAGAGAAGGGCCTACGAATACTGCATAGAAATGGTATGGGAGAAGGAATTTCTAATTTCTCTCTGGATTTTGATTTCTGTGAACATTGTGTATATGGGAAGCAGAATCGGGTGAGTTTTCCTTCTGGTGCTAAGAGGGCGAACAAGATATTAGAACTTGTGCACAGTGATGTGTTTGGACCTGTGTCAGTTCCATCATTGGGAAAGTCTGTGTACTATGTTTCATTGATAGATGAATTCTCAAGGAATACATGGATATATTTCTTGAGGAAGAAATCTGAAGTCTTTGACAGATTTAAAGAATTTAAGTCTCTGGTGGAAAACCAGATAAAGAAGAAGATAAAGGCGCTAAGGACAGATAATGGTGGGGAGTTCTGCAAGAAGGAATTTGAGGAGTTTTGTAAGAAGTGTGGTATAGTATGGCAGAAGAATACTCCATATACACCTCAGCAAAACAGAGTTGCAGAAATAATGAACAGAACACTGATGGAAAAGGAAAGAAGCATGCTCAGTGGTACTGGGTTAGGACAAGAATTCTGGGTAGAGGCAGTGGAGACTGCATGCTATCTAGTTAATAGATCACCTTCATCAGTGTTGGAGGATAAGACTCCACATGAGGTATGGACTGGTAAGAAACCCTCTCTTTCACATCTAAGGGTATTTTGATGTGATGCATATGTACATGTTCCAAAGGAGAAAAGGACCAAGTTGGATAATAAATCTGAAAGGTGCATCTTTATTGGGTATAAGGATGGTTTAAAGGGTTACAAGATTTGGAACCCAGAAACAAGGAAGGTTGTGTATAGTCGAGATGTGGTGTTTAGAGAAGTAAAAGATTTTGTTAAACATGAAGTCCTACCAAAGGAACCCGAGAAGATAGAGTTTGAGCTAAAGGAGGATGAATCAGACTCTACAACAGAAGAAGACTCAAAAGATGAAGAGCCACAAACTCCAACTTTGAGAAGATCAGTTCGGGAAAGAAGGCAACCAGAAAGGTATAGTCCATCTGCTTTTTGTTTAGGTTTTTCCTTAACTATAACTGATGATGAACCCAGAACTGTCAGGGAGGCAGTAGATTCAGAGGATGGAAAACTCTGGAAGGAGGCCATGGTTGATGAAATGGCATCCTTGCACAAAAATGAGGCATGGGATCTGGTGGAGTTGCCGGTTGGAAGGAAGCCCATCGGGAGAAAATGGGTGTTTAAGAAGAAGATGAATGTAGAAGGCAAGGTGGAGAAATACAAAGCTCGGTTGGTAGCAAAAGGTTATTCCCAGGTGCCGGGAATTGATTTTGGTGATATTTTTTCTCCTGTCGCCAAAGTTATTTCTATTAGATTACTTTTATCTGTTGCTGCTGCATTTGATTTTGAGATAGAACAGATGGATGTGAAGAAAAATTTTCTTCACGGGGATCTAGAAGAGGAGATCTACATGAAGAAACTTGAAGGATTTATGGTGAAGGGTAAGAAAGAACTGGTATGCAGGCTGAAGAAGTCTCTGTATGGGTTAAAACAATCACCAAGGATGTGGTATCCGAAATTTGATACCTATATACGGGGACTTGGCTTCACCAGAAGCAAAGAGGATCATTGTGTTTATTTTAAATTAATTGGTGACCATGTTATTTATTTGGTCTTGTATGTGGATGATATGTTGTTGATTGGAAATGACAAAGAAATTATCCAAAATTTGAAGACCCAACTGTTCTCCAAATTCGACATGAAGGATCTTGGTGCTGCAAACTATATTTTGGGCATGGAAATTAAGAGAAATCAGGCAAAGAGGAAGCTCTGGTTAAACCAGAGGAAGTATTTCGAGACTATATTGCAGAGGTTCAATATGCAGGGCAGTAAACCGGTGAATTTTCCTATTCCTGTTGGTGTAAAACTGTCTGCTGAACAGTGTCCCAAGACAAGAAGAAGAGGAGGATATGTCCCGTGTTCCATATGCAAGTGAAGTGGGTAGCCTGATGTATGCAATGGTCTATACTAGGCCAGACATTGCACATGCAGTGGGAGTTGTGAGCAGGTTTATGTCAAACACAGGGAAGGAGCATTGGACAACAGTGAAGCGGGTTTTCAGATATTTACGTGGCACTAGTGATTATGGCTTGTGCTACCAGGGAAGACCAATATTGGAAATAATATGGGACATTCGTGGTTTTTTTGATGCAGACTGGGCTGGAGATCTGGACCAAAGAAGATCTACAAGTGGGTATGTGTTTAGCCTATTTGGAGGCGCAGTGAGTTGGATGAGTAAAAGACAGTCTGTAGTAGTTATTTCAACTACAGAGGCAGAATACATGGTGGCCACTCATGCAAGAAAGGAGGCAGTTTGGTTGCAGTGATTGTGTTCAAGTATGGGGTTGGTACAACAAGCTATAAAGATAGACTGTGATAGCCAAAGTGAAATTTTCTTGGCTAAGAACCCTGCTTATCATTCAAAGACAAAGCACGTTGATGTTCAATATCAGTTTGTTAGAGATATGGTTGAGGCTAAAAGGGTGTTGCTGGTAAAGGTGGACACTTTTAAGAATGTTGTAGATGCATTGACGAAGTCTGTGAGCACTCAGAAGTTCTCTTGGTGTAGAGAGTCAATGGGTGTTGAATAATTGGGCCAATGACTAAGCTCTCCTATGGCCCCCTGCAGAAACAAAACAACAAGTGGGAGAATGTTGGGTATGTGTTATATTCTTTCCACGACTAATCACGCGCAAGGTGGTAAGAGGGGGGATGATAGCCCCCCCTTTGCGCTGGGCGCAACGGGGGGGTCACAGGGGGGAAGGTAGCCCCCCCTGTCGGTGTCCGGGGCAGCGCCCCGAAGAAAATTTTTGGTCCTTAATTTTCGGTGGGCAGTTCGTGTCCATGGTTTTGTGCATGGTTTTGCACATGGTTTTGGGGTACGATGGTTTTCGGCCCCTGGTATTTTGTAGATCTGGTCAAGGGAACTACGGTTATGATCTAATCCAAGGTTAATGGATTAGAGTTTATGTATGCTTCAACATGTCTATATGTGTTGTATCATTAAAAGGAATATAAAGAAATATCAAGTTGGTCGTCCCAATTTGGGATCCAGGGGAAAATCTCTGTGTTTATCTGTTTTATGTTTTATGCTCTCGCTATTGTTTATTTTCTATTATAAGATTCATGTGTAGATTATTTTTGTTTAGGGTTAAAACCTACAAGGCCCATATTGGAGTGGTTAAAGCTTCCAATGGACTCCAGTAAGGCGTTCCTGATGCAAATGTAACCAAACTTTGTTGCCCACTTGAAACTTATGTGGAACCTGATGCTAATCATGATGTTGTTTGGACTTGGAATTGGATTTATCTAGGATATCATGGAACTGCTAGAGGATGTGCTAGATGAGTTCAGTAAATCTGGTGGCTTTATCAGCTTCAGACTTAATATTTGTAGATTCTGCCTATGTAGTCGGAAGAGGCATTGTGAAATCAGTGGGACACAATGGTTGAAATCCTATGCCCACTTGAAAGGGGTTGTGGCCATTCAAAATATATAGAGAAATTTTATAGTTGTGTTTCACATAGGGAAGAATCTCGTCCCATGTTTTTGGATGCTTGGAGTTGTACATGCATAGTATGTGCACTATCATCTGGCTAACAACCTTTATCTCACCATTAGTATGCAGATGGAATGCATCCAACTTGGTGATCTTAGAGTCCAATAATAACCATAGGATCAACCATAATGTGCTTAGGAACCTGTTATCCTGATATGATATAATGGTCT
Organism: Pinus albicaulis; assembly: GCA_034641835.2. Taxonomy (NCBI): domain Eukaryota; kingdom Viridiplantae; phylum Streptophyta; class Pinopsida; order Pinales; family Pinaceae; genus Pinus; species Pinus albicaulis. The sequence continues at coordinate 696,589,096 of CM076580.1, forward strand.
ATGGAATCCCAAACTGAATCCACACTCGTTCGAAGAAGAGTTTGGCAGTATATTCTACTATGATGCTCTTCTTGTAGGTCATCAATATCTTAGAAAATATATTGATGACCAAAAATAAATAGTCATTACTATGCTTGGTAAAATGGAGGCTAGACATATAGTCCATGGATATAGATTCCTAAGGTTGGCCAAGAGTAGGCAGAGGAGTGTGCAAGCCTTTCTTATTAATGGTTGTCTTGGCGATGGCACATCCAATGCAAGATATGATATTTCTTCCAACATCCTATCAGAGTTTTGGCTAATAAAAATATTTTTGTAGTACTAACATTGTCTTCTCGACACCAAAGTATCATGTGAATATTTTGTATTGCATCTCCAAAATGAGCTTTGGAGCACTCGCTTGAAGGAACAAAAATATTTCCCAGATAGCACCATAATCCATATTGAAGGTGGAAGTCTAGAATTGTCTTTCCATTCATCAACATCTTGTAGGTGGCAGCAAAATTTGATTCAATTTCATATAATTTTGGTCATCCAAAGGTCTTGGGCCCGTAAGAGTTGAGTTGTAGTCAGTGCCACAATCAGGGGTCAACTGAGGTAGTATGCGACATGATTGGTGCATCCCTTCTTGTGCTTTATGTTCAGATGGAATTTTTGTAAGTATGTGGACCATTTTTTATGGAAATATTTCTACAATTTCCCCCTTGTTTGAATAAATTGAAGAGATCGGTGATCTGCATGGATGATCATATCCTTCCCAAAAATATAATTATTCCATTACTGGCATGCCTACATGATAGAGTACATATCCTTATCATATGTGGGGTACCTATGAACAATATCAGGAACGTCTCACTGTGATAGGCCACCAGGTGCCCTTGTTGAGTGAGGACTACACCAATAGCATAATATGAGATATTTGTCTCAATCTCAAATGGTTGTTATAGGTATGGAAAGTTTAGGACTGGTACAAAGCAAGGCAATGCTTCAATTCAAAAAATTTCTTCTACTATGCCTCAGACCAAAACAAATTCTCTTTTTCTCTTCCCTTGGTAACTTGACTTAAGGGCCAAGTAATATGAGAGAACCCCAACATGAATCTATGATATAAATTAGAAAGGCCCAAGAAGATGTGAAACTTTGTCATCGTCATCAAGGCTAGCCAATCCTGAAAGAATTGGATCTTAATCGGATTCATATGCATACCTTGCTCGTCGATTATGTTGCCCAAATATTGGACATGGTTCATGCCAAAGGATCAATTATCTAGGTTGACACATACCTTGTGCTACCACAAGGTTTGAAGGACCTGGAGAATATATTGCAAGTGATCTGCCCAACTATTTCTGAAGATGAGGATGTCATCCAAATATACAACCATGAATTATTTGGTGAAAGGATGCAATATGTCATCCATGAACCTCATAAAGTTTGTAGGGGAATCTTTCAACCCAAAGGGCATGATCAACTACTCAAAAAGTCCCTCCTTGGATTTGAAGGTGGTCTTACATACATTTTTGGGCTCTATTGGAACTTGGTGATATCTAGACTTCAAATTAATTTTTCTAAAGTACTTGCCCCCCTTGAGTTTATCAAGGAGGTAATCAATCCATGGGATTAGGTACCTATTCCTGATAGTGATTTTATTCAGTGCCCAATAATCAACGAAGATTTTCCATGTCGAATCCTTCTTCTATACAATTAAAATTGGCCTCCCACAAGGTGATGATATTGGTTAGATGTGCGCTTTTTGTAGAAACTCTTGGATCTACTGCTTGATTTCCTCATTTTCTATAAGGGAGAAACAATATATTTCCCTATTGGGTAGAGAAGCTCCAAGATTTAGATCGATCGAGTGCTTAACTTGATAACAAGGGTAATCCTGTAGGTGAGAAAAGTATGTCCTTGTATTCTTCCACAACCTTATCTACTTAATTATGTTGCATGGAGGGACGCTTTCTAGGGGCCATGGATGTGGCCACAATCTTCCCCTTACTTTGAGAATCAATTAGAAAGAAAATATTTTTATTGGTCTGGGAGATGATCTTATTTGCATAACTTAGAAGAGATCAAAGAGATGGCGGTAGGTGGAGCTACATCCAATATACTATATAGTTTCATGCCCAAATTAATAATAACAGTGCAAGGCCTGGACCCATACACATCACGATGCTTCCACAAATATGGTTGGCCTAATAAAACATCACAAAATTCAAGAGGGGAAACATCACATAATACCTTGTTCGTGAAGGGCTTAATGCTGTAGGGAAGCCGACACTGCTGGCTGACACGAAGATCTCATCCTTGGTGGAGCCACCAGATGGTATATGGTTGTGGGTGTGGTGTGGTTGGAAATCCAAACCTCTTAATTAGCTTGATTGTGATGAGGCTATTTTTTCTCCCCTTGTCGATAATGAAATATATGTAGTGAAGAACCCTTCACCCACATCTATGAGTGGAAGAGATGCTCCCCCTTCTTTAGAGCTTCATGCTTAGTATTCTGGACCTTGGTGGTGGTAACAATGACACCGGGGTTTTGTGTCAATAATATAATTCCCCTTGTCGTTCCCCTTATCATGTTATTTCTTAGAATCAGAACATGCATCGAACTCTGAAGCTTTTAGCTCAACCACCAATCACTGCTTAGTGAGACACTCACTTGTGTCATGGGTGGGGCTCTTGTGTAAATCACACCACTTTCATGTGTCCTTCTTCATCTTCATGGTGCCATTATTTTCTTGTGGCTTCAATGGGTTTTCCTGGGTCATTTCACCTTGGTTCTATCATTTTCTTTATGGTTTGGGGGTGCTCTTTCCCTGCTTTGGATTAAGAGATCCAAAATCTCGCTTATTTTGTTTATTTATTTTTTCAATCTTAGCAACATACTAGTATGCTACACTAAGTGAGAAGATGTCGAGGAAATCCATTTCTTGCTAAATGTGTTTGTGTAGAAAACCATGGTATTTGAGCACTATATTTCACTCAGAGTCTTTGATACCTAACTTTTTGTATAGAGTATGAAAAATATTTGTGATCTCATACACATCTTGGTCCCTTTGCTTCCATAGTGTGGCCCATTGTATGTACTTGTCTTCATAGCTCCCAATAGGGTAATACTTTTACTTAATAGTGTCTAGGAAATAATTCAAAGAGGGTGCGGTTGCAAACAAAGAGGGTTAATCAACCATTTTCTCACAGTAAGTTTCCCATAAGTCCTTGACATGAGGTGGCCTTAAATAGTGCAAAAGTAATCTTTTCCCTTTTAGAGAAAATATGGACCGAAAAATAACCTTCCAGTAGAATTAACCATTTATCTACAACATTTTTATCTATTTGACCTTCGAATATAGGGATATTAAAGTTAGCTTGTACCTTTAAGGGGGTGGCGCCTCCAAAGTGACTGCTGAAAGAAGATGCATCGTCTATTGGCATCCGTTGAAGGGTCTGGGAAAAATTTCCCACCATCTTGTTCCTTTTCTGCTCAAGGGATACTTAGAGCAATAATTTGATAGGATCTCTTGCTCCCTCATCTTTATTTTCTTCTTCCAAGGGAGGTTTTTGGTGTCGATGAGGAGGTCTTAAAAGGGCTCAACCAGTTCAAGTCCCAACTCCTTATATCCAAACCTCATTGGGGACATCCACATAAAAACAAAGAAAGAGAAGACCGCTCTGATGCCACTGATCTAGATTTATGAAGGAAAAAAATCAAATACATATTTAAACAAAACAAAAAGACACAACGAAATAACAAAACTTCAATTAATTAATAACAAGTACTAAAAACTGTTTACATACATAATGCTGAAAACTAGCTCGGGTGATGGTTCCTTATCTCTGAGAAGAGATGTGATGGATATATGACTTCTAAAATGAGTTACAATGAGGACCATAATCCTTTTTATGATAAATAAGAAGTGTGGAACCCTAACCCAAGGAGATGAATTGCCAACGGTTTTGGGCCCTGTTGGGGTAAGTTGGACTACTAACTTCCTCAGATTGTAACTTTGGCATACAATCTTCGTTTGGATATCCTAATACCTTGTTTTGAAGATATCCACAAGGGGGAAAAAAATAAATTTTGAAACCATTTTGACCGGTATCTTTTTTTCCCTTAAAACGTCTTTTAGGACCTCAAAATTGCTCTGAAAGTTTAGGACCCAAAAAACTGCCAAAAATAGAAAGTTGTTTTAGAAATATGGAAACTGAAAGGAAACAATGTTGGGTATCCAAGTGGAATAGTGGAATATGCGGGTGACTACCAAAGCCCACTAGGATCAAATCAAACCTTAAATGGTATCTTATTCTTTAAAAATATCATAGAGTGGAAATCATAAAATCACAATATTGTTTAAACGTTAATATTGATTTGTACATTTAACTTCTTCATTCCCAATTCCACTCATTAGCAGGGACTTGTTACTTTGCAATTTCCCTTGTCAAATTTGGATCAAATTTAATTTTGATATTTTAGATTTCTCATTTAAGGAATAGTTAATTTTTTATCTTAACTTAATTGTTTATAGTTTTTTCCTTGGAATTTATAATGTGCATATATAATTTTACTATTTTTAATTTTAAGATTTTTTATAAAATTAAATGAGCTTGGATTCCCATATTCATTTTATATTAATTGATTTTATATAGTATTTAGATTATCTAATTATTCATGATAAATTCATGTTGTTGATAAATAAATTTTCTCTAACAAATTTAAGAATTAAATGAGTTACAACATAGTGGAAGGTTTTTCTCTGCAATCTAGAATTTAATAAATTGTATAACACTTTAATTAAAACATCACACCATGTATAGTCCAGGGGGTTGCTAATCTCTTTTTTTTTTCAGGGAAAAAATGTCAACATTTTAGGGTGTATTTCTAAATCCCCTATATGTTTTTATAAAGGTGCTAATTCTTTATCAATCACAGTCTAATATGCATATAAGTTGAATATTAAAGATTAAGCATTCGACACATGCACCTGTGAGTGGACATGGTGTTATTCAAAGTAAAAATAAAATAGTAACAAAATAAATTATATTCTCATAAATCCACTCCAAGTTGTAACCCATAAATATATGTGAGAAAACATAGTTGAAGCAAATTTAGATAGACGAAGATAGAAATAATTGGTCCATACACTTAGGGAACTATAAAATGATATCACAAATTAATAGTTTCACAAAATAAGTTCCCTGTGAGAGTAAACATATTTTTACGAACTTAAATTTTTAGAATAAAGTCAAGTGCCTAAAGCATAGTCACAAAATCTTGTTACTTAATCATAAAACTGAAATGCATTCATCCTTAAGGGACTGGGATTGGGATCCCATTGACCAATAGTAATGATAAAGATACCTAGAAGAAAGAGAGAAAAGACAGTCAAATATTGGATTTAGAAAACATGCAAAAGTTCAATAAATTTATATTAATTGAAGATTGAGATGAACGTAGGGCATTGATTCAAAGGGAAACAAATGTTAGAAAATTTAAAGTGGAAAGATATTGAAATTATTTTATTTAACCCTGATACTTTCTTGTGAATCTTAGTTATCTTATTCATGTTCTTCAATTAGATCTTCTCATCAAACAATATCAAGAATAAGTAACAACAAAAGAGGACACACATATAGGCTATCAACCAGAGAAAAACCCCTCCAAGGGGAAAACCCATAAAGTCTTATTTTCTTAGAATCTACTTCAAATGAGATACAATACCCAATCCTAAACCAAGTCCTTCTCCCAGTACCAAGTAAACCCTTTCCTCAGTTCCTTCTTGAATCTGCACCAACCTGCTACACACTGTAACTTCAATCTGCCATCTATAGCACTGCTACTTGACCAAAAAATTTGATCTGTAACTTTGATCCGTAGCACCAGAAGAAACTATAATTTGAAATCCTTCTGTGACCTTCCAAGAGAAAGACAACTTTTCCTAAGGTCAATGAGGTATAGGAAAAGTTTCCTTCCTTCCAACTACTAGTTTCTGCACTTCGTCCTACTGCAACTTGGCCCTGTAACTTCAGCCTCTTCCCGCAACCCAGAAAACCTATAATTTTTTATGTGTGAGAGAGATAGAGCCAAAAAAAAAAGAAATTTGGTCTTTCTTCCTTCTTGATATTCACTCCCCTTCTTGCAACTACCTAGCTATATATCAATTTTTTTTCTTATAGATCGAACTTGTGAGCGAGTGATGCCAAATGAGGTCAAACTACTTCCTTTCATAACCTTCTCAAGGGGTGGAATTCCATCCTTTAGGACAACTTGAGGATCCTAGGGACTACTTTTACTCTTAGATATTCCAAGACTTTCTAGACTAAAAAATGATCCTTTTTACAGTTAAAAGTTGCCCGGAAGGGTATTATAAATAGTTGGAATTATGGCTAATGTATTGTCCTTGATGGCAACCTACTTTATAAATATGTCAACATTATGGTAAAAATATGATTATGTAGGCTAGTACAAATATGACAGGTGATATGAACAAAGGAATGTCAAGTTCAGATATAGGAATGATAAATATAAAGTATGAGAAAGTATACGCGAGTCGTGTAAAGAAAAGTCACGTACATACACACGTATGCTGAAGAGAAGTCACACACATATTCCACACCATGGTAGTTGGAATACCAGGGGTCTTTACCATGGTATTGACCCATAGTAATGAGCACAACAATGGATAACAATGGATATTTATCCCATAAAACCACACCAACAACATTACTGAGGGATTGACCTGAGGTATTGGCTAACGCTAATGCGATATAAGAAGATGGAGATCAAAGTGTTAAGTGTGAAAGTGATGAATTGTTTATGAATGATTTGATATGAAACAGGTGTGCATCAGGGAGCATGGAGATGGATTAGATCTAATATATATGAAATGAACACATATTGGTTAATCCATTTATTACTTTATAGATATGTGATGATGGTATAATGATGTGTGTATGTTGTTAGCACAATTATTTTCTAATTCATGAGTCCATTTTAAATTTTTTGTTTTTAGGAGTAGATTTGAAAATTTCAAAAAAAAAATTGGTCGCTACCGAAATTTCCGGCAGCGCCTATTTTAGAATTTTCAGACAATCTGTTATATTCATGTTTCTGTCTGTTTTTATTTTATTATGATGCTACCGGAAATTCCGGTAACTTCCCCTATTTTTAAAATAAAAGGAAAAAGCGCATCCAATTTTTTATCAAGCCACGTGTTATGGTGTAAATATGTTTCAAATATTTTTTAAATGATTTATATCATTTGATAGGAGTGGTATGCGGTCTGTTATGTTCATGTTAAGTCACGGTATACATGTAGTGTCTAGGTGTCAACTCGCTGTAATAAAGGCAATCGTTAATTCTCTCCCGTATGTCAGCCGAGTTAGTTTAATCTCATGTTAAGGTACATGTTTTTCAAATGGAGAAGAACGTGGATCATTGGAATGAATGAAATGACCATTTGGTTGGTCGGAAATTGACGTTGCCGAAAATTTAGGCCAATAACCAGCAAGACAATGGAGGTGTCTGCCAATCACAGATCTGCTTGCTTCAAGCCACCTATAGCATGCTATTCGAAGTTATGCAGCCAATTGAAGATTATGATGGCCATCACATGGTGCATACTATGGTCAAGGATATATCCATCATGAAAATATATTGCATGGGGTGATGAACCATTTTTGCTATTTTAAAACCACCAAAAAAGCAGGAGCATTATCAGTTGTGAGCAGAGTTGTTGGAGAACGAGTTTTCTAGAGTTGCAGTTTGAGGAGGAGTCTAGATTTCAGACAAGATTTCAGAGGAAGACATAAGAAACACTAGTTAGGTGAGCTCTTCTAGCTCTACCACCTATCAGTTTTCAGAGACAAAGTTATTAATTTCTGAAGATGACTAAAAGAGGAGGGAAGATAAAACAAATTGAACCACGAGTGCTCACCTAGTGGATGCAAATTTGAAGGCAAGAAGATTGTTTTTCCAAGCATGGTGGTATTATTTGTGCACTAGACTAGGAAGCTCTTACTTAGGAGTAGCTCAAGAGTTTTCAAACTCCTTCAATGGACAACAAGCCACAATATATGGTCTTACATTGAAGGTTTCGACAGATTCAATTGCTGAGGCATTCAACCTTCCACAGGAAGGAGAGAAGTGGTTTAAAGGTCAAGTTGTCATTGGAGGAGACCTCAACAGTTTCCTCAAGGATGCACACAGAGATCCCAACTGGGCCAAAGGAATTCCAAGAAGCTACCTCAAAAATGAATGGGAATAAGTTTTTAAACTCATCAAGATTTACCTCACTTGTGAAAGGAGGTATACAATTGTGTTTCTTTATCATATGAGGTTTCTTTATCATGTTGCAGGTATGAAGACCCTAAATTTGCCATACTTTTTGTTGAAGATTCTGAAAAATATATTAGCAAGGATGCAAACTCACATTGTTTCTTTAGAATACAACTTGTATCATCAAGCTCTCATCAAGGTGTTAGTTGAAGAAGATTTAAGAAAAATAAATCAGACATGGGACCATTTCTTGTTTTATAGGGCAGACCAAACTGCACCTACACCTCCATCCTCACAACAACACCCTCAGCCTACAAAAATAACCAAGAGGAAGGCTAAAAAGGAGAACATCCATAAGGCCAAGAGCAAAAAAGAAAAGGTTTCTTCAGTCAAGGCTGAGAGAAAGTTGGAGAAAGGAGAGAGCTCCTCAGTTGATAAACCCATGTTTATGAAAATGATGCCCTCCATTCCTACTTTTCCTAATGTCTACACTAGAGCTCGAAGAGGAAGGTATGAAACTGCAGATAAATCTAAAGAATGGATGCTACCAGAAATTTCGAAAGCAGATATTCAACAGAAAATGCAGAAATATTATCATCCCACAAAGTATGATGAAGAACTCCTCAAATATGTAGGGCATGAGATCAGTATCAAGAAGAAGAAAGAATAAGCCAAACCTGTTGCTGGTACCAGAAAAAGACATACTAGAGACAACAACAAATTCATGCTTAAGTCCAAGGCTCTGCACAATCCAAATTTAATGACAGAGGTCATTGATATAGAAGAGAAATTTGAAGGGTCAAAGACAAGGGGATATAAGAAGAAAGATAAAAAAAAAAAACCCTTCAGAGAAGCACTCAAAACCCTCAAAAAGAAGAAAGATCCAAAAGGGTTCTAAGGAGGAGAAGGCCATTGTCAAGGAAGCAACCTTAAGAACAACTAGATCAAGATCAATTGATGACAACAAGCTAGACTTGGACAAGCTTGCTGAAGCTGCAACCCACATGGAAGGAAGGAAAAAGGTTTTTTGATACAAACACCTTTTTTCTTATCAATTTCAATTTTGAACAATAACTCAGATGTCAAAAAATGTAATTCTGCACAGGTTTTTCAACATTTTTTTGTGCATTTTTTAGAAAGAAATAGTGTTATCAGAAATTCCGGTAGCATTCCAGTTTTTGCGTAGTTACGAGTTTTTACGGAAATTTCCAGTAACTCCTATTTCAAGTGAATTTTGACACATGCCAACAAAATTTCCGAGCCAGTTCAGGAAGGATAAAAATTCATAACCAAATGGATATAACAAGTGATGGTTAAAACTGGTTATGAGGTTGTTGGAGGTTATATTAAATGAAGTTACATGGTCATTTAAAGACCAAAGACATAAGGAGACAAATCAACAGAAAAAGGGGCAGCATGACAACACACTCAATAGTTCAGCCCAAATTTCTTCTCTTCTTTCTTATACATATGTCCTTTTAGTTAGATTTCAACGGGATATGGTTGTAATATCCTATGACACCTATGTAATGTTAGGAGTAGTGTTTCCTTATTTTTAGAAGAGATGGAGTTGGTGCCTCTCTTTCTATATATACCATTTGTAAATACCATTTCCAGGTTGGATGTTGGTCTACCTGAAGACCGAATATAATAAATAAAATCCTTTTTACTTCATACTGGAGGATTTTGTGACTCAAGAACAATCTAATGTATGTTGTGTCTTTTTTTTTTGTTAATTTCTTCTAATTATGAGTTGTAGCAGCTAGTAAGGTGCGAGTGAGAAAATTTTAACGGATTTAATAGTAAATAATCTACTTTCAACTTTTTGCAAATCATATATGTGTTGTATGACATGTTGGTGAAGATTTCATAAAGGATTTGTGAAATACTTTATGCATGCAATCTACTTTCTGAATGTTGTTTAATTTGCATAAAAAAAGTTTGTGTAAAGAGCCATCATTATAGCTGTGTGACTGATTTAGGATATGAATATTTCCTAGAATAGGTACCACCTATCCATATTCTTCATTTGTTACACTCTGCTCCCTATACTACCAATTTATCCTTACAATTTATAATTTCCACAGCTTGCCAAATGCATGAAAGTCTTAAAGAATAAAATCTTTGAGAAGCCATCCCACCACTCAAAAACCCTTAAAAATTTGAAATGAACTATGATGTGTAATGCTTACTCCTTTTGTAGTCAAGGAGTGACTCCTTGCGCTAACATATGTAATAATGTGTATGCTGGGAATTTGGGTTTGATAGATATTGTGGTTGTAGCGAAGGTATGATTCAGTGATTTCATATATATGTACACTAGTTTTCCTCTAAGTGGTCACATACATACACAGATATGCTTTCGGGTAGTCATGTATATATTTGGCGAAAGTTTAGAATTTATATGTAGGTGTTAAGAAAGGGAAGTGCGTACATATGTGTATTTCCTTTGTAAAGGTCACATATACATGTCAGGGTTTTGCAATATGGATTGTTTCAGTTTTTTTATGTTTTATTTTGTCTGTCAATGATGCCTCTCTCATAATCAGTGTTTGACAATAATGGTTAGGTTGATTTGGTTGTGGAATGGAATGTTGATCAGTAGTGATGCTACTGTGTTGTGATATGTACTTGGTTCAGTAATTTGTGATGGATTCAGTATGTGATTTGTTCAGTGTGATAGTGATTCAGATTCACATGTCAGTGATTTGATATTTGTACACAAGTATTCTTCAAGGGAAGCACGTACATACGGGGGTATTATTCATAACAATAGTGTATACCTTATGACATATGTTTGATAAGGATTTGTAGTGACAAGATATGGTTTCTATGATGAGCAAAGTATGGTTTGATATATTGTGCAATGATATGATATGATATGAATTGGTTTGATCTATTAAGTTGTTGAGAAATTATGGAGAACTGTGTATTATGATTGAAGATCCCTTCAATATCGACGTTTCGGGTGAACACTTCACCCGTCTTCAGGAAAGAGAAGCTTTGCGTATGATAGGAAGAGTGCAGACCATGAGAATATAAAGGAAGAATTTAGTCATTGGAGAAGGTCAACGAAATATGATTCAAAATTAATTTTAAAATAAGAATTAAAAATTAAGAATAAAAATTAAAATTTATTTAAAATTTGAAATTGAAATTTAAAATTAAAATAATCATTACTTATTAGTGGTAAGGGAAATAGGGTAATGGATTAGAAAATAATTAAAAATGATTAAAAATAAGATAATAAGAGATCTAGCCATTAGGGAGATGAAAAAATATAATTTAAATTAATTAAACTAAATTAAATTAAATGATAACTAATTAATTTAAATAATTAATAATTTAGTAAGTGGATTAGGGATAGGATTATAAGAATATTTATTTAAATGAATTAAATAATATGAATCTAAGGGAATTGGCTATTAGGGAGAGGAAAAAGGGGATGGAATAATTAAATTTAAATAAAAAGGATAATGGGATGATTATAATGGTTGAAGGTGAATCAAAATAGGCTTAAAAGGATGAGGCTAAAAAATAAAAATAAAAAAATTATGAAATTAAAATTAGAATGATAATTATTAGTGGTTAGGGTATTAGGGTATTGAATAAAAGAGTTGAAGAAGATAAAATAAATAAATAAATGATTACAAATTAAATAAAGGAGAAGGGGTTAGATTGATCAAACTCGGAGAAAAGGGGGGAAGGGCTAGGAAGGGTTAGAATTGGGAATGGAGGAAAGGCGTTTAGATGATAGGAAGTGGATGGTGGGCTTCCAAGAGTGGCTTAATTGGTAACCATCATCATGATTGAAGTTATTAGGATGTTTCTCAATTTTGAGGGCTTCCCAAATGATCCGGTTGGAATGAAAGGGGGAAGAAGCTAAGATTTTGGATGTATAAAAATAGATAAGGTGCTTGGTAGAATGGGAGTGTTCAATAATGGCTGATTTTGCAACCTGGTTGTGGTTAGTGCCAGCCATATGTTCTTTCAACCAAGTTTTGAAGGATATATGGGTTTGACCTATGTAATATTTATATAGGAGAGGGGGATCTCATAGACACCGGGACCTAACATAGGGTCATTTTTGTCCTTGGCTAGCCTAAATAGTTGGCTGAGGGTTCTTTGGGGTTTGAAGAAGGTTTAATGTTTTTTTTTGGTTTTTTCTTTTGATCTAGATTCTTTCATTGATTAAGATTCAATGATTTATTTGATGATTCAATTGGTTCAACGGTTGAGTATTTGGTTTCAGAATTTTTATTTGATATTGGTCTTAACTGATGAAAGTGGATCCAATATGAAAATATGAAAAGGAGTCTTGCTGGGGGTTGGAGCCTTCAATGAAGGATTCAAAGCTTCCTTCTAGTGATAACTGGTAAATTTGCTCAGGGGTTAAGAGCTCCCTTCCGGTGGGTGTCAGTAAATGAGATTAGGGGATTAGAGCTCCCTTCTAGTTGGTGATAGAGAACGATAGAACATTATATCCTTCTACAGGTGGGTGCCTGCATACTGCTACGATTTTGCACCCGTACAAGATTGTAATATGTTTTCCTTTATAATAAAAGAATAATATATAAACGATGATAATGGTGGTTTTCTCTCACATTAGGTTTCCACCTAAAAAACATATCCTAGTGTCCTCATGTGTTGTTGTGTTTCTTAAGTGTGATGGTTTCATGGTTATTGTTTAATTAAAGGATAATGAAGTAGTGATACATTGGTTAAAGTAGAACAAATGATGAAATATATGGAAATTTAGTTAATTGGATATATGTTGTTTTCCTTTACTAAAGTCATGTACATACGCTGGTTTCCTGAATGAAATTAGCATAAAAAAGTATGAATAAGAAATTGAAAGGTTGAAGTGAGTTTAAAATACTGATTTACCACCCCCCCTCTCAGTATATTTCCCAACAATTAGTATCAGAGCAGGTCACTTCAATTGAAGATTAAACGCTTGGAGTGGATGAGGGGTGATGGGAAAGAAGAATATGACTCAAAGGAAGGATTCCAAAAACTAGGGTAGTGACAGTGATATATCAGATGCAGTGAGAACTATAAACATCGACAAATATTCAACTTTGGGAGAACCCTGCTTTCTATTGATCAATAATGAAAAGGATAGTAACAAAGAATTAGCATGTATGGGTTTTTGTTATAATTGTGGTCCATTTCCTTGTCTATGTAATAATGATGGTAGTGAAGATGAAAATTAATCAACTGAACTTTCTATCATGGGTAAAAGTGAAAGTAATCATTCTAAAGAGAAATCATATTAAAAAATGATGGCCCTAGAAGCAGAAGAACAAGGCAAGTCAGAAACAATGGACACTGAAGGTATGCCTAAGATAAGTAATAGTAATTACTAAGAATGGAAAGAAAATATGAAATCTAATCTAATGAACCTTGGATATTATGTTTGGTATTTAGTATGCAATGGTTTCACTAAAATTCCCCCATCAGGTGAAGAAGTGCAAGAGAACTGTAAGGAATTAAGTGACATCATTAATAACATACTCGATTCAACATTAAAAAGGGATAGGAAATCTATGAAGGAAAAGAAAAGGAATATTTTTCATCAGAAGAACCAACAAGTAATATTTCTTCTAAAGAAAAAAATGATGTATCAATATATGAGTATGTTATGTTAGGTGGATTCACTGATTCATAAGAAGAAATGCTAGAGGAAGTCTTTAATCTTAGAGGAAAACATGATTTTTCCTTTACAATTAAGGATAAGTTGCAGACATGTGATAACAGGGATCATATCAAATCGGTAAATGATGTAGTAGAATCTAAACAAAATTGTGATGGTCTTAAAGCCGAGACCGTCTCTCTACGAGCAGATCTTGAAAAGTCAAACAAGCGAAATGAATATCTACTTCAAGATTTTGAAGAACAAGAGAATGGGTTGAAGGAACATATTATAAAGTTAAAGGAGAAAATGGAAGAAGGAAGAGGGAATGAATAAGCAGCATCTAGAAAAGGAAGAGAAATACCAAAGAATGGAGGTTGAGGTAAATATTATAAAAGGCTAATTAGAAGAAAATAATATACACTTGATATATATATATATATATATATATATATATATATATATATATATATATATATATATATATATATATATATATATTTCAAGATAATACTAAGATTTTGGATAACATTATTAGTAGTCAAAGGTCTCCTTCCATTAAATATGGTATTGTTTTTCATAAAATTAGAAAAGGAGAATCTATTTCACAGTCTTGTGCAAGGATCTTGAAGGTTACAAAATCTGAAATTCTTATTAAAGTGATAATAAGTCAACCAGATCTATATCCAAGAAAGATGAATTTTCAAAAGAAATAATTTGCTCCAAATAACAGAAAAATTAATTGATTCTCTCCTTTGATCAATAATGTTGAATGCTTTATATGTCATAATTATGGACATGTTGCAGCCAATTGCAGAAGCATATTTTTTCAATATCAAACAAGTATTCATCTCACAAAAAGATCATCAACACCCAGGTACTCAGGTTTCTTTAAGGGCTATTGCTTTAATTGCAGCATATTTGGTCACAAAGCTATTGATTGCAATAGAAGGAATATGAAACATAAATATTATGATTCCTATGCTCCCTTTTCTGGTCATATAAGATGTTATGCATGTAACTAGGTTGGGAATGTAGCAAAAGAATGCATGAAAAAATCAATGGATCACCACAGACAACATGGCAAGCAATCAGATAAGAATATTGATGTCAAAAAAGATGAAGAAGAACGAATAAGGTGTGTTATTTCTCTCTGCTCATTTGAATATGAATATGAATGGTACATATACAATAGATGCTCTCATCACATGACTGGAGATAAGAACAAGTTTGAGTCTTCGAGGAAAAACAAAGATGGTAATGCTATTCTTGGAAATAGTGCTTCAGAAAAAGTTCTGGGAAAAGGTAGAGCCAATACTAATAATTATAGAAGAGAAGCTGATACATTATTAGTTCAGGGATTAATCAAAATACTATAAGTGTAGGTAAAATGGTGGATAAAGGAAATATAATTGTGTTTACATAAGCCAAATGCAAGGTTATAGAAAGAAACTGGAAAGGTCATAGCAAGAGGATATAGAAATAAAAACAAATTATATGTGTTTGTAGAGAAGAATTCAAGCTGAAATGAGAGGTATAATTCCTCTTCTTCATATTCAAAATAAAATAATATGGTCTCTACTACAGTACATTATTCTTAAAAGAATACTTCTCACAATGGCTGCAGAAGTGATGTGAGGTACATGACCTCATAAAGAGCAGGTGGTGATTATCAGGTCCTCATGATCAATAATGTATGATCTCAGGGGGAGATATACATATATATATCTTGATGTTGTTGACATTGAATCTGATGTAGTAAAAGTGAACATGAAAATACAGTAAAGTTTCAGGGGGAGCTGTGGTTATAAAAGTTCAACATTTTACTTCCTATACACATACCTTATTAATGACAACTTTCTAGTTTTGACATTGATTGGTTACAATCTATTGATGATGCTCAGATGTTACTTAGAAATTACATTGGTTCATGATGGTTTATGAGTTGCTACAATATGTCATTGCTACTTTGGTTCTTTCGATGGCTTTGTTGATTGATGAATTTGGATATGATCAAATCCAACAGTGAATAATTGGCACAAGTTTAGGGGGATCATTTTCTATGCTTCTAACAGTGATTTTTTAACATTATGATTTCTTGTTGCATAATGGTGTTCCTGAAAAGTATATATACATGTTGCTGAAGACTCATATGTTGCTAAAGTTTTGGGTATATTGCTTAAGTTTCACTTAGTAAAGTCATCCAACATAATACACTTGATGAAGAAGATGTGCATGCTATGGTTAATGATTAACTCACAACTTGTTGACATTTATATGTTGTTTTCATTATGTGATGCACAAGTTTCATATGGAAAAGCTATGGATGATACCTACATGTTTCTTTAGCTACATAGTTGCTATGATGATGCTGATAAGATTTGTGATGAAAGAAGATTCTCTTTGCACACTTGGTAATGATGCATGTATATGTTATGCTACATATGATATGTTGAGGATTGTGGCTCTTCTTTTGTAGAGAATGTTGATCTTGATAGTATGAGATTAAGGAAATGGGTTAATAACAAATATTAATTGCACAATCTTATGCTTGGTTGATGATAATGGGTTCATATTACTATCTCTATGTCATAAGTCATCAATGATAGATGATTTTCTGAGTTGCAGTTGATTATGGTCTAATAATTCTACTTGATACTCTTGATGAAGTATATGCTATGGAAATTATTGATGTTGAAGGTTATCCTTTATTTTGATGGATGCATGGAGATAATATGATGACATTGTGGTTCAAGAGATTGATATTGTTGCCTTTATATGGAAAGAGCATGCTGAAATTTATGTATAAGGTTAAGGGGATGAGTTATTGACATGGATCTAATGCACTATCTTATTCTTCTATTACAGTTTCTTGGTGATGCCTGAAAGCATTGGTCATATGTCGATGTTATTGAAGATTGATGCTACATATTACTTCACGATGGCGATGAATATGTTCACATTGCAGGTTTCTACATGGTGTATGATGGTTTCTGATGACAATCATGATCTTTCCAACTTGCAATTGAGGTCTTCAGTTTTGGTTATAAATGTCATATCTGTCTCTTGATGTAAAGGTCATGTAAAGATCCATGTTGTAATAATTATAATATTAAGTCATGTATGGACTATTTGGGTCATGTAATTCATGTATCTAATCCCATTATTTTGGGCATTTATGTAATGTTAAGTCAAACATGTAACCCCACTATGTTGGGTGATTGATGTAAGAATGACCCATTGGTGATAGAAAATTTCATATTTGGTTGAGTCATAGAGTCATGTAATTCATTAAAATCTTCCAGAAGATTCAACATATGCTAAGGGGAGCATGGTCAATATGCAAATTTCATATTCAACATATCATATTTACAAGATACTCTCTACAAAAGGGGAGAGAGTAGTCTTCATTCCACATTGGTCAACCATTTTCTCTTGATGTCAAAGGGGGAGAGAATCTTGGTATTTGGAGATATGTCTTGGGAAAGAATCTTCGTGTTTATCTTGATATGTTTACAAATGTGTTTGCGGGGATTTACAGGTGGCAGTGTCCAAACACCAAAGTGGTTTCCATCAAGTCCATTGTAGGTATTTACAGGTGGTGGTTACCAAACACCAAGTGGTTGCCATCAAGTCCAAAGGGGGGTATTGTTGAAATTATGGCTAATGTATTGTCCTTGATGGCAACATGTTTGATAAAGATGTCAAAATTATGGTAACAAGACGATTATGCAAGCTTATACAAATATGACAGGTGAGATGGACAAAGGAATTTCAAGTTTAGAGATAGGGGAAAGATAAAGAGAAATTTTGAGAAAGTATATGCAGGCCTTATAAAGCAAGTGAGCAGGTGCTCAAAACTATGCTAAAAAATGAAAGTTGTCATAATGGTGTGGAACTTAAATGATGGCGTAGATCTTGTCGTTATGAATCTGACACAATTCGTTTCATGGAAAAGTGACACCGTATGCTCTCAGAAACGCGTTTTGTCCACTTTTTCAAACAAGCAAAATTAAAAAAAAAAAATGCAAGAAAACCAAGTTAGCAATCCGCACAACTGACTGGGCATGCCTAGGTGGCAGGGTGACTGTGGAGTTTGACTTGGTCAATGTTTTTCCTTCGGAATATGGAATTGTGTCAAGTGGCACTGCCTAGTTGGTTTTTTTGTCGCAAATTTTAATTGGTTGTTGGGTGGCCAATCACAGGCTACCACATGGCCCATCTAAGGGCTGCCACGTGGCATCCCGAGGGTGACCAAATTTTTTTTTATAGACCGAGTGGAGTGGGAAGGGATCTAACCCGTGGGCTCACAACACTTGAGCAAAGCATTTACCAATACACCACACATGTGTTAATTTATTATGCTATTGGGTTTTCTTTATTAACATATGGTTTTGCGTATGGAGGTGGGGGACGGGGAGTAGCCCCAACCCTAGTCACTGTCAGGGGCGGGACCATGGGTGGGAGGCTAGCCCCGCACCCCCCTCACTAACCATAACCCACAACGTTAAATGCCACCGTCGCCATGTGTCTGCGGGATTAACCATCATCAGGTCACAACCAAATAACCTCTAACATATAATGCCAATAGCCCATGTAACCACCCTTTCCTTTAACGTTTACAATTTAACAAGTTGCGCGACATTATTTTAATAAAAAAAATATATGTGCCAATAACCAATATGGTTTAAAAATCCAGTCTTTAAGCGTTATTGGTAAAAGTAATGCCCCTATAATTTCGCTCGGTTTTTGGCAGAATTGGCACTTTGTTACAACTTATG
The DNA here is from genome assembly GCA_034641835.2 of Pinus albicaulis. NCBI lineage: Eukaryota > Viridiplantae > Streptophyta > Pinopsida > Pinales > Pinaceae > Pinus > Pinus albicaulis. The sequence goes on from CM076580.1 coordinate 696,607,784, forward strand.
GGGGCGAAAATGTGCGTTTGATGCTAGATTTTGAGGGTTTTGTAGAGAAAATAGTGAAAAAACTTGGGGAGATCATAACTTGATCAAATTTTGGGCAAATTTGAGGTAGAAAGAGGCTACACAAGAATTTTTTGGCATTTTAGAGTTGATGGAACAAGTTTAAGAGGTTTTTGAGCATTATAAACACATGTAATCAGACTTTCGAGCATAATAGAAGAGGGCCAAGCCATTGGAAGCTGGACCAAGGAGACGTATCCTAGGCGGGCTGAACTCCTTCATCATGTGCTGTTGTCTTACTGTTTATGGTGATGTTCATGTTTGTTAGATTCTTTTGTTTAGTGTTTTATTTATGTTAATTTGCTCAAGGAATTCACATAAATACACACAAAAACTCACGTTTAACTTGAAACTTACCTCATAATCCTCAATCACTTTGTTTATATTATGAATTGGATCTTAGAACAACAAACACTAATATTCCCATTCAGATCAAGTTGGTATCAGAGAACTTATTTTACTTGTGCAAGGAGGATTTAATTGTTTTGCAAGTATTTAAATTCTTACAAGGTTGAATATCAAGAGAGGATAAGGAAAACTTGTGGGTGCATGTTCTCTAGTTGGAGCAAGGAGAAGGAGGGCATAATTGCCACCATTTCCACCAAAAGATTCACCTCCTGTTGTACCCGAGGCTTTAGTAAGCATGTCTCATGAAGGAGGAAATGATAACATGACATAGGATGAGAAGGATTTTAGGAAGGCTTTCTTTGACATGACAACTATGACAACTATGGTGAAAGTCCTCTATGAAGAGAGGAACATAAGGTTGCATGGTGAAATCTCCAGGACTCCAAGAGGAGAGGGTTCTCAAAGAGGAGGAGGTAATGGAAATGGTGATAAGCCACCATCTATTCCACCATCATCCTCACCACCATCTTTAACTTCATATTCATTCTCTTCCACTACTGCAACCCTTACTCATACTTATCAACCTACCTCAAAGGAATTGGTAAAAAACCCTTCTTAAAAATTGATATTAAGTTTGAGATGCCTATGTATAATGGTGAAGTGAATGCAAAGAAGCTTGAAAATTTTCTTCATCAGTTGGAGGTATACTACAGGATTCAAAACCTTCAAGATGATGACACAAAGATTCAGCTAGCTTCCTTGAGAATAGAGAGTGCAACACGTATGGCGGGAAGCCAAGACATAAGACAAGATTACAAAACATGGTAAGATCTCAATCTCTTGGTCTAATTTCATTGCTGCGATTAAAAGAAAATTTTACCCTCTAGAATATATATAGAAATCCATAATGGACTAGCAAAATTTTAGACAACTAAAGGGACAAAATGTTCAAAATTATACACTGGAGTTTAGGAGAAAAGCACTAGTTTTGGGTGTCAATTTATCTTCTCAAGATGGTTTTTTAAAGTATATTGGGGGTTTTCACAACTATATTAGACATACTATTCTCATGTTCAATCCCACAAACTTATATGAGGTTTGTGTTTAAGCCACACATCTAGAATCAAGAGGGAAACATAGTGCAAATGAGAAAAGTGATAGTTTCCTTGAGTATGAAGGTAAAGGATAGGGTACATTTAATGAAAAAAGAAAGAAAAATGGTTCTATTAAAATAGAGAAAGAGAAAATCACAAGTAAACATTTTTAGAAAAATAGCCATGATGAAGACCATTGTTGGCAACTCCATCTAGAGTTGAAGCCCAACAAACTTAAACCAAAGAGAAAGAGAAAACAACCACAATCATTGAACATGACTTAGGTTCAGATTCAGGATATGAAACCAAGATTACAATAGATTCAGGAGATGAAACCAAGATTACAACAATGGGTTTGAAAGGTAAGAAAATAGCAAGCACTGTTTCTTCAAGTTGTTCTAGTGTAACTCAAAATGATGATACAAGAATTGAACTCTTTCATATTAGCGTTGTTTCAAAACATACCAAAATAGACACACTATTTGATAGTGGTTCTCAAGCCAATTTTATTTATGAAGACTTAGGTAAGAGGTTAAATCTAGAAACTCTTACACATCCAAGACCTTATACTTTAGGTTGTATATGCAAGAATGCAAACTTGCAAGTCACAAGGAAGTGCATCCTAAGGTTTGCAATCAATTCAAACTTTCTTAACGAATTTGAACTTGATGTAGTTCCACTTGATATTTCAGGTATTGTTTTGGGAAGTCCTTATCTTTATAATAAGAGGGCGTTATTTCATCACCATGAGAATAAACACCACTTGTTCAATAATGGAATTGAGTACATAGTTAAATCTCATAAGAATAATATGAGTTTGTCTCTTATACATTCAGGAGAAGAGAATAGTGACTGCAAGTCAAAATTTGGCTTTGTTAATGTTCAAGCATAGTGATGTTTTGAATGAGACATTTCAAGAAGATGCATCAAATGAACAAGATGATTTCATTGAAGTTGCTAATGCTTGTAATAAGATGTTTCAGGGCTCTAACATGTTTCCTTTGAAAAGAGGTAAACATGATGTGAAATATTTGCAGCAGCCCACATCAATGTTGAATAGTGATGGGAATAAGATGCCAGTGATTAATGGTGCAAAAATAAAAGAACAAGCGCCAAAGCAAGATGAAAAAGAAGGCATAGATTCCACAATTACTTATTTCGGGCTTCAAAATGGTACATGGAAATGGTGAAAAAAATTGGTCAAAGGTCGATGCAAGTACAAGGAAAGACAAGCTAGAAATTACCATGTTGACTGTGTTCGAGGTGAGAAAGTTTTCAAGTTATTAAAGTTTCCTTTGATTGAAGACCTAGGTGGGAACAAATTTGTTTCTTCAAGGAAAATTTTTGTTCTGCAAATTCTAGGAAATTGCAACAGGATGGTATCTTCAACAACAAGATAGGGTCTCCAGAATCAAGGAAAAAGATCAGTTTTTATGAAAAGCTCAAATTGTTGAATTCAATAAAATTCTAGTGGATTGAGACTGGAAGAGTGAGGGGGTTGTACCCTCATCCACATGTTCAGTAATGAAAGATATTTTTGGGTCCAAAAGCTTCCAGTGGGGAGGAGTGATCAGGTGCTCAAAGTTATGCTAAAAAATGAATTTTTTTAGGAATGGTATGGAACCAAAACAATCGTGTAGATCTTGTTGTTCTAAATCCAGTGCAACTCGTTTCGTGGAGAACCAACACCGTATGCTCCTAGAAACGCATTCTTTCCACTTTGTTAAACATGTAATTTTTTTTTTGAATGCAGGACAACCCATTCAGTAGTCCGTACAGCTGACTGGGCATGCCTACGTGGCAGGGTGATTGTGCAGTTTGACTTTGTTAATGGTTTTCCTCCGGTGTATGGAATTGTTCCAAGTGGCACTGTCTAGTTGGCTGTTTGTGGCGAATTTTAATTATTTTTTGGGTGGCCAATCATAGGCCACCACGTGGCCTAACTAGGGGCAGCCACGTCGCAACCCGAGGGCCATTAAATTTTGTTTTATAGACTGATTGGAGAGGGAAAGCTGGGTCAAACCTACAACCTCACAACACTTGAGTAAATCCTTTATCAATACACCACACATGTGTTACTTAATATATTATGCTATCAGGTTTGTTTTATTAACATATGGTTTTGTGTATGGGGGTGTGGGTCGGGGTCTAGCCCCATCCCTGGTCACCGCCAGGGGCGGGAGGATAGCTCCACGCCCCCCCACTAACCATAACCCGCAATGTTAAATGCCACCATTGCCATGTGTCCACATAATTAACCATTTTCAGGTCACCAACAACTAACTGCTAACATATAATGTCGATGGCCAATGTAACCACCCTTTCCATTAACACTGATAGTTTAACAAACCACGTGACATTATTTTAATAAAAAATATATGCGCCAATAACCAATATGGTTTAGAAATCCAGTCTTTAAGCGTTATTGGGAAAAATAATGCCACAACAATTTTGCACGGTTTTTGGTAGAATTGGCTCTCCGTTACCGATTTTGGGGGCGAAAATGTGGCTTTGGTGCTAGATTTTGATGGTTTTGTAGAGGGAATAGTGCAAAAATTTGGGGAGATCATAACTTGATCATGTTTTGGCCAAATTCGAGGCATAAAGAGGTTACACAGGAACTTTTTGGCATTCTAGAGTTGATGGAACATGTTTCAGAGTTGTTTGAGCATTGTAAACATATGTAATCACACTTTTGAGCATAATAGAAGAGGGAAAAACCATTGGAAGCTGGACCAAGGAGACGTAGCCTAGGCGCGGTGAACTCCTTCATCATGTGTTTTTGTGTTACTATTTATGGTGATGTTCATTTCTATTAGATGATGTTATTCAATGTTTTATTTATGTTAATTTTCTTAATGAATTCACATAAATACACATAAAAACTCATGTTTAACTTGAAATTTACCTCATAATCCTCAAGCACTTTGTTTATAATATAAATTTGAACTTAGCACAAAAAACACTAATATTCCCATTCAGATCAACAAGGTCGCATACATACACATGCATGGTTAAGAGAAGTCACGCACATATTCATCACCATGGTAGTTGGAATACAAGGGGTCTTTACCATGGTATTGGCCCATAGTAATGAGTGTGACAACTGATATTTTATCCTGTCAAAGAATATGAATGAAATTACTAAGGGATTGGCCTAAGGTATTGGCTAAGGATAATGCTATATAAGGAGATGGAGATCAAAGTGTTAAGTGTGCAAGTGATGAAATGCTTATGAATGATTTGATCTGAAACAGGTGTGCACCAGGGAGCATGGAGATGGATCAAATATGATAGATCTAAAATGAATACATATTGGTTAATCCATTTATAATTTGATAGACCTGTGATGATGGTATAATGATGTGTTTTTGTAATAATGTGTATGTTGAGAATTTGGGTTTGACAAATATTGTGGTTGCAGCAAAGGTATGATTTAGTGATTTCATATATGTATGCTAGTTTTCCTTTGAGAGCTCATGTAAATATACATATATGATTTTGGGTAGTCGCGTATATATTTATTGAAAATTCAAAATATGTATGCAGGTGTTAAGAATGGGAAGCATGTACATACGTGAATGTACTTCGCAAAATTCACGTATACATGTTATGGTTTTGTAGTATGGACTATTTCAGTTCTGTTATGTTTGCTACTATCTATCAATGATGTGTCTTTCATAATATGTGTTTGAAATTACTGGTTGGGTTGATTTAGTTGTGGAATGGAATATTTATTAGTAATGATGCTATTGTCTTGTGATCTGTATTATTTTTAGTAATCCGTGATGGATTCAGTATATGATTTAGTGATTGGTTCAATGTGACATTGATTCAGATTCAGGTGTCAGTGACTTGAGATATTTACGTAGTTATTCTTTAGGGGAAGCATGTACATACATTGTTATTATTCAGAACAATAACATATACCTTCTGACATATGTTTGATTAGGGTTTGTAGTGACAAGATTTGGTTTCTGTGATGAATAGAGTATGGTTTGGTATACTATGCATTGATATGATCTATTATGGATTGGTTTGATATAGTTGCATTGGTTGATTAAGGTTTGGTGATTGATTTGATGATTCAGTTCAGTTAATGATTGAGTAATTGGTTTCAGAATTGTTATTTGATATTTGGATTAAATGATGAAAGTGGGTCTAGTCTGAAAATATGATGAAAGGATACCTACAGGTTTGATGTTTTGAAACATGTGGATCTAGTATGAAATATTTATAAATGTGGTCCATAGAGGTGCTGGGGGTTGGAGCCTTTAGTGAGGGAGTCGAAGCTTCCTTCCAATGGTAGTTGGTAAATCCACTCAAAGGGTAGGAGATCCCTTCCAGTGGGTGTTGGATAATGAGAGAAGTTGTAGCCTTCTACAGGTGGGTGCCTACGTATTGGTATGAGTATGTGCCAATACAAGATTGTAAGATATTTTCATTTATATTAAAAGAAGAAGACAAAATGATGACAACTCTAGTTTTCTCCCACATTGGTTTCCACCTAAAAAAAAATCATGGTGTCCTCATGTGTTGTTGTGTTTCTTATGTGTGATGGTTTATTCTATTCTTACTGCTCATGATTACTGTTTAATTAAAGGATAATGAAGTAATTATACACTGGTTAAAGTAGAACAAATGATGAAATATATGAAGACTTATTTAATTGGATATACATTGTTTGAATTTACTAAAGTCACGTACATACACTGGTTTCTTGAATGATAATAGCGCATAGAAGTATGAACAAGAAATTTAAAGTTTGAAGTGAGTTTAAAATACTGATTCACCCCCCCTCTCAGTATTTTTCCCAACATAAACAAGATGTTGACTCCTTTGAATCATGAAGATAAGTCCTAAGACCTAAAAAACCCTAGAAGCACGAAGAACATGCTTTTACCTCGAAGACCATCAATAATGAGAATGAAACCCATGCTTTAATAATAATAATTTTCTTTCTTTTGTTGTTTATTACATATGATACATATTGAAGTGAGTACAACAATTATTAAGATACAAACTAGTTACATTTCTCAACACTCCCTCTTAACTAGGGAGGTATTCATAATGTACAACTAGTAAAACATAGTATCTAAAACTGAAGAGTTATCAAGAAGAGTCTAATTGATAAGCCATACTATAAGAATCATTATCATAAACAACACTATCCCTGAGGCATAACTAGACAAAATCTTATTTAATCAAGAGCCTTATGCTGGGAGGCTTTATGTGTGATACCACACTACCTCTCTAAGGTACATATCCCATCCAAATGTCCACAAGGTATGTAATTTTATGAATATTCTTATATTAGATCTCCATACGTGATTCCTCAAAGTAAATCGATCCTATTCGACCACTCTTCTCTTGGAATCTTGTCCCATCCTCAAAGCCTTGTTGGTCCTCAATACTACTACCTCTCTTGGATCCAAATCCTCAAGGAGTATTGGTCCCCTTTCCTTTCTTGGACGATTTATCCTAAAGGAAACAACAAATGATTATCCAATCCTCTGTCATTATATCTTCATTTCTTGAAGAGGAGAATGCAAATGTCATATCAAATATCACCCCTTCTCAAACCAGAGAGTACATCCATATTATCCTTTAATCTTGAGAATATATCCCTGCTCCCATTTAAGGAGATTCATTTTTCTCCCTCTCAAAACCAGAGGAGATTCCTTCGTCCAATAATGGAATTCAACACCACAAGCCTTTACAAATTATCTTCATCAAAGTATTAACTACTAGTTCTCCATAGTTCTACGGTTCCTTCTTTTGCATCTCTTACATCGAGCCTAATTCCTATCGAGGTATCATGGAACCATTTCAAATCTTCGCTCTTGTGACAATATCCATGTCATCATTCGTTCTCATCACTTTCATATTCAACATGAAGGTATTTCATTGAGCCTTCCCAATCATAAATCTGATCATGTCTTCCCTATGAAAGTGATCTTCCTTGACCTTCAGGTTATTTTCTGACACAACTACCCTTTCAATCCCAATATGTACTCATCTCGAATTCATAGTTTCCAGGTACCATATATTGAGCTTACCTCAATAATTTTCATTCATACATTTAACCTTTCCCCAACTGTCATTATGTATTCCTACGACATCCTTTTCCTGGTATCAAAAATAATATGTTAGCTTGATAACCAAACCATAAATAGAATTACCTTACCATAGTGACCTTCTCATACCATCAACATCCTCATCTCCCATCTCCACTTGAACTTTCCTTCTTGCATTAGAGTTCCCAAGGATCGAGCTTAATTACCAAGTTACAACTTTTCTTCCGGAGATTATACTAGATGTCAATCAATATCAAATACATATCATAGAGAAATTCTTATTCTTTTATATATTACTTAAATAAGTCACATTATATTATTTTTCCAACATCACAAATACTTAAGCATATCTTCATAACCAACTTTGTTTCACAATATTATTATATATATGAATCTTATCCAAAATTTTCAATATCCATACCTATTCTTTCATCCAATCATCTAGCTATCCATATATTTCACAAAACTTTGTATCCTAACCCATTTCAATTCTTCATCCCTTTTTACAAGTATGTTTCCACATTACATAGAATACATACTATTCATGTCATGATTATTTTCCCAAGCACACCCAAAATGACGGTCCTTCCCAAATCATGATGATCCATTTCAGCAAAATGAAAACCTCTAACATAAAGTTAAATAATATCTGGATGAATGCTATGGAAAATGGTCTAGAATTATATCCTATATGATATATACTAAGAAACATATATAAATTCCAAATATAATTCTATACTATTATGCTCATGCAAAACATATCATCTAAAAGAGAGGCATTCATAAAAAACCTAGAAGATGGTGAACCTTTTAGTAGTAAATATTCTTCACCTCTTCCTTCTTTTCCTTCTTATCAGTTTCTCTCATGACTTCGACTACATGAGCTTCACTCCTATCCTGTTAGGTCCCTATATTACTAGTATAGTCCCTTATTGTTGTTAGTGTAACCCCCTTATTGTTATTATTGTACCCTTGTAGCCCCCATTTTGTTATTATTGTGCCCTTAAATTATTATTGTTAGGCCGGCTAGGATTACATTGTGGCCCACTAGGATTACATTATGGCCCCATGGACTCCTATATATAGAAAGGAGGTTTTGTAAATTGTATCATCCAATAATTGTTCATTTATGTATTGTATTGGAGGTTTCCCCCTCAAAGTGGCTTATTTCTAAGGTGTTGATATCTCTTTTCTTCTATTTTTGGAGCTGGTTACACAACATTTGGTATCATAGCTTTGGATTCTAGGGTTTCGCTGCTTCAAATAGGTCATCGTGGTATTTTCGCTATAAATTTTTGTCTATGAAGCTTCAGAAGCTGAAATTTTTACGGTGCAAAGCCGAAATCCTGAGGAACATGTTCAAAAAATTTCAGAGTTTGGTTCGCAATATTTTCGGAGATATGATCTGTGGAAGTTAGGTCTTTTTTCAGGCTCCTAAACAGGTCATTGTGGAATTTGTGCTATAAATTTCTTTCTACGAAGGTTCAGAATCTGAAATGTTTAGGGTACGAAGTCGAAATCCTGAGGAAACTCATAAAAAAATTTCAGATCTTGGTTTGCCATATTTTCGGAGATATGATCTGTGGAATGTAGTGCTTTTTCAGGCTCCAGAATTTCATCTCAAAGAGGTGATCATGGGAAGATATTCGTAACTCTCTCTCCGAGCATCGGATTGGAGTGCCGTAAAAATTGGTCGCAAGAAAATGGATTTTAGTGTCTTGGCTATCAATTTCAGAGCCGAAGGATGAAAAAGTGACACATGGCAAGTCGTACAAGTTCACTATACTGAACCAGTCCATAATTAGGTAATTGTGGGAGATTGGACACAACTTTGTCTTGGAGAATCCAAATCAGGTCAGACCTATGGCATTCGAAAGATAATTCAGAGGGCTACATTGGTACCAAAATTCAAATATTGAAGTGCTGCAATCACATAGATAATCCAATTTCAATATCAAGCTCCTCAAAAGCAAGAAAAAGGTGTGTATTTTTTTTCCGAATTGCATAAGTCTTGTTTGAAGAATCAATTTGAATTGATTCCAAGGGCATATTGTAGAATAGATATCAGTATTGGGTTCTAAAAGATGCCCCGTAAAAATAATTCAACACCTATTAAGCCTTCAGAAGGCTCTACTATGACTCATGAAGATGAAGAATTGCAACATGATCTATCAAAATTACAAGAGCAAGTGCAACAAATTTCACTCTCGCAAAGAGCAACAAAAAATGAAATGGAAGTTTTGTAGAAAGGCATGGAAGCTAAGATGGATGGCATGGAAGCTGGCATGGAAGATAAGATGGATGACATGAAAGACAACATGGAAAACAACATGGAAAATATGAAGAATGATCTAAAAGCAGACATCGAAGGTTTGACAAAGTTGATACAAGAAATGTTTCCTAATGGTGAAAAGATAGTAGAAGAACCTCATGATGAGAACAAAATAAATGTTAATCGTGATTTCATAAACTCTAATGTTGGCAGGAAGAACCACCATATTCAAAAAATGGATATGAGGAAGTTTGATGGAAAGGATCCTATAACATGGATACTACAGATGGAGCAATATTTTGATCTCCATAATGTGCAAAACACACAAAAGGTACGCATTGCAACTTTACATTTAGAACAAAATACATTTGTATGGTATCGATGGCTTTGCTCCCGTAGAAAAATTGTCACTTGGTCAATTTTTACTGAGGAAATGATAGCACATTATGAGGATACAAAGAGCAACACCTTCTTTAGCCAATTGATAAATCTCAAACAAAAGGGTTTAGTGGGGCAGCACATTGAGGACTTCCAAAAATTGAATATAAGGGTAACCAATATTCCAGAGGAACACAGGATTGATCTCTTCTTAGGTACTCTAAAGGATAACATCCAACATGAAGTTCGTGTTTTGGAACCTGATTCATTGGAGAAGGCATTCAAGTTGGCAAGAAAAGTTGAATGTAAAATTATGGCGACAAGGAAGCCTACCACTCAATTCTATAAAGAAGGAAGTGTTGCTACGCCTAGATTTCAACAACCTACAAGGTTGACACCACAACAATTGGAAGAAAAAAGAGCAAAAGGGCTTTGCTACAGTTGTGATAGCAAATACACTAAAGGTCATTAGTGTGCTGAGAAGAAATTATTTTACATAGATTGTGAAGAGGAAGAAGAAAATGAACAAGAAGAGGATATACACCAGGAACCAGCCCTAGAAGAGGAAGAAATGAATCCGACCATATCATGTAATGCACTGGCAGGAATTACCACTCCTCAAACTCTCAAGATAGCAGGACAAATCAAGAAGAAAAGGTAATAGTGTTGATTGATTCAGGTAGCACCCATAATTTTATTCATTGTAAGGTAGCCAAGGAATTAAATTGTTTCCTATACCCAGCACCAGAATGTCAAGTGATGGTTGCAAATGGAGGAACTATAAATTGCTCTGAAAAATGCCATAATATCAAGCTAACTATGGGGAAATATGTATTGACTAGTCTAATTCTTTCCATTCCTATGGGAGGTGTTGATGTTGTACTAGGAGTACAATGGTTACAATCTTTGGGGATGGTAGCTTTTAATTTTCAAGAAATTTTCTTGAAACTTTTTTCAAAAGGAAAGGAAGTCGAATTATGGGGTATTGAAGGGAAGCTGGGAAGGATAATAAGCTCTAATGTCATGAAAAATCTTCTAAATAAAGAACAACGAGGCGTAATTGCACAATTATGCTCACTAGAAGTTCCGACATCAAAATCATCTATTTCTGCAAATCTCCAACAAGTCTTGGACAATCATTCCAAGGTGTTTGAAACTCCCAAAGGACTCCCACCTATTCGTGATCATGATCATGCTATTCACTTGATTCCAGGAATATTTGGGTCATATTGTATCTCACGAGGGTGTTAAAGTAGACCCTAACAAAATTAAAGCCATTAAGGAATGGAAAGTCCCCACAACCATAAAGCAGTTGCGAGGATTTCTCGGGTTAACAGGGTATTATCGCAAGTTTGTTAAGAGTTATGGGAGAATAGCAGCACCTCTAACAACATTATTGAAGAAAGATGCATTTTCATGGACTCATGAAGCAACTAAGGCCTTTGAACATCTTAAAGAGGCAATGTGCCTAGCACCGGTCTTAGCTATGCCAGACTTCACAAAAACCTTTATTGTGGAATGTGATGCCTCAGGAAATGGAATTGGTGTTGTTTTAATGCAGGAAGGAAGACCCATTGCATTTGAAAGTCGTCCAATCAAAGGAAAGTATTTACAGAAACCTATTTATGAGAAGGAAATGTTAGCAATACCGCATGCACTAAAGAAATGACGAACTTACCTAATGGGAAGACACTTCAAGGTAAAAATTGATCATGATAGTCTTAAACACTTTTTGGAACAAAGACTATCTTCAGAAGAGCAGCAAAAATGGGTCACAAAGATGTTGGGTTATGACTTTGAAATAATCTACAAAAACGGAAAGCTTAATGTTGTTGCAGATGCACTCTCAAGAAAGAATGAAGAGATGGAAGCATTGCTTTGTGCCATTTCTATTATCCAACCAGATTGGATAACTGAAGCAAGAGATGAATGGAAGAAGGACAAAGATGTATGGACACTCATTCAAAAGTTGCAGCAAGATCCTAGTACATCTGATACATTTAGTTGAAAAAATGATTCCTTATGGTACAAATATCACTTATATCTTTTTAAGAATTCCCAACTAAAACAAAAGATTCTTCTGGAATTTCACACTTCTCCTTTAGGAGGACACTCAGGATTTTTAAAAACTTACCACAGGGTGAAGAAAGAATTTTTTTGGGATGGCCTTAAATCTGATATTCAAAAGTTTGTGGCGGAATGTTTGGTTTGCCAGCAGAATAAAGTGGAGACAATTAAGATCCCGGGACTTCTACAACCTTTATCCATTCCAAGTCAACGTTGGGAGGAGATTTCAATGGATTTTATCACAGGTTTACCTAAGTCTGAAGGAAAGAGTGTCATCATGGTGGTAGTTGATAGACTTACCAAGTATGCACACTTTTGTGCATTATCTCATCCATTTAGAGCAAGTACAGTTGCTACTACATTTATGGACAGAATTCAAAAGCTACATGGAAGCCCAAGGGTTATTGTGAGCGACAGAGATCCCATTTTTACCGGAAATTTTTGGACGGAGTTATTTTCTTGTTTGGGTACTCAATTAGCTCATAGCTCATCTTATCATCCTCAATCTGATGGTCAAACTGAGATAGTAAATAAATGCTTGGAAGGATATCTTCGTTGTTTTGTATCTGATAAACAAACACAATGGGTCAAGTGGTTACCTCTCGCTGAATGGTGGTATAACACTTCCTTCCATACCGCAGAAAAAATGACCCCATTTATGGCACTTTATGGATATCATCCACCATCGATCACATCATCTTTAAGGGAAAATTCGAAGGTTCAAGCAGTGGAAGATCACATCGAGCATCAAAAAGAAGTTCTCCAACTCTTAAAGGATAACCTGAATTTGGCACAAAATCGAATGAAACAACAGGCAGATCAACATCGCAGTGAGAGAAGTTTTGATGTAGGAGATTGGGTATTTTTAAGGCTACAACCATACAAACAAATGTCCCTCAAGCAAGCTAAGAAGGATAATAAATTATCGCCAAAGTACTATGGTCCTTACAAGGTGTTGCAAAAGATTGGTACTATGGCATACAAATTGGAGGTTCCTACTTCTTCACGAGTGCATCCAATTTTCCATGTTTCATGCTTAAAGGAGGTTATAGGTGAAAATCTTCCAATTTAAACAATATTGCCAGAAGTTGATGAGGAAGGAAAAATCATATTGGAACCTGAAGCGGTCATGGAAACAAGAACTCGACAGCTACGGAATCGATCAATTTCAGAGTATCTCATCAAGTGGAAGAACTTACCCACTGAAGATTCTACATGGGAGGATGAGAATTTTATACAGAAGCACCCGGAGCTACTCAAGCGTTGAGGACAACACTTTTTTGAATGAGAGGGGCATGTTAGGTCCCTATATCACTAGTATAGTCCCTTATTATTGTTAGTGTAACCCCCTTATTGTTATTATTGTACCCTTGTAACCCCCATTTTGTTATTATTGTGCCCTTAAATTATTATTGTTAGGTCGGCTAGGATTACATTGTGGCCCACTAGGATTACATTATGGCCCCATGGACTCCTGTATATAGAAAGGAGGTTTTGTAAATTGTATCATCCAAGAATTGTTCATTTATGTAATGTATTGGAGGTTGACCCCTCGAAGTGGCTTATTTCTAAGGCGTTGATATCTCTTTTCTTCTATTTTGGAGCTGGTTACACAACATATCCTTTGTCTTATTATTCTTATTTTTTGGAAAAGCCCTCTTAAAATTTCCAAATTCATTGCATCCAAAACATTGCATGTTGGACATATCTTTCTTCTTGGACTTGCCAAACTTTCCTTTATTTATATTCTTGACTTAGATTAGAAAGTCTTGAGTCAACTCATATGATCCAATTTCATCCTTGACCTTGATCCTTGATTCTTATAGTATTCATTGTGCCCAAACTCATCAAAGGGAGTCGAATCCTTCTTGGAGTAGACACTTTTTGCAAAGTTTCTCCATTCTTGTGGTAATGCATTCAAAACACATACGATCACCTAAAAATCAGTGATGGGCTCCCCAAGTCCTTGAAAATGGTCTCTTAGATAAGAGACTCTCATTAGGAATGATTCCATATCATCATCATTTTACTTCTTCATTCTATACAACCTGTTTCACAATGATATATTTTGACTTGTTGTACTTACAAAGTACAAATTCACTAGATTGTCATATATTGACTTGGAAGTCTTTAGATTTTCCACTAATGGAACAAGAGAATCCTTGATTGATTAAATTTTGATACTTTGAGCTCTTAATTCCCATTTCTTGTAATTTTCTAGTTCTTGTGTCTTGTCTTTCTCAGGTTCCATAGATTCCCTGGTAGAATATCCCATTGCATCTTGCTATGTGAGTATCAAGTCAATCCTCTTCTTCCATGCTAGATAGTTTACTGCCTCAATGAGCTTGTTTCTCTCCTTACATAAATAAATTACATGACTTGAAGATTAATCCATTATGAGATAACACAATACTTATTTGAATAGTATCTCCAACCTTCTTGAAGTATTCAAGACCTTAAGAGAGTTCTTGATGATTCCCTTGAAATATGTTCCCTAGGATTCCTCCACGAACAACTTCCAATATTGATGTATTCCAAGTAGATTTAATTTTGTGAGATCAATAGCCTTGCCAGATTGATGTAGTCCTTTATCTTCTTAAATGTAGAAACCCTATATCAAAAGGTATTCTACTAATGAGCCTTTAACTAGATCCCTTCAAGAGACAATCTTCTTCTTTTAGGCCTTAAGAGCTTCCTATCCCTTGATCAACAATTCTTTCTCGTGTCCTTTCGGCTGTCTTCCTTGCTCACCTTAGCTTTGATACCATGTTAGAAAATGTAAAGAAAAAACATATTAAACTTATTTTCTTTAACCTTGATACTTAGTTATGAATCTTAGTTATTTTTTTTATGTTCTTCAATTATATCTTTTCATCAAACAATATCAAGAAACAATAACAAAAAAAGAGGACACATATTTAGGCTCTTATCCAGGGAAAAAACCCTTCATGGGGAAACCCAAAACTATAATTTTATTAGAATCTACTATCAAATGAGATACAAAACCTAATCCTAGATCAAGTTCTTCTCCCAGTATCAAGTCAACCCTTCCTCAAGTCCTTCTTGAATATGCACCAACCTGCTACACACTACAACTTTGATATGCTAGCTATAACACTTCTACTCAACTTGCAACTTCGATCTTCAACTTAGAACTACAACTTAGAACTTGCAGCTCCAAAAGAAACCCTAATTTGACATCCTTATAGGACCTTAAAAGAGCAAGACAACTCTTCCTAAGGTCAGCAAGGTCTAGACAAAGTTTCCTTCCTTCCAATTACTAGTTTCTGCACTTCGTCCTTGTGAAACTCGACCCTACAACTTTGACCTCTTCCTATAACCAAAAATCCCTAGAATTTCACAGGTGTGAGAGAGATAAAGCCCGAAAACAAGAACTTTGGTATTTCTTCCTTCTTCTTGATTTTCTCTCTCCTTCTTGCAACTACCTAGGTATACATCAAACTGTTTTCTTGTAGACCGAACTTGTGAGTGAGTGATTCCAAATGAGGTCGAACTACCTCCTTTTATAGCCTTCTCAAGGGGTTTAATTCCCTCTTTTAGGCCAACTTGAGGATCCCAAATATGACTTTTACTCTTGGAGACTCCAAGACTTTCTAGACTCGAAAATAATTATTTTTACAATTACAAATTTCCCGGAAGGGTCTTATAAACATGATGTTGACTCCTTTGACTCATGACAATAAATCATAAGACCTAAAAAACCCTAGAAGCAAGGGTAACATGATTTTACCTGGAAGACCATCAATAATAAGCATGAAATCCACACATTAATAATAATAATAATTTTATTTCTTATTTTCTTGTTTGTTACATAGAATACATATTGAAAGGAGTACAACAATTATGAACAAAAATAGTTACATTTCTCACAAATAAACACTCAAAAAATTTCAGAAGGACTATAGGTGGAATGAATCCTCTCTCCTCCTGTAGTTATTATAGAAGTTAAAGAGAATCAAATCCTTAGTTGAAAGTTATCCTAACTATTCAATCAATTATTTTGGATCAACGACTTCATTCAAGTATTTCTTGATTCATTCTTCAATGTAATATTTCATATGCGAGATGGTTATATATTGATTCACTCTCAAAGTAAATATTTCATATTCTATTTATTTAGAATATGATTGCAACTGTGAAACGTTAGCCATTTGGTTGTTAGTATCACTGATGAACTTCACTAGTCACTTATTGATTTGAGCTTTAGGAAACTTGACTAGAATGTCGAAGTCAACCCATAATGATGCTCTAATAGTGTTTAATACTTATTTTAAAATGTATTTAGGCATCATCATGGAGTCCCCAATTATTCATGGTCCTTTAATATATTTAAAAATTTTAATGGCTCTAGCTATTGCTTCTACAGTCATAAATGCTCAAGCATTCAACAAGGACATCTTCAAGCATTTTAATCCTGACGTGCCATCCTACTTTAATTTGCTAATATTTTTGAGGAAAGAAAACCTTGTTGATGTCTCTGAAGTTCACTGAGAGAGTTCATTTTATTCAGAAATGTATTTAAATCATTTTCAACAAACTACGAATCATATTCTAGGACCATTCATAGATATTCAGAAAAAAGAGTTAATTATTTGGGATAAAATTTTCAATTGTAGAGAAATTTCCCATGCTTGATCTATGATTTCAAGTCTCTTATTAATATTCATAGAAACATATGTCCTGATTCTTGTTAACATTTTTTCTACTTTTATAATCCTTTGGGGTGTGTCGGGTGTTGTTGTAACTTTTGGTGTCTGAATAGGTAATGGAGTCATAAATAAGGATGTTTAATTAAGAACTTCTTCAATCTCATGAATTATTTTCTTCAATATTAAATTTTCAAATTATTTTTCTATTAAAAAATTAGAAAGAGAACCCCTTATGGTATGATGCAATTTCAGGAGTCTAGAAGGTCCAACTCCTGAAACATCTATTTAAATTTTTACTTAACTCACCACTTTCTTCTTCTTTATTTGCACCTTCTCGAATTGCAAATTTTTATTAGACTTTTCATAATGGGTGTCATGCATGGTCAAGGATTACTCCTCAAATGAGGTAGTCTCTTCAGTAGCCAACTCTTTAACAAGTTTTTAAGCTTCAACCATTTAGGTCATCACCCATTCTAGTACTACAATGTTCTCTACCCCCATATCCATGGGACAACCCTTTTTTCTTGAACCTTTTCCTTTAAATGATGAAACCACATGACAATTATCAAGAGAAATGCAAGCATGCATATCCTTTTCATCAAAATCATTAGAATATTTCCCATTTCTATCTCCTTATATCAATTGTTTCCTTTTTCTTTTCTGTAGAAAAGGAGCTTCAACCAATTTGGTGTGGTTGATAAGGATGAGAATCGTTGGGTCTTTTCATTCTTTTCTATGTTATTCCTTCGATATTAGTGCTTGATTCAATGGTAACATGGTATGATAAGTTAGGTACTCTAGAGACTTGATTATCTTCGCTTTCCTCTAAATCCTTGTAAATAAATTGTAGAAATTTGATAGAAATTGCAACTGCTCAAGATTTCAAACTGAAAAACAAGAGACACAATTCTACTCTACTGATCTACTGAATGGAAATCAAAATTTAGAACAAAATGCAAATACATGCAATAAGAAAAACAAAAAATACATAGTAATTTCTAGGGGAAATCAACTGGGGAAACCCCTCAAGCCTCTTTGCATTAATAAGTTGAATAGATAAAATATTACAATTGCTAGCTCGATCTCTGAGCTCAATCTGCAAAAGAATATATGTTCTCTTTGTTGAATGAGAAACTATGGCTAACACTTAGCCAATTATTTTCTCACTTAGCCTCCTATTTCCTTGTACAATTATTGAGGAAATTAGCCCCTAAAAGATAATAATTTCCTCCAAATTGATTGTGCAATTCCCAAGGATTGGTCTCCTGACTTCATGCAACAATTGTACACTCAAACTAGTATAAAACTCATGTTACAATGCCTTTTCATCTCCAATTCAACTGTGCAATTCGAATTCCTTGTATGCATTAGCTATTTTGGGCTGATTGATCAGTTAAATGAATGATCTTTGAGTTAGTTTGCTATCCCATTGCACAACTAACCTTCAACTAACTCTATCAATAGTTATAGGTCAACTAATTGAATACAACTAAAAATAACTAAATTGGGTTACTAAAATTTAGCAATCACACATGCATAACTAAACTCCAAGCCCTCTAACTCGAATTTACTAAGCTAACTGAGTGACAAGATCCATGTCACACTAGTTAAATGCCTCCAAGTTTCCCTACTGATGTGGAAATTTGATTTACTCAATTTAACTAAGGATAAATTCAAATTGAGCCTTTATTTATACATTTTTTCAACACTCCCTCTTAGCAGGAAAGGGATTTTTCAACACCCGTATCCTTCACTTGTGGATTTTGAATTTATCTCTTAACAATGCCTTTGTTAAGATTTTAGCATCTTTCTTCTCAGTTGGAATGTACTGTAGCAATATAATTCTCCTCTGCACATAGTCCCGCAAATTATGATACCAGATTTCAAAGTGCTTGGACTTGTCATGAAATATAAAATTCGCAGAGACCTTAATGCAACTATTATTATCACAATATATCTATGTTGGATCCATATCTTGACTGAAAATACCCACAAGTATTTTCCTCATCCATATGGCATCACATGTTTCTTGCCTTGCATCCATGTATTCAGCTTTTTCTTAGCTGAGCGCCATAGACCTCTGCTTCTTGCTATACCAGGAAATAGCTACATACTCAACATTGAAGATAGAACCTAAAGTAATTTTCCTGTTTGATGGACGCATTGTCCAATCTACACTGATGAAGCCTTGGATCTTCACTGCCTCTGTACTCCTATACCATAGTCCATACTCGGTAGTGGCTCTGAGGTACGTAACACATGCTTTGTTGGCTTCCAATATAGCTTGGAAGGACTCCACATATCTTGAATTAGCTGGTTTACTACATAGCACATGTCAAGTCTTATGTTCAAAAGGTACATCAAAGACCCCACAAGCTGCCTATAAATGGTAACATCAACCTCTTCACCTGAAGTGGCATTCTCCTTCCTCCAGTTTGTAGCTAGAGGTGTGTCCATGGTCTTACAATTCTCCATGTGAAGTATCTAAATTATTTCAGAGGCATACTTCCCTTGAGGCACAAAAAATTCACCATCACCTTGCCATACTTCTAGCCTGAGGAAGTAATGCATTAAGCCCATGTATTTCATCTCAAATTCTCTTGCAAGGTCCTCTTTGCAAGAGCGGATCAACTGCTCATCACTTGTCAATATTAAATCATTAACATACAAAACAAGAATAAGCAACTTACCATCTACCACAATATGTTATAGGTTCACATATGCTTAACTTTTGGTGATGCCCAGTCCATTGAGATAACTGTCGATTTGAGTGTACCATGCTCAGGGCTCCTGTTTGAGACCATACAATACTCTCTTGATTCTTCAAACATGTGACTCCTGATCATATGTCTCAAATACTTATAGCTTCTATATCTAAATTCCCCCCTCAACAACATTATTGAGAAAGGCGATATTCACATCCATCTAGTGGATTTTCCACCCCATCTGTGTATCTAATGCTCCATGCATATAATTCTAGAAGGGATATGAATGAGGAATAAATTAAAACTTGTGCAGAATTTTCCTCATAGTCAAATTCCTCTACCTGTTATGAAACCAACTCCAAAAATCAAAGAAAAGAGAGATCAACACCTTAGAAATCAACCACTTTGAGGGGGAAACCTCATTTACATTATATAAATGAAAAATTCCTGGAATATAAGATTGAAAAAACCTCCTTTATATATATAGGAGTCCATGGGGTCACAATATAATCCTAGCCGACTTAGTAATAATAATGTAAGGGCACAACAATAACAATAGTGGATTTTATGAGGCACAATAATAACAATATGAGGGCTATAGGGGTACAAAAATAACAATAAGGGGGCTACACTAACAATAATAAGGGACTACACTAGTAATATAGGGACCTAACATGCCTCTCTCCTTCAAAAAAGTGTTTTCCTCAATGCTTGAGTAGCTCTAGATGCTTTTGTATAAATTTATCATCCTCCCATGTGGAATCTTTAGTGGGTAAGTTCTTCCACTTGATGAAATACTCTGAAATTGATTGATTTCATAACTGTCAAGTTCTTATTTCCATGACTTCTTCAGGTTCCAATATGATTTTTCCTTCCTCATGATCAAGTTCTGGAAATATTGTTTGAACTGGAAGTTTGTCACCTATAACCTTATTTAGGCATGAAATATGGAAAATTGGGTGCACTTGAGAAGAAGCAGGAAGCTCCAATTTGTATGTCGTAGTACCAATATTTTGCAACACCTTGTAAGGACCATAGTACTTTGGCGATAATTTATTATCCTTCTTATCTTGCTTGAGGGACATTTTTTTGTATAGTTGTAGCCGTAAAGATACACAGTCTCCTACATCAAAACTTCTCTCGCTGCAAAGTTGATTTTCTTGTTGTTTCATTCCATTTTGTGCCAAATTTAGGTTATCCTTTAAGAGGTGGAGAAATTTTTGTTGATGCTCGATGTGATCTTCCACTACTTGAACCTTAGAATTTTCTCTTAAAGATTATGTGATGGATGGTGGATGATATCCATAAAGTGCCATAAATGGGGTCATTTTTGCTGTAGTATGGAAGAAAGTGTCATACCACCATTCATCCAGAGGTAACCACTTGACCCATTGTGTTTGTTTATTAGATAAAAAACAACACAAATATCCTTCCAAACATTTGTTCACTATCTCAGTTTTCCCATCGGATTGAGGATGATAAGATGACGTATGAGCTAGTTGAGTACGCAAACAAGAAAATAATTTCATTCAAAAATTTCTAGTAAAAATGGGATCTTTGTCACTTACAATAATCTTTTGGTTTCCATGTAGCTTTTTAATTGTTTCCATAAATGCAATAGCAACTGTACTTGCTTTTAATGGATGAGATAATGCACAAAAATTTGCATACTTGGTAAGTCTATCAATTACCACCATGATGACACTCTTTCCTTTGGACTTAGGTAAAAATATGATAAAATCCATTGAAACCTCCTCCCAACGTTGACTTGGAATGGATAAAGACTGTAGAAGACCCAGGGTCTTAATTTTCTCAACTTTATTTTGCTGGAAAAACAAACATTCCGCTACAAAATTTTGAATATCAGATTTAAGGCCATCCCAAAAATATTATTTCTTCACCCTGTGGTAAGTTTTTAAAAATCCTAAGTGTCCTCCTAAGGGAGAGGCGTGCAATTCCAAAAGAATGTTTTGTTTTAGTTGGAAATTCTTACAAAGATATAAGTGATATTTGTACCATAAGGAATAATATTTCCAATCATATGTACTAGGATATTGCTCCAAATTTTGAATGAGTGTCCACACTTATTTGTCATTATTCCATTCATCCCTTGCTTTGGTTATCCAATCTGGTTGGATAATAGAAATGGAACAAAGCAATTCTTCCACCTCTTCATCCTTTCTTGAGAGTGCATTTGCAACAACATTTAACTTCCCTTTTTTGTAGATGATTTCAAAGTCATAACCCAACATCTTTGTGACCCATTTTTGTTTCTCTTCTAAAGATAGTCTTTGTTCCAAAAATTATTTAAGACTATCATGATCAATTTTTACCTTGAAGTGTCTTCCCATTAGGTAAGGTTGCCATTTCTTTAGTTCATGTAGTATTGCCAACATTTCCTTCTAATAAATAGCTTTCTGTAAATACTTTACTTTGATTGGATGAATTTTGAAAGAAATGGGTATTCCTTATTTTATTAAAACAACACCAATTCCATTTCCTAAGGCATCACATTCCACAATAAATGTTTTTGTGAAGTCTGGCGTAGCTAAGACTGGTGCTAGGCACATTTACTCTTTAAGATGTTCAAATGCCTTAGTTGCTTCAGGAGTCCATGAAAATTCATCTTTCTTCAATAATGTTGTTAGAGGTGCTGCTATTCTCCCATAATTCTTAACAAACATGTGATAATACCTTGTTAATCTGATAAATCCTCACAACTACTTTATGGTTGTGGCGACTTTCCATTCCTTAATGGCTTTAATTTTTTTAGGGTCTACCTTAACACCCTCCTGAGATACAATATGACCAAGATATTCCACCTCTTGTACTCCAAAGAAACATTTGAAGGTTTTTGCATATAATTGTTTCTCTAATAGTTTGAGCACCCTGTCAACATGTTGAACATGATCCTTCCAAGACCTGTTTTAGATTAGTATATCATAAAAAATACTAACACAAATTTTCTAAGGAAGGGTTTGAAAATGGAATTCATCAACCCTTGAAATGTAGAAGGTGCATTGGTAAGGAAAAAATGCATGACCAAAAATTCATAATGACCCTCATGAGTTCGAAATACTATTTTCGGAATATCTTTAGTCTTCATTCTAATTTGATGATATCTTGAACGAAGATCCAACTTGGTAAAATAAAATTCTCCATGTAATTCATCCAATAATTGATCAATCATAGGAATGGGAAATTTATCTTTAATAGTGAGCTTATTGAGCTCCATATAATACGAATACATGCGCCATGATCCATCCTTCTTATGCACCAATACTACTGGAGTAGAGAAAGAACTTTGACTAGGTTGAACTATACCAGACTCTAACATTTCTGAAATCATACATTCAATTTCTCTGTTTTGGACGTAAGGATATCTGTAAGGCCTGATGTTTGGAGGAACACTTTCTGGAATAAAATGAATAGCATGATCATGATCAAGAATTGCTAGGAGTCCTTTGGGAGTTTAAAACACATTGGAATGATTGTCCAAGACTTTTTGGAGATCTGGAGAAATAGATGATTTCGATGTTAGAATTTCTAGTGAGCATAATTGTGAAATTACATCTCTTTGTTCTTTCTTCAGAATATTTTTCATGAAATTAGAGCTTATTATCTTTCCCAACTTCCATGTGATACCCCATAATTCAACTTCCTTTCCTTCCAAAAAAAAATTCAAGAAAATTTCCTGAAAATTATAAGCTACCGTCCCCAAATATTGTAACCATTGTACTCCTAGTACAACATCAACACCTCCCATTAGAATGGAAAGAATTGGACTATTCAATACATATTCCCCCATGGTTAGATTGATATTATGGAATTTTCTAGAGAAATTTACAGTTCCTCCATTTGCAACTATCACTTGACAATCTGGTGCTGGGTATAGGAAGAAATTCAATTCCTTGGCTACCTTACAATGAATAAAATTATGTGTACTTCCCAAATCAATCAACACTATTAAATTTTCCTTCTTTATATGTCCTTCTATATTGAGAGTTTAAGGAGTGGTAATTTCTGCCAATGCATTAGAAGATATGTTCAGACTCATTTCTTCTTTCTCTAGGGTTGGTTCCTGGTATATATCCTCTTATTTTGAAGTTTCTTGTTCATTTTCTTCCTCCTCTTCACAATCTATGTAAAATAATTTCTTCTCAGCACACTTATGACCTTTAGTGTATTTGCTATCACAACTATAAAAGCCCTTTTTCTCTTTTTCCTTCCAATTGTTGTGGTGTCAACCTTGTAGGTTTTGGAAGTTTAGGAGTAGCAAAACTTCCATCTTTATAGATGTGATTGGTAGGCTTCCTTGTCGCCATAATTTTAAATTCAATTTTTTTTATCAACCTGAATGCCTCCTCTAATGAATCCGGTTCCCAAACACGAACTTCATGTTGGATGTTATCCTTTAAAGTCCCTATGAAGACATCAACCCTGTGTTCCTTTGGAATATCAGTTACCCTTATATTGAATTTTTGGAAGTCCTCAATGTGCTCCACCACTGAACCCTTTTGTTTGAGATTTATCAATTGCCTAAATAAGGTGTTTCTCTTTGTATCCTCATAATGTGCTATCATTTCCTCTGTAAAAATTGACCAAGTGACAATATTATTACGTGAGAAAAGTAATCGATTATTTTTTTCTAAATATAAATTTCCAATGCATACCTTTTGTGTGTTTTTCACATTATTGAGATAAAAATATTACTCCATCTATAGTATCCATGTTACGATATCCTTTCCATCAAACTTCCTCATATCAATCTTTGGAATATGGCGGGTCTTCAATCCCACAATAGAGTTTATGAAATCACGATTAACATTTATTTTATTATCATCATGAGTTTCCTCTACTATATTTTCACCATTAGGAATCATTCCTTGCATCAAATTTTTAAAACCTTCCTTCAAACCTTCCATGTCCGCTTTTAGATCATTCTTCATGTCTTCCATGTTGTCTTTCATTTTTTCTTCCATTCCATCCATCTTAGCTTCCATGCCATTCTTCAAACCATCCATCTTATATTCCATGCCTTTCTTCAAACCATCAATCTTAGCTTCCATGCCTTTCTTCAAAACTTCCATTTCATTTTTTGTTTCTAATTGCAAGAGAGAAAGTTTTTTCACTTGTTCTTGTAATTTATATATATCATGTTACATTTATTCCTCCCCATGAGTCATAGTAGAGCCATCTGAGGGATTAATGGGTGTTGAATTATTTTTAGGGGGAATTTTATAACCCAATAATGATAGCTATGCTTCAATATGCCCTTGGAATCACTTCAAACTTATTTTTCAAACAAGACTTATGCAATTTGGAAAAAAAAATTACACTCCTTTTTCTTTCTTTTGAGGAGCTCGATATTGAAACTGATGTATCTAAGTAATTTTAGATTTGTGAGATTTTATCTTTAGTCCTTTAGTATCCCTCTGAATCTTCTTTCTAATTTTGTAAGTGTGACCTAATTTGGATTCTTCAAGACAAAGTTATGCCCAATATCCCATAATGACCTAATTATGGACTAGTTCAGTAGAGCTAACTCGTATGACATGCCACATGTCATTGTTTCCTCCTTTGGATCTGAAATTGATACAAATGAAACCAAAGTCCTCATAATTTCGACCAATTTTTATAGAATTCTAATCCGATTCTCAGAGAGCGAGTTATGCCTATTTTCCCAAGGTCAACTCCTTGAGATGAAATTCAGGAGCCTCCAAAATCCCTAACTTCCACATATCATATCTTTGACAATATTGCGAACCAAGATATGAAATTTTTACATCAAGTTCCTCAGGATTTCTTCGCAAGTGGGTTTTTTTAGCTTCTAAACCTTCATAGAAAAAATGTTATAGAGAAAATTCCATGACAACTTGTTTGAAGTAGTGAAACCCTACAATCCAAATCTCTAATACCAAATGTTATGAAACCATCTCCAAAAATAAAATAAAAGAGAGATCAATGCCTTAGAAATCAACCACTTCAAGGGGGAAACCTCCTTTACATTATATAAATGATAAATTCCTGGATGATAAGATTGACAAAACCTCCTTTCTATATATAGGAGTCCATGGGGTCATAATATAATCCTAGTCGACCTAACAATAATAGTGTAAGGGCACAAAAATAAAGATAGCGGGTTTTATGGGGCATAATAATAACAATATGGGGGATATAGGGGTACAACAATAACAATAAGGGGGCTACAATAACAACAATAAGAGACTACACTATTAATACAGGGACCTAACACTACCTCAGAGAATCCTTTAGCCACAAATCTATCCTTGTACTTCTTGATGCTCCCATCAACTACATGCTTCACTTTGTAGATCCATCTGGAATCAAGCACTTTTTTCCCTTCTGTTCGTGAAACCACCTCCCATACACTTTTCTTAATGCTGGATTCATATTCTTCCATTATGGTGTTGACGGTGCTGGAAATCCGGCAACCAAGGGGTTCTCACCTTTGAAAAGTCCCAACAAAACTTCACACCATTTGGTGTGGGAGCCCTTAAAATACTAAGACATGACTATTATATCTTATTATAGATATGCCTTGGCCTTAATGTTCAGCATGAGAGAGTAATACAGAATTAATTTCAGATTAGCAAGTGAGCATGCCTTGTGTTTTTTCAACTACAAAAAGTACCAAGTTTCTTCTACCAAAGGGGAGAGAGAAAAGTGAGCCTTCTAAAGATAAATAATAGTACAAACCTAGAAAATACGCACACACATGACATATAGATGGATCATTGGACAACTAGCAGAATAGTTCACTTATAAGCAATGATTGTTAAAACACATACAACACACATTTAACAAGATAAGTACCAAAGCCACTGGAATAGTTCAATTTACTTAGTACAAATGAAAAAAAAACACACATAGAAAACATTCAAAGAATAGTCTTATAATATTTATGACATACGCATGAAAGTGTTATGGCTCAGCGAGCTTCCGAATTAAGTAAAAATTCCAAGATACATCAATACCGTGAACACCACTAGCCCCAATACTGGAGCATTAGAGCAACCACTTGTCCCCACAAAAGAACTATATTCCTCTCTAATGTCTAGTAGGAGGAGCCAAGGTGAAAAATTCATTTACATGAGCGATGAGGATGTATATATTACAAATGGGGTGATCATTCACCTCCCTTGTGACTCTTGGACTACCCTCATGACTATTTGACTTCTCTATGACCTTTCAACTTCTACATGACATTTCACATTCTATGCATGTCTCTTGGACTTCCAATTTACATTACATTTCTCCAATATTGAATTACATAATCCATAAATGATGTGAAAAATGATGATTCATGACAGGACATGACATGACACCGATGACATGGACGACATGATTATGTGCCAATACCAAGTCATTCCTTGCAACTGCATTCTTTGTGTATCCTAAAATATGGAGCATGCTCTTCTTCTTCCTCATACACAAGGCTTGAAGGTAGGGAATCTTCAATGTGATCTTGATTTCCAGTTTCTATCACAATCTGGTGTCCCTTTGTCTTTCTTAATTGATCCACTTGTCTTTGCAGCTACAAAGGTGTCTTATAATAGGGTATCCTTCTTCATCATTCTGTCATAACATGATATAATACATGAAACTAAAATCCACTCATGACAAGACGACATCAACTAGAATATCCCCTAATATAACATGCTTCATGATAGTTACTGACTGAGCTATAAATAGGTGATAGGCTGGGAGACGAGCTCATGAATTGCGAAGTTGAATAGCTCAGGAGGTCAGTGGCCAGGACTGAGCCTTGAGACTACGCAATGCGTAATTTAGGAATTTTAGGGATAGTTAACTATGCATTTGAGGGGCTCAAGGTGTCAGGATGAGGGCTTGAGGCATGAGGTTTCCCATTGTGCGATTCAAGAGGAAAAAGGGCAAATGGATTTAACAATTTTGCAACTTAAGAGGTCAAGGGCTAGGACTGAGCCTTGAGACTAGGCAATGCACAGTTTAGGAAGGCCAAGGCAAGATAACTGTGCAGTTGAGGGGATCAAGGGGTCAAGCTTGAGCCTTGAGCCTTGAGGTTGCCCACTGCATAGTTCTGGAGGTAAAAAGGACAAGGGATTATGAAATTATGTAGTTCAAGGGATCAAGCCTAAGGATTTATGCTTGAGACTACACATTGCATAGAGGAGACTAAATGAAAGCAAAGATTGCACATTTATGGAGCTCAAGGGCTGTTAATGAGCACTAAGATTGTGCAATGTGTAGTTTTTGAAGGAAGGAATTATGAATTGTGCAATTCCAAGAGGAAAGGTTTAATATTGAGGACCAAGACTGCATAGTGTGCAGTTCAGGAAGGATGATTTCAGCCAAGTTTTTCAGGCGATAACTTTTCCAGATTTGGCTAAGTGTGGGATGAGTGAGACCAAAGTGAACAATGATAAAACTTAAGTATGATCACACACTTGGAAAATTTTATGACACAACATTGATTACTTATAAGACATGAACAACATAATACCCCCAATGTGACGACATTACGACAACTTTCTCCAAGTGCGACACTAAAGGTACACTTTGCAATGACGATGACGACACTTGTGTGATAATGCTTCAAATTTTGGGAATGAATGTGATACATGTATACATGATAAGAATAAATCATTAGCACCAAGGTTACCCATTTAAACAAACCAAAACTATATTTGTGCAGTGTGCAACTCCTTCCATGCCAAAAGATGACATTTGAGACAGTAAAAGGAAAGTGAAAATGAAACTTGCAAAATGCAAAGGACATTGAAAGTGAAACATGCTAGAACAAAGACGACATGGAAATGATACTTATTATAGTGAAAAAAATTAAAAAATATAATCATAAACATGAAAGCGACACTCACGAAAGTGAAGGTGCACAAGAGAAACATTTCGGAAAACTCACCAAAATAGAAGAAAAATCACAACCAAAAGTAAGAGATTGTTGATGAAAGTGCACACTAACTATTGGTATAGGTTGAGAATTGCACAAACATTGTCTTGATGGAATTGTGCCATGCCTGTTCAAGCTTGCATAAAAGAGTGCGCTCATGAACTTCTTGCAGACTGAGCATGTGTGAGAAAGTGCCTTTGACACTTATCGATCGAACATAAAGTGACTATGGAAGAAACAATCACAAGATCCACGATAGGCTCCAAAATTCAAGTCTAGACAAAATTTTGGAGGGTATTTGTCGCAACAACAACACATGGAATCAATCAAATCAAGTTGATAAACTACTTACTCAAATGAAGAAGGCTATATATGAATGAGATCTGTCATGAGATCCATGTAACCAATGTACATATCATGTGGCCTCCTCCGCCTATGATGTGATGTGGGGGATCCCACATTATCCCTTGCATCCTGCAATAATATATCAGCTTTTCTGGTTCTCTTTATCCCCTCTTTCGAAGATTTTGGTTGAGTGGGCACCTCTACTTTGCCTTATGTCTATTCCTCTGCATGTGGTTGCTCCACAACCTCCTAAAACTCAACCAGAGGCTCCTCCTTTGGAGATGGAAGCTCCTACTTTGGTGGGATACTAAGGTCTCATTCTAGAGAGAATATCATAGCCTTCTCCTCATCGAACTTGATATCTCTCCTCACAAATGTCATTCTTAGTGAAGGTAATTATACTCTGTAATTGTGTGGAGTTTCAATGTATCCTACAAAAATTCCCAAATCTGTTATAGGCTCAAGTTTCTTCCTCGAATCCTTGGATACATGACAATAATTTGAGGCTCTTCCTCAAGGGTTACACATTGGGGAAATATGTCAAATCCACATTCCATGCCCGAGATAGCAGAGTAGATGCAATATTGGAGCAAGTCCACTTTGATGTTTTTGGACCCTTTTCTACAGGCTCCACTGCAAAATATAAGTACTATGTTATTTTTATTGATCATAAATCTAGAAAATGTCGTATCTTCTTCATGTAGAAGAAGGAGGAAGTTTTCTCAAAAAATTTTGAATTTAATTCATTCAAAATTTTGGAGGGTGTTTTTTGCAACAATGACACATGGCATCAATCAAAACAAGTTGATAAACTAATTACGCAAATGAAGAAGGCTATGTATGAATGAGATCTGTCATGAGAGATTTTTCCTTAGAGAAATGGCAGTCCTGGCGTCTGAGAATAGATCTCTATGATGAGCCGGATTCCTAATTCCTTCCTCTTACTCCCTCTGCATGCATTCGGGTGGTTAGAGTAGTGCCTTAAGTTTGTTAGTTATTCAGTTCATCCGCCTCTTACTTAGTTATATGCCTCTCTTAGTAGTTTTAGCGTGAATTCGGGCAGAAAAAAAAATAAAGAAGGGTCGGAAGGGAGAGAAGGACACAACGCTCAGAACAATTCCATTCCATATTTGGTTATGTCATATGTAACCAATGCATATATCATGTGACCTCCTCTACCTATGATGTGATGTGGGGGCTCCCACATTCTCCCTTGCATCCTACAAGAATCTATCAGCTTTTCTGGTTCTCTTTATCCCCTCTCTAGAAGATTTTGGTAGAGTGGGTGCCTCTACTTTGCCTTATGTCTATTCCTTTGCATGTGGCTACTCCACAACCTCCTAAAGCTCAACCAGAGGCTCCTCCTTTGGAGTTGGAAGCTCCTGCTTCGATGGGATACTCATGTCTCATTCTAGAGAGAATATCATAGCCTTCTCCTCTTCGAACTTGACATCTCTCCTCACAACTGTCATTCTTAGTGAAGGTAATTACACTCTGTAATTGTGTGGAGTTTCAATGTATCCTACAAAAATTCCCAACTCTGTTATAGGCTCAAGTTTCTTCCTCGAATCCTTGGATACATGACAATAATTTGAGGCTCCAAAAATTCTGAAATTAGACACATCAGGATTTCTCCCAAAGAAAGCTTCCTCTGATGTGATCATACCAAGTATTCTATGAGGACTCTGGTTCTGCAAGTAGAATGTGGTGTTGCATGATTCCTCCCATAGATGTAATGGAAGCCCCTGATCATGCAACATGAACCTTGCTGCTCCCACTATGCTCCCTTTCTTCCTTTTAGCTACCCCATTCTATTATGGGTTATGGGGTGTTATCAATTAACTTTGAATACCTTCGTTGGCACAAAAATCCTTTAAGGAATGAGAAAAAATTCACCTTCATTTTTTATCCTAAGAGCCTTCACCTTCTTCCCAGTCTCCTTCTTAACCAATTAATTGAATTATGGTTTTTAAGCTTCTGTGGTTATCATTTATTGTAGAAATTTCTAGATTATCCACAATGTTAAGAAAAAATGGTTGATGTTTCGAATCCTAACGGGGATCCATCTTCAGGATAAGATTTTGAAGGAATTGAATTCAAAATTTGTTGAGAAAAATTCATCCTTCTTCTGCATGAAGAAGATACAAATTTTTCTGGATTTATGATCAATAAAAATAACATAGTACTTATATTTTGTAGTGGATCCTATTAAAAAGGCTCCACAAACATCAAAGTGGACTCACTCCAAGATTGCATCTACTTTGCTATCTCGGGCATGGAATGTGGATTTGACATATTTCCCCAATGTGTAACCCTTGATGACATCCTTTTGGTCAAATGGAGCCCTTAGGGAGATTGATGGTAATTTGTTGCATGATTTTTAAGGCACCATGGTGTAGATGACCTAATCTCATGTTCCATATCAGTTCTCCAACATTTGTACTCTGCACTTCTCAATATTACTGCTCAATGTAGTGCAATATCCCACCTCAAGTTTGTATAGGTTATTCACTCGATCCCTGATCTACTTCACTTTCCTGGTAGCTATGTGTCTCATAAAATATTTCCCTTTACCAAAACTAAAATCATAGCCATGATCCTCCAATACTTCTGTAATGTTCCCAAATTTTAGCTTCAAAGCTAAATGGAACATTAGAGTTAGCAGTATCTTTAGCCGGTGAATAAATGGGTAGAAAATCCCATAAGTCTCCTAAGAAGTAATAAAAACACCTCAAGTGTGAAATGAGACACTCCTTGTAGCTTAATAAAACAACTCCATGTGTGAATAGGGATAATATCAGGTTGATTCAGTCTACTTTGACTAATTCAATAGCGCAGATGTGGAGGAGCAGGAATCAAGGAAGAAATAACACAGTTTTGAAGGGAGATGAATCTCTTAATGGAGATGACCTAATTGGGTGGGGCCAAGGGCAATAAAACTCACATTTTATTTAAGGAAGAGGATGGCACCATTATTCTAATGTTTTAGATTTTTATTTTTGTTTTCTCAGACTTTTACTTCCTCTTGCTGTTCAGCAGGGTTGCTGTGTTGTTTAGCACCGGGTGTTCCTGAGCAGGAATCCCACCTCTTTCCTTGAGGAGCCTCTTGGGAGAGTTTGAATTCATTTTCCACATCAATTTTTCAGGCCAAGCTTCAGCTTACTTCATCAGTGCAATTTCTGCAGGTTATTGTGCTGTGTTGCAGGGTACAATAGTGGAAGGGATTGGAATCCCACTTTCTGAGCTAGTTTCTCATATGAGGGAGGTTTCCTTCTATCAGGAGATCTGTTTGGAGATGTATAGAGCTCATTTAAGATCTGTGGAATCAGGAAACACATTCCATCAAAATTTCCAACATTGTTCCAGCTAGGGAATGTGTTATTTTTGGAGGCAGCTTCAGTGGATGGTCTAGTGGCTTCGTTGCAGTGTTTCCTTGTGATTAAGAGGTTAATCCTTTCATGGGAGGAAGCCCTTGAGGTATATAAATCAGATCTGATATATTTCAGCCTTATAAACTCTTATTCTTCAGTATTGCATTGATTATTCAACAATTTTCTAAATATCACATTTGTATTCAGAGTGTACGACAAGAAACCCTTTCCGGGTTTTCTTGTAATTGTAATGAGGAGACTAGATCTCAGATTTTGAGCATGATTGTCTAATATATGAGCAGATATATTTTTCTTCTTAATTTCTGAGTTGAAACCCTCTTAAGACTATGCAGTTTCCTTTGTGCATTATTTTTGAGTAGCAGTGTTTGGGGTTTTAGTGTTTTTCAGCTACACTAGGTGTGGGAGGTCTGTTTACCTCACCTAGTTTCATTGGTTTCTGATATCCTCTTGGATTTAGATGCTAGATGAATATATCTAATGGATCCAAGTGATTATTTTCATTTTTATGGCATATATTTCTGGAAATGCATTTTCTGTGAATGCATTGCTGAGCAGTCCATTTTTGGAATATTTTAAGGTATTCCCAATACTGCTTATTTTCCCTATTTTGGGATATTACAATGGTATCAAAGCAGAAATATTGGCTCAACCTATGGATCTCAGGCCATTATAATATAAGAATAAGGAGATATGAACAGAAAGGAAGATTTGCTTACAAAGCTTCTTCCAAGATCGATACAGAGCTTTCAAGAAGATCTGAAGAAAATAAGAGTGGAGATGGAATCTCCAAGATATTTTGGATCTAGAGCTAGATATAGATTTTCACATGGTGAGTGCGAGCATGCAACTACACTTCATGATGCACAGCACAATCAAATGCCCAGATCTATCATGAGATGGATGAGAGGAGGAAGAATGCCTAAGAGGAAAACTCTTAGTGATTTGTTGCAGGAGTATGAATCTCAAAATGAGAGGTTTAGATATCATACCACTTTCCAAAATTTTTGCAAGATCCAGGTGGAGAAGAGAAAGCAACATGATATAGATAGATTTCTTCTATCTACTTTTGATGGTTCACGTACATGTCCAGCTGGAGCTTGGGTGAAAGAGCTAGACTCCTATTTACAACAACACCACATTTCCGAAGATGAAGCCATCAAGATTGCACCGTTGCATATTAGAGCTAAGGCCTATGCATGGTGGATTTTTGAATCTTATTCTTTGAAAAATGCAGACACTTCCTCTTATGCGAGATCCATTGAAACATTGGTGGGAAGGTTTGATGGGAAAATTCATAAGACAAATGAACAAGAAAAACTTAAGAAAACAAAAACTTGCATGTGATGGAGGAGACTATAAAATTCACTCCACTTTAGAAAACCATGGGAGTAGCTAACATCTTGCATCATACATTGTTAGAGGCAAGACCTCTATCTCATATTACTAAACAAGAGGGCATATGGATTTCTTTTTCACAAGAGGATCCAATTATTGGAGGGTTGCCCATACACATTGATGAAGATGAGGGCAATAGCGCTGTCACATCTAGAGAACATCCAATACCTCATGCAAAGGAAGGAGGAGCACATGATCCAATAGGAGGGATTCTTGTATCCTTGCAAGAAGCTCCCCAGGATCTCATACATGGAGGTCAAAGCATAATCAGTGAGCAGCATGATTGTGAAGCATTGCAGATGGAAGGAGAAGGTAGGAAGGGAAAACAACGTCACTTGATTAGAGGCACACACCCTTCTCTATTTTAGAGAGCTAATGCAAGGAAGAAGTAGAGTGATTTGTGTTGTAAGGGCAAGGGAAAGGTTGCCCAACTATATGTGCAGTCTATTCTAGACATTGATGTCTCACTACATGGAGGCATTCCACCTGCGAGGCCACCAGATCTAGAATTGATGAGAGACATCTTGTCTTTGGATTCACCACTCTTGTATTTTGGAGAGGTGAAGAGTTTGAAGGAGAAATTTGGCATTGGGGATGTCAAAGTAGCAGGCAGTAGCATGAGGAGAGCTTCACATGCCAGATCACCAGCGCAATCTCTTGGGAGGATTGATCCATATTGGAGGTCTCAACTCTTGGTAGAGTACTCTAAGGATCTTGGTGCTTGCATGATTCTTGATGACCCTGATGGATATTATAGATACATGGTATAGGATATGGTCATCTATTCTCATGGTAGAGTCTTCTTGACCAGAGCTTCTAAGCTCAAGGAGGAGCTGCTACATGCACCACATGAAGAGTTATTTTCTAGGCACTTTGATGCATATCTTTCCTTGGCAGAGGAGTTTATTTGGGAGGGCACCCAGTATGATATATTTAAACATATGAAGAGATGCATAGCCTGGATGGTGATAGAGAGGATTTCACAGCCACTTTCCTACTCATTGGGAGTGACAGAGCATTTTCAGTTGAGCCATTTCAGCTCAAGGACCAAAGTACATGGTAGAGGAGGTATACATTTGCATTATGATTTTCCTTTCTTTAATTTATATGAGTAGAATGTTGTATTAAGGAGGATAATCCCTTCTTATAACTTATATTATGATGTAATTGAGGCTAATTGCAACATTGAGGTTGGCTACCTATTTGGTGGTTTGTGGGGGAAGCCACATAATTCTTGGTGTGCATCATTGACACCAAATTGTATATTCATGATTCCATCTTATGGGATGACTGTGACAGTAAAAAAGTGGCTGGGAAAGCACTTGTTATTTTTTGTTTTGATGCAGGAAAAGGATGCACTACGCTGGTTCCCTTTGTGGAACTATGAACCACTCTCCAGTTGTCATATGGCAGCTTGTTCTTATTGCATTTTTCTTCCATTTACTGCTGATATTTTTATACTCATGGGAAGCATTGTTTTGAGAGTGATGGAGGTGTTATAGATGCCCATTGGGAGCATGATTCTCCCCACTTTACATGTTGTACATTTCAGGAGGAACCATGGGAAAACCATTATTGCCACATCACACTTTTTCCCTTCTTGTGGGAGGAACCACTTGAACAACTTGAGGAGGCACTTCATGGTTGAATTGTTTGATGGGGGGACTTGGGCCATTCTTGGAGGCCATGTTATTTCAGCCCAAGGAAAGAGGAAGCCCCATGTTTACCATAAATGGAGAGAGAAACCATTTGTATGGCAAAATCCAATCTCTCCATGTAGCCCCAACACATTTTATAAAACCGGGATTGATGATTCTTTTGATGAGCTACCTAGGATGGCTCATTTCATTTGGATGATAGCATGGGTGAGGGAGTCACTCATTCACCATGTTTTTCATCGCTCCTACTTTGAGGAGGCCATGGGACAGCAAGCAGGTTTCCACTCACACCTTCCATCTATGATTTATGTGAGCCATTTGGTTTTGCATACTTGGGAGGAAACATTGGATGGTAGTTTTGTTACAGATTATTTTGATGCAGTGATGGAGGCCATTGATGGGAGGCCACAAGAGGAGGAGGGGAAAATTTTTTCTATCCCTATAAATTTTCTTGAGGAAAAGAAAAATTTTTTGAGGGGAGGACTATAATGTTCCCAAATTTTAGCTTCAGATCTAAGTGGAACATTAGAGTTAGCAGTATCTTTAGCCGGTGAATAAATGGGTAGAAAAGCCCATAAGTCTCCTAAGAAGAAATAAAAACACTTCAAGTGTGAGAGGAGACACTCCTTCCAGCTTAATAAAACACCTCCATGTGTGAAAAGGGATAATATCAGGTTGATTCAGTCTACTTTGACTAAGTCAACAACGCAGATGTGGAGTAGCAGGGATCAAGGAAGGAATAACGCAGTTTTGGAGGGAGATGAATCTCTTGATGGAAATGACCTAATTGGGTGGGGCCAAGGGAAAGAAAAATCACATTTTATTTAAGGAAAAGGATGGAAACATTATTCCTTATGTTTTATATTGTTATTTTGGTCTGCTTAGACTTTTTCTTCCTCTTGCTATTCAGCAGGGTTGCTGTGATGTTTAGCACCGGGTGTTCTCGAGTGGGAATCCCACCTATTTCCTTGAGGAGCCTCTTGGGAGAGTTTTCATTCATTTTCCACATTATTTTTTCAGGCCAAGCTTCATCTTACTTCGTCAACGTAGTTTCTGCAGGTTATTGTGCTGTGTTGCAGGGTGCAACAGTGGAAGGTATTGGAATCCCACTTTCTGAGCTAGTTTCTCATAGGAGGGAGGCTTCCTTTTATCGGGAGATCTGTTTGGAGAGGTCTAGGGATCATTTCAGATTTTTAGCATCATGCCACACATTCCCCCAACATTCAAAGCATTGTTCCAACTAGAGAATGCGTTATTTTTGGAGGCAGCTTCAGTGGATGGTCTAGTGGCTCTGTTGCAGTGTTTCCTTGTGATTGAGAGGTTCATCCTTTCATGGGAGGAAGCCCTTGAGGGATATACATCAGATCTGATATATTTCAGCCTTATACACTCTTATTCTTTAGTGTTTTAGTGATTATTCAGTAATTTTCTGAAGATCGCATTTGTATTTAGAGTGTATGACAAGAAACCCTTTTCGAGTTTTCTTGTAATTGTAATGAGGAGACTAGATCTCAGTTTTTTATCATGATTGTATAGTATATGAGAAGATCTATCTGTCTTATTAATTTCTGAGTTGAAGCCCTCTTAAGACTGTGAATTTTCCTTTGTGCATTATGTCTGAGTAGCAGTGCTTGGAATTTTAGTGTTTTTTAGTTGCACTAGGTGTGGGAGGTCTGTTTACCTCACCTAGTTTCATTGGTTTCTGATCTCCTCTTGGAATTAGATGCTAGAAGGATATATATAATGGATCCAAGTGATGATTTTCATTTTTATGGCATATATTTCTGGAAATGCATTTTTCTGTGAATGCATTACTGAGCAGTCCATTTTTGGAATATTTTAAGATATTCGCAATATTGCTTATTTTCCCTATTTTGGGATATTACAACTTCTACATATATCAAGTTCTTCTTCAGCCCAGATAAAAACATAACATCTTTGAGGTGAATATAAGAGGTTTTATCCCTCTCAAAGGTGATAGTACCAATTCTTGTAGCACTTTACCTCTCATCATCCCCCAATTTGATATGCATCTGGAGATCCTTCTCCTCTAGGCTACTAAAAA
Organism: Pinus albicaulis; assembly: GCA_034641835.2. NCBI lineage: Eukaryota > Viridiplantae > Streptophyta > Pinopsida > Pinales > Pinaceae > Pinus > Pinus albicaulis. Next base: position 696,645,218 of record CM076580.1, read on the forward strand.
ATTCCTTGCGTCCTGTCATATGGAATGAGGCACTAGAGTCAAGGTACCACACACTCCCCATAACAATGTTGACCATGCAGGCTATTAGGGTGAAGTATAATTCTTATTGTGAAGCCAATGCTTCACCTCTTGCTCCTCCTAAAGGATTCTTGGTATACTTCTTGTGCAGACACTTTGTTGCATAATACCAGAATTTTGGCAGTGGAAGCATTTTATCTTGCTTAATTATTTCTTCTTGCCATTATTTCAACTAGATTTAGTTTTTCTTGGGTTCTTATTTCCTTTTCCTTTCTTCCCCTTTCCAACCAATGCAAAATTCTCTTCATCCTTTGACATGGAATATGTTCCATCTATGGTATTTCTCCTGAAATCTTCTTGAACCAAATCAGACCAAAACCTTTCCCAATTCGGTAATTTTTCCCTTCCATTCACAGAGTCCTGGTAGTTGTGCCGAGATTTTTCAAGGCCTAGAAGAGCCAAGCTCACTAGGTCATCTTCTGCAACATTCACTCCAACCCCTCCAAACTCATCTCAAACTTGTGTAAATATGGAGAGATATTGCAGAATGGTATGATTCTTCTGCATCCTTATGTTTCAAAGTTTTTCCTTCGGGGCCAATTTTCTATGGTCACTATTATTTTTGAACATCTCAATCAGTGCATTCCACATAGAAAATGATGTCTCTTCGGCATGGATATTTGACACCACATGATCTCTCACACCTTCCATAAGAATTCTCGTCACCTTTGAAATACCCTTCTTCCATTAGGTTAGTTTTTGTGCATCTGACTGTTGGGGTTTTTCAAAATCAATTTTAATATATTTTAACACACCATTATCATCAAGCACTGTTTCCATGTGATCCTTCCAGGCTATGAAATTTGAGCTACCCTCCAGGGAATACTCCAATATTAGTCTATTGAAAGACATTCTCTTGATCTTGAAGAAAAAATTTTGTAATGAAGTTGCAAAATCGAAATTCTTGAGAGACAAGTTTGAAATACTGGTTCTAATGTGATTTCAGGGCTCTGATACCATATAGAAATTTGATAGAAATTGAAACTTCTTAAGATTTAAAATTTTAAAAAAGAGACACAGTTATACTCTATTGATCTGTTGAATGGAAATCATAATTTAGAACTGTTACACATAATTTTTCTACCATTGAAAATTACAATCGATTTGTATCTTTCAGTATCCATCAATGTGTTCCAAAGCATTCCATTGAAATTATAGAAGATCAAAAATCATAAAGAAATGAAAATTCTGGATTACAAGGTCTAAAAACCTAATTTTAGTCACATGTGCATTTTCCTAGCCAATTTTTGCACATAAACAGACTTGGCCATTAACACCAACACAAAATTGTGCTCTGTCTTCAACTATAAACTGTGCACATGACTTAAGTAAAAATAAAAATAAAAATATTGAAGCTTTGTTGAGTGAATATTTCCCAACTGAAATATTTGAGGTGATGCTTATTCGAGCTTGATCCCTCTGTTCATGGAGCTAATTCCCATTCTTTATGGAACCCTAATCCCACCTTTTGAGGATCTCATCCTTGAGCTGAGATCTAAAACCTCATCCTCTTGTCCTATAAATCAAACATAGACTAGAGGATTAGGGGGTCCTAATGAAGGTAAACTTATGCTACTGAAATAAGGTTAGAGATCTTCTCATCCAAGGAGAAGATTGGAGATCACTGGAAGGAGACATAATTCATCAAGGCTAGGTTGTATCACTCTTTCATTCTTGAGATTAATACAAAAGATTTTTTTCTTCCATTTTATTGTTCAATGGATTTTATGTATTGTGTATTTTCTTCTATCTTTCCATTGATAATGATATTAGGTATTAGTTTCCTTGATCACTAGTATGAGTTTTATTGAATCATTTATCCTTCATATTCCTTTGATCTTTTGTTATTACTATGTTTTCAGGTCTAGATTCTAAGCATTGAGGAGCTGCATAAAATGATAGTGGGGATATTCATCAAGCATTTAGTTTGAAAGGTATAAATCTCATCCTCTACCATTATTTTTTATGATTCAAAAGAAATAAACTCAAGGAAATATCTTCTTGTTTGTCTGTTTATTACTAGAGTCAGTCATTGAATCTAGGGAGATTGCTTCTATGTGCATTACCAATTAGTCTGCCATAAAAAATGGTGAACATATTGGGGAGTGTCTCGTTCTTCATCATCTCCTTGTTTTTAATTTTGAACCTTTTCTGATAGCCTTGTCTGAGTGTCTGTAATATAGTGAAAGTTTGGATTCTGTCAGTTTTTTGGTTGAATTTTTATTTTTTTTCTAAAATTTTCTCGAACTGCGCATTTCATCTTTAGCAAAAAAGCACAAATCTTCACACTTATCATTTAGCAATAGTGCATATGCACACTAAATCATAATTATTTCCTACACACATGACTGGAATTTTTAAAAAATTGAGTTTTCCTTTCACTAAGTCCAAATTTTTTGGTTTTTTATGCTTCATTATACTAGTTTTCACCTTAAGAAAGTCTCTATAATTTCAATTGAATTTTGGGAAGGACTGTTGGCTCAAAGGGGTCTCGACCTAGGTTCGGAGTTAGTTGCGCACCAAAAAAACCATTTATTACCAACCCTTAAGGCAATGACCTACTGCGCAAATCACAGTCCCAGTCTAGGAAATATTGGGGGATGTTAGAACTAGGTTTCTGCATCTAGAGGGATACTGGACTTTGGATCTACTGTTAAAATTCTATCTTAATCTTATTCTGAACTTTGCGTATGCGTCTAGCTACTTTAACATTTTATACTTCATTCGTACATTAATACTAGTGTGCATTGTGCCTTTACTATCAAACACAACATAAAGCATAAAAATAACTTCACAATGCAGATAATAAGAAAATACATAGATAAACACAACAATGCTTCCAAAACTTTCTTCTTTTATTAAGATAATTCTCTTCAATATATATACTTTCTATGACCTACACACATAGTTGTAAGTGGTCTGTGCACAAAGATGTAGAATCTTCAAGGCCTCCACACACACACTTGCAAAGCCTTCCTTTAGGCCCAAACACATAAAGACAAAAACAATTACAATCTTTACCCAATCATGAAATTCTATATTACTCTTAGACAAAGCCTTACATTGCTTTGTATATATTTTTCTTACATACAAAACCATGGTCCACATACCATGGGAAGGCTAACGATATAAAAATAACTTGAACCCTTTACAAAAATAGGGGCTTCGATTCATATTCATATTCATATTCATTGGACCACTCACTTTGCTTCGTCAAAATGTGAAGTCTTTGTCTAAAAATTGGACCAAGTTGGGCCTTGCCCAATAGGCCCCTAACACTCACATGTGACTCATCTCTAGTCACTCAACTGGTGCACCCTGAACCTTATCTGCAATGATGGTATATGCTGCTTTAAGTGGCTGAATCATCTCTGTAAACTGCTTCTCTTCCTTGTGCACCTCTTCGAGAAACTTCTCTGTGGCTAGCCCTACTGTCCTCTAAAGCACATATTTCTACTTGTCACATCTCTTTAAGCTTTCCATATATTTTCTGAAACAAATAGACGACCTCTTTCTACCATGGCTGAGTCTGTGTGGTGATTAGCTACTCTTTCCTTCGCAGATCCTCGATCTGGCTTTGCATATTTTTCCCTTATGTGATCTGAGTGAGCTGCTGCACATGTGCTAAAGTCCTCACAGTGACCTGGATCTCATCCAACTTCTTCTATTTTTCTTGTAATTAATTTTTAATGTTCTAAATGTTTGGATCCTCCTACATCGAGGTCCAAATATCCACTGTATCATGTAAAAACTTACCACAGTCCTTTACTATGGTGGAGATACCTTTCAAGGCGGTCTTAAAGTTTGCTTCCCTCTGCTCTCGTACCTTGGGTGGTGTGGTTTTTTGCAGCTAAGTGATCTGCATATGGTATTCAAACTTCATCTTATCCATGTTATTCTTGGACTCCTTGATCGCGAGGGTGAGATTCGCAACCCTCTCTGATGGGGCTTCCTTTGCATGGAATTTGATGTCTGGAATCTCACTGCAAGTCTTGCTTATGGCATCCTCCAACTTCTTGTGTTGCTTTTGCTCCTCGTCCCTCTCCTTGATTATCTGATCCATTTCCTTCATTATATCTTTGTTGTCATATTTTACTTTGTCGTGGGCTTGCAACATGCGTTGTTATCACTATATAAATTATACAAACAATATGTATACCAATGGATTCAATCCGATCATGCAATATGCTAAAGCAATATATTGAATCCTTCTACCAATTAATTGCGGAAAATAAACACGATCGCACAATCACACCAAGTAAAAGAAAGAAGCAAATCAATCCACACCACAGATATTTTTATTGGGGAAATCTTGCTGCTTAAAACCCCTCTATCTCTATTGTATATTCAAGCAAGGAATCATGGAACTATACAATGCACTCTTCTCACAAGATTTTGCTGCACTCTACCAACTGTATAACACTGATCCGGACAAAATCGATCAACACTTAGCCAATTTCCTACCTTTTCTCAGCTTGCCTTGCTTGCACGGCTCTAAGAGAATTAAATCCCTATTATTTAGGAATTCCAACCTTCCAAAACTGCGTAATGGTCATGGGAAATCCTATGGGTTTCTAAATGCACATCGATAATTTACTAATAATACAACTAATAGATAAAATCCCTTTAACCTCTATCTCAACTGGGTCTTCATCAGAACTAACATGCATGCAACTATTAATAGTAAATCATTAGTCACTTGAAAGATCACTGCATGTGAATTAAATATGATTTAATTCACTTGACTTCTCACTACTGCAACAATCAGTTACAACTAGTTAGACTGACTTTAACTCACTTAATTGAGTTAACTAATTTCTCATACATTAAACTAATACACTAACTGCAACTTGGACTCTAAAACAATAGATTCACTCTACATGCCTCACCAACCACCCTCAACTCGAATTTCATGAGCTAACTAACTCTATCACATTCAATTAACTATTAAAAGTGATTATGAGATAATATTACAATTTATTGTCCAATTTAATTAAGGTAAAATTAAATTAGACACACATTTCTTGTTGACTTTTCAACACTCCCTCTCAACAAGAAAGAGATTATCAGCTACTCCGATCCTACCTTTGTGGTATTCGAATTTTCTCTTGGTGAGCACCTTCATCAGAATATCTGCATCCTGATCCTCCATGGGAATTTACTAAAGTAACATAATGCATCTCTGAACACAATCTCTGAGATGGTGGTACCAAATGCTAATATGCTTGGACATGTCATGGAATACTGGATTAACCGATAGTTTTATGCAACTCTGGTTATCACAATGTATCACCGTCAGATTCATCTGATGACCAAAAAAACCAACAAGTATCTTCCTCATCTAGATGGCTTCACATGTCACCTGACCGGCTTCCATGTACTTTGCCTCAGCTGAACTGAGTGCAAGTGATCTCTGCTTCCTGTTGTACCAAGAAATTGTTGTTGATCCTATGCTGAAGATCCCTCCTGATGTGCTCTTCCTGTCTGATGGACTTCCTACCCAATATTCATCAGTGAAGCCTTAAAGCTTCACTCCCTCTGTCTGTTTGTACCATAATCAATACTCTATAGTGCCCCTGAGATATCTCAAGACATGCTTCCCCACCTTCCGAAAGATCTTGGTCATATTCACCATAGCTTGACTAAGCTCATTAACTTTGTAGTATATGTCTGGTCGTGTGTTCACCAAGTAGATGAGTGAACCCACAAGCTTCCTGTAAACAGTAGCATCCACTATATAGCCTGAAGTAACATCCTCCTTCCTCCAGTTTCCTACAAGATTAGTCTCCATGGGTTTACAACTCTCCATGTGGAACTTCCTCAGAATCTCTTTGGCGTACTTGCCTTGAGAAACAAATAGCTCCCCATCTCGCTTCCATATCTTTAAAATAAGGAAATAGTGAAGGAGTCCCTTGTACTTCATCTCAAACTCTATTGAAAGATCCTCTTTGAAATAAGTTATGAGCTGCTCATCACCTGTCAGAATAATATCATCTACATAAAGTAAAATAATTAGAAGCTTACCATCAATCAAAATCTAGTACAAGTTCACATGCACTTCACTCTTCGTGAAGCCCAACCCAGTGAAATAGCTATCAATCCTGGTGTACCAAGCACGAAGTGCTTGCTTCATCCCATACAATGCTCTCTTGAGTCTACACACACGTGACTCCCTGTCAAAAGTCCCAAAACCTTATGGCTACTCAATGTACACTTCTTCCTCAATAAATAAATTGAGAAATGCATTCTTCACATCCATCTGATGTATCTTCCAACCCAATTGCGCTAAGAGTGCAAGGGTAGATCTAATAGATGAGTATTGTGCAACTGGTGCAAAATTATCCTCATAGTCAATCCCCTCAACCTGTGAGAATCCTTGGGCTAAAAATCTAGCCTTGTAATTCTCCACACTCCCATTTGATACCTACTTCACCTTATAGATCCAACCACTAACTTTCGATGCATTTTTCCTGACGATGGAGTCATACTCCTCAACCATGGCATCAACCCATGTTGGTTTCTGCACTGCTTCCTCAAAAGAGGATGCCTCTGTCACAATACACTTGCTCATAAGAGCCATGTATCAAGTATACCTGTCTGGTGACTATCTATGTTTGCACAGTGATGTAGGTGCTCCTACATGTTCTGCCGCATCAAGTCTCAATCTGTTAGCCTCTATGGCATGCCTCCTACCATGTCTGGTGGATGACTCTGAATGAGTGGTTTCTACCACTCCATGATCCTCCTCATGTGGATTCTCCACATCTTGAGGTTCATCCTTTGGAACCAAGAGTTCCTCATATGCATGCAAATCAAGCTCCCTCTCAAGGGACAATCGCATGTCTTTCTCCTCATCAAATTTTACATCCCGTTTGAAAAAATTCATCCTGTTGTTCGGAAAATACAGCCGGTAGTTATGGGGAGTATCAGTGTACCCCAAAAATATCCAAATATCTACTATTGGTTCTAGCTTTTTTCTGGAATATTTGGTCACATATTAATAGACAGATGAGCCAAAAATTTTAAAATATGAAACATCAGGTTTCTTACCAGAAAAATCCTCCTCTGGTGTACTCATGCCAAGTATCCGATGAGGACTATGGTTCTGCACAAATACCACTGTGTTGCATTCCCCTGCCCACAGATGCAATGGTAGGCCCTGATCATGTAGCATAGCTCATGCTTGACCCAAAATTGTTCTGTTCTTTCTTTCTGCAACCCATTCTTTTGTGGGTTATGAGGCACAATCAACTCTCTCCAAATTCCTTGTTTGGAAAAAAATTTCTTGAATTCATTGGAGATGTACTCACCACCATTGTCACTCCTTAGAGCCTTCACCTGCTTCCTTGTATCTTTCTCAACTAGTGCTTTGAACTCACAAAATTTTGAGAACATCCGATCTTTATTCTGCATGAATTAGATCCAACACTTTCTAGAAAAAATCATCAACAAAAATCACATAATACTTGTGCTTTGTTTTAGAAGTTGTAGAGAATGGTCCATACACATCTGAGTGACCTCTCTCAAGGATTTCCGTTGCTTGGTTCTCCTTCTCAATAAATGTGGCCTTTGTATACTTCCCCATGGTACATCCCTTTCATGTGTCTATCTGTGCATGAGTACCCTTTGGAAGCCTCATAGAAATATACTGCATGACCTTCAAAGAACTGTGGTGTAGATGGCCCAATCTCCTGTGCCATAACTCACCCTCATCCCGGCTCACCACTTTGTCTGCTTTACTCATCAATGTTGCGCAACCATCTACATCAAGTTTGTAGATTTTCTTCACATGAACCCCAATATTCTTAACTTGTCGTATGGCTTTGTTACGAAGGAATGATTTCCCTTCACTGAAAACCACATCATATCCTCTATCCTCCAACATAGCAACTGAAACTAAATTATTTTTCAAGCTCGGTACATTCATGACATATTTTAATAAGGAGGGTTTACGTGACTGTCTCTGAAAATTAATTGTACCAATCTCGGTAGTGCTATACCTCCTGTCATCACCCATCTCAATGTGCATTTGAAGATCCTTCTCCTCCAAGCTACTAAAGAGTTCTTTGTCTCCCGTCATGTGGAAAGCTGCACCACTATCCAAGTACCACACTGATCCCATTGTACTAGACACCATGCATGCGATGAGTGTGAATTCCAACTCGAACTGTGAAGCCAAAGCATCACCCGCTGTAGATCCTAAAGCCTTCTTGTTGTTATTCTTATTCTGTGGACAATTAGTGGCACAATGTCGATGGTCATGACAGTGAAAACATTTCACTCTGGACATGTCATGCTTCTTGCCTTCTTTTCTCGTCTTAGATTTGGAATAGTTTTTTTTTCCCTTCCCCTTATTTTCCTTACCAGCCAAGGTGTAATTTTCCTCATCATCTGTCTTGAATGAGGACCCATCCCCGGTATTTCGCCTGAATTCTTCTTGTACCAAATCTGACCAAAGTCGCTCCCAACCTGGTAGCTTCTCCCTCCCATTGACAGAGTCTTGATAACTATGCCAGCTCTTGGGAAGGCCTAGAAGTGCTAGGCTCACCAAGTCATCATCTGCTACAGTAACCCTGACACTTCCAATCTCATCTCGACATTGGAGGAACTTGGTCAAGTATTTCAGAATAGTGTCACCTTTCTCCATTTTGATTTTCCTGAGCTTGTCCTTTAGTGCCAATTTTTTGTGGTCTAAAACAGATCTATCAAGGCCTCCCACATTGAATATGGAGTCGCCTTGCCATGGATACTCGAGACAATGTGATCCCGAACTCCCTCTAATAAGATACTCCTCGCCTTTTCAACCTTATTTTTCCAAGCATCAAGAATAGCGATGTTTGCTGCTACAGGCCTTGGAATATCAGTGTCGATAAATCATTTCAACCTATTGTCCTCCAAAACTACCTCCATTTTTTCTTTCATGCAATATAATTAGAACTGCTCTTGAGTGCATATTCTGATCTTAATTCATTGAAAAGCATCTTGATCTTCCTGTCACACCAAAGAATATTTTTGCAAATTCGAATGTTGTTCAACACAAACTCAATTTCTTCTCCACTATAGTGATTTCTGGCACTCTGATACCATGTAGAAATTAAACAAATAATATGTATACCAATGGATTTAATCTAATCATGTGATATGTTAAACCAAGATACATAATCCTTCTACAAACTAATTGCGGAAAATAGACACGATCACACAATCACACCAAGTAAAAGAAAGAAGCAAATCAATCCACAACACAGATATTTTTCCTCGGGAAAGCTTGTTGCTCAAAACCCCTGTATCTCTATTGTATATTCAACCAAGGAATCATGAAACAATACAATGCACTCTTCTCACAAGAGTCTGTTGCACTCTACCAACTGTCTCACACTGATCTGAACAAAATTGACCAACACTTAGCCAATTTCCTGCCTTGCTTGCACAAGTCTAAGAAAATTAAATCCTATTATTTAGGAATTTCAACCTTCCAAAACTGTGCAATTCTCATGGGAAATCCTATGGGTGTCTAATTGCGCACCACAAATTTACTAATAATACAACAAATAGGTAACATCCCTTTAACCTCTGTCTCAACTGGGTCTTCATCAGAACTGGCATGCATGAAACTATTAATAGTAAATCATTAGACACTTGATAGATCACTGCATGTGAATTAAATCTGATTTAATTCACTTGACCTATCACTAGTGCAACAATCAATTACAACTAGTTAGACTGACTTTAACTCACTCAATTGAGTTAATTTATTTCTCATGCATTAAACTAATACACTAACTGCAACTTGGACTCTAAAACAAATAGAATCACTCTAAATGCCTCACCAATCACCCTCAAATCGAATTTCATGAGTTAACTGAGTCTATCACACTCAGTTAACTATTACAAGTGAGTATGAGATAAGATTACAATTTATTGTCCAATTTAATTAAGGGAAAATTAAATTAGACACACATTTCTTGTTGACTTTTCAACACTCGCACCTTCAGTTGTTCGACGATATCTTGATGAAATTCATGGAGTGTTGGGGTGGACAGCGCGGGGAGGTTCATGCATATTCTTTCCCATGCTTTGGTGCATTACCTGTCTTCAAATACATCGAACTGAAGTGCTCTTCTGATTACCTGCAAAATTCAAACACTAAAAGTTATTTCCAATAGGCACTCTGGCTGCGCCTTCTTGCTTGTTTGTGCTTATTTAATGGCTAGTTGTTCTTGTAGTTTTTTATGTGCCAACACCTTAATCTTGTGCATGCCTTGCTACACCTTTGCCATAAACACTTTTTACTGATCTTCAATCATGTTCCATGCGTCTTCTGTGATATGAAACACCTTATCGCCAATTTCATCGATGTCCCCTTCAGTGATGGTTAATGGATATGCACGCACGGATCTATCCACCTTGTGCTTCTTCTACATAGCTGGCTTATATGTTGTAAGGATCCTTCATAATAAATGAGGACTCATCCTGTTCTTTGTCGCTTGGAGGGTCTTGGCCACCTTGCTCTATGCCTCTAGTTTCTTCGCCATCCTTCTCTGTTTCTTTTTTCTGTTGTGGCCTTCTGTTCATTGTTCCTTGTCAATTATGGTTGGCGGTGTAGCTGTCATGATTCCTATGAATCCATTTCTTACCAATTATCTAGAAATTTCTTCCCAGATCTTCACATATATGCAACAAATGGCTTCGTTCTCACTTGCACACAAACTCACAATTCAAATTATTAGGAATAAAAGTGTCATAGTGTGGAGCGGGATGTTGCCTTTATAACAAATTTGAATTTCGGACCCCATGATTTTCTTCAGGTTTGGCTCATTTAATGCAGATATGGCGCTATATTCGACCAATTGTGCTCAATAAATGCACTTTCCCCACTTATTTTAATGGAAAATTCCCTTTCACGTCAAATTTTTCCTTCCAACAGTTATATTTCTGCTGAACTTCGATGAACCTCCCCTGTGTCGCAACAATTCCTCCCTCATTATAGTTCCTTTGGATTTTGACATTCTCCTGAACCTCGCACAATGATAATCCTTTAACACAAATTTTCTAGACTTCACCATAATCTTGACAATCGCGTAATGCTTCTTCTTCGGAGAAGCTCCTTTCTGCAGAGTAGTTTATTGTCTAGTTCCTACTTTCAATTTCATATGGAATTAATACTTTCCCCTTTTCATTCTTTAGTGCGAGGTTCCAGGGGAAAATTTTTCCCTATATATCTTCAGTCTACTACCATTCACTCGTCCTGGCATCAATTGACCATCCAACTTCGCGAGTTTAACCACACCTCCCTTAGAGACATGCGCGATGATAGATGATCCTAACCAATGTGTTTGAAACTTTCCCGGGAACTTGGTGAACTTGTTATCATATAATAGTACAAGGTCTCCCTCCTTGAATTTATTCTTCTTGATGTGTCTGTCATGCCAAGCTTTCCCCTTACCTTTTGCACTTGCCAATGATAGCCTGTAATAAACATGTCTTCTACAAGAGAAATTGATTGCTCCATTCTTTCTTTCATTGTATCCCGGTCTTCCATGTTTGTGAATGTTGCAATTCTTAAACTTGGCATTATATAATCCATAGGCATGACTACTTCTTGTCCATAGACCAACCTAAAAGGTGTTTGTCCTATCAGCTTCTTGCATGTTTTTTTGTACGCCCATAACACTGATGGAATTCTCAAATACCATTCATTTATGTTCACATTGCATACTTTTGGGAGTGCATTATCCAGAATATTATTGAAATATTTGACTGTCACATTTTCCTGAGGGTGATATGGTGTACTTTTCTGATGGTACACTTGAAATTCTTCAGTCGGCACCTCAATAGTGTTATGTAAGAAATGCGAACCCCTGTCACTCAACAAGATATTTGGACACCCAAATCTAGACATAATATACTAAAATATGAACTTCGCGGTGGTATCTATGATGCATTCCTTTATTGGCTTTACCTCGGCCTACCTCATCAAATAATATGTTGCATTGATTATATACCTTGTGCCTCTCTTCTTTCCTGGTGGGTTAATAGGTCTAACAAAGTTAATAACCCACTTATCAAATTATTGTAATGTCACCTGTAGATTCAATGGAATTTCATCTTTCCTAGAGGGTATTCTTGTTCTTTCACATGCATCACAATCTTGGCAAAACTCCTTTACATCCTTATGCAACATGGGCCACCATAATCCAATTCTCAAAATCTTCCGCGTAGTGGAATTTACTACATAATGTCCTCCTGCAACTCTTCCATGAGCTTCTGACAAAATATGTTGCCTTTCGTGCTTAGATACATATCTGCACAATATTTCAATTGGTCCCATCTTATACGAATGTCCTACAATCAATGAAAAATCAGCTACCTTGACTTCCAACTCCTTGTTTTGTTGCGTAGTGTACTCCGCGGGTGCCATTATTGTAACCAAAAACTGAATAATATCCATGAAGTGATCATCTGCAACCCTTATTGCGAATAACTTTGCATCTGGCAGGTTCTCCTAAATGCTCGTGGGTTCTTTGCATGTCTTTATCTTTGACAGATGACCACGTCCAACATTGAATCTTCATGGCTTTACTATAACTTCAAATTCGTACTCTTGAAACAACAGTAACCATCGAAAAATATTTCTTCCTAGAACAGGCTTATTTACCAAATACTTCGGCATTGAGTGATCAATGAACATATTGAAGTGCACTCCCAACAAATAATGCATGAACTTTTGTAATGCATAAACCATAGCCAACCCCTCTTTTTCTGTCGTAGAATAGTTTTTCTCTGCCTTGGACAATTTCATGCTTGCAAAAGCTATGGGGTGATCAATTTCTCATTCTCCTCGTTATGCCAATACTGTACCAGAATCTATGCAATAGGCATCGACATGTACATGAAATTCCTTATTCCAATACGAGAAAACTAGAATAGGCAGAATCACCATATTTTCCTTCAATATGTTGAGGCTCTTTTATCATTCAACAATGTAAACTATGAAACGGGAACTATAAACTAAAAAAAAGAACTCTAGCAAAAAATCCCCAAAAAACATGAAAAAAGAGGTCGAAAACGAAAAGTGTTGATGCATGTTTTACAAATGGCAGTGAAAACCAATTTTTTTTTGTGCAAAATAGAGCCTGAAAACGAAACATGTTGATGGATTACAATTTTTTTTTTTTTTTTTTTTAGGATAGGTTTTCAACATTTTGAAATAATGACATAAAAGAGAAAATATCATGACTCCGAACAATCTTAAAATTTCAAAAGAAAAATGAAAATAAAAATTTACAAATAAAAAAAAATATAAAATTAACCTATAAGAGATAAAAACTAGTATATATATATATATATATACCTATCGCATGGAGTGCCTTAACAGTGCACCCTTCACCGTCAAACAAAAGCCCCGTGGACATATATATATATATATATATATATATATATATATATATATATATATATATATATATATATATATATATATATATATATATATATATATATATATATATATATATATATATATATTCAAAAAACATAATTAAAGAAAAAAATTAATTAATGAAACAAAAAAAAAAAGATTTAAAAATAAATAAATACAACTTTATTAAATAATGAAATAAAAACAAACAAAAAGAAAACATCAAAGGCACGTCAGGTGGCCCTAGGGTCCTCCGCCATGGGCTGGAGGAGCTATGCAGCTCCGCCAACCTAGGGGGGATACTCCTCAGGCCACCTGATGGGTTGAAAGCCAATTATGAGAATAAGATTTCAGCCCATCGGGTGGCTCAAGGGGCCTCCACTCTGCGCTGGTGGGCTAAAAGTTGATTCTAAGAATTGGCTTTCATCCCATTGTGTGGCCTGATAGGCTTTCATATTGGGCTGGCGGAGCTACACAACTCCGCCAGCCCAGGGCAGAGGACCCTCAGGCCACCCAGTGGCCCTAGGGGCCAATTTTTTTTATTTTTATTTTTTAATAATTTAAATATTTATATTTAATTTTTTTTATTATATATATATATATATATATATATATATATATAATAAATTGATTTTTATTTATTTTTAATTTATTTTTTCTTAATTTTGTTGTTTTTCATCTTTTAAATTTAATTTATTCAATGTTTTTTTTTTTTTAATCTTTAATTTTTTTTTATTATTATTTTATTTTTAATGTATTTTTTTATATATAAATTAATTATAATTTTTGTTTTTAAATTTGTTTATGTTTATGATTTTTTATTTTTTATTTTAAATTGTATGTTTATTTTTTTAGTAATTAAATTTTTATGTGATTCTTTTTTTTTCCAAATGTCATCAATTTTTATATTAATTTCATAAAATTTGTTATTTTTCAAAAAAATTTATTCAAAATTTTAATAATTTTATTTTATTTAACGTGTAATTTTTAGCGAAAAATGTCCTAAAATACATATTTTTAATTATATGTATATGAAAAATGTAGAATTGGACAAACTAGCCTCATGTATACCCATCAGTCGTGCATTTTGTTTTTGGTGGAATGTTACTTGTTGATGGGTGCGGATGAGCGTTCAGTGTTTTTAAGAGTGTTAAATTGCTTCATAACAAAGATCGAGTTCAGTAATTAGCACACTCTGAATTTTATTTGAAGGCAATTCTGAGACTCGCGTATAGCTGGAGGCGATTCTCACTCCACGGAGACGAGGCGATTCTCATAATCGCCTCCAACTGAAGGCGGGCGATTCTGAGAATCGCCTCCACCCAGCAGCGATTCTGAGAATCGCCTTTAGCTGGAGGCGATTATGAGAATCAACTCCAACTAGAGTCGATTCTGAGAAACGCCTCCAACTCCTGGTGAAGATTATGAGAACCACCATTCTCAGAATAATTTTGAGAATCACCTCTAGTTGAATGCGATTCTCAGAATCACCTCCACCCAGAGACGATTCTAAGAATCACATTCAGATGACGGTGATTCTCAGAATATCCACTGGGTGTAGGAAATTCTCCACAGGGTGGCTCAGGTGATTCTGAGAATTTCCTTTAGCCCGCCGGGTGGCTTGAGGGGCCTCCACCCTATGCCTGGCGATTATTAGCCCAGGGCAGAGGCCCCTCATGCTACCCCAAGCCTCCTCCTTGGGCTAGTGATTCTTAGCCAAGGGTAGAGGCCCCTTAGGCCACCCATCAGGCTTGAGGTGATTTTGAGAATTGCCTTAATCCCACTGGGTGGCCTGTGGGGCTTCCGCCCTGGGTTGGCGGAGTTGTGCAACTCCACCAGCTCAAGGCAGAGGCCCCTAAAGCCAACTGGTCATGCCCTTCAGCATGTCAGGTGGCCTAAGGGGCCTCCGCCATGGGCTGGAGGAGCTATGCAGCTCCACCAACCCAGGGGTGATGCCCCTCGGGCCACCTGGTAGGCTGAAAGCCAATTCTGAGAATAAGATTTCAGCCCATTGGGTGGCCCAAGGGGCCTCCACCCTGGGCTGGTGGGCTGAAAGCTGATTTTAAGAATTGGCTTTCATCTCATCATATGGCTCGATAGGCCTCCGCACTGGGTTGCAACTTCGTCAACCCAGGGTGCCACCTGGTGGCCTTAGGGGCCGAATTTTATTTATTTGTTTATTTTTAATATATATATATATATATATATATATATATATATATATATATATATATATCTGTGTGTGTGTGTGTGTGTGTTTTTTTTTTAATTGATTTTTTCTTATTTTATTGTTTTTCATCTTTTAAATTTAATTTTTTCAATGTTTATTTATTTATTTTTTATTCTTTAACTTTTAATGTTTTTTTTTAAAATTAATTATAATTTTTGTTTTAATTTTTTTAATGTTTATGATTTTAATTTTTTTATTTTAAATTGTATGTTTATTTTTTATTTTTTTATTTTTTTAATACTTCAATTTTTATGTGAATATTTTTTTTTCCAAATGTCATCATTTTTATATTGATTTCATAAAATTTGTTATTTTTTCAATTTTTTTAATTCAAAATTTCAATAATTTTATTTTATTTAACGTGTAATTTTTAGTGACGATGTCTTAAAATACATATTTTTAATTATATCTATGAAAAATGTAGAATTGG
Organism: Pinus albicaulis; assembly: GCA_034641835.2. NCBI lineage: Eukaryota > Viridiplantae > Streptophyta > Pinopsida > Pinales > Pinaceae > Pinus > Pinus albicaulis. Next base: position 696,661,376 of record CM076580.1, read on the forward strand.
ACAAACTAGCCTCATGTATACCCGTCAGTCATGCATTTTTTTTTTAGTGGAATGTTACTTGTTGATGGGTGTGGATGAGTGTTCAGTGTTTTTAAGATCGTTAAATTGCTTCATAACAAAAATCAAGTTCAATAATTAGCACACTCTCTGAATATTTCTAGTTCATTGGCAGACCCCGCCATTCCAGATTTGTCTAGCCGGTAACATCATAGGTTTCCAGGCCTCAAAGATGGAGAAATTTTGAAAGCTCTCCGTTTCTGCAGCTCTTCTGGTCACCTTGAAGGTAGTTTACTGTTATGTACTTAACCAAGTTTTCTTTTTACCTACATACCTTCTATAACTTACATGTTTCGGGCCACCATTGTCAAGTTCTATCTAGTAGGGTTTGGGGGTATAACTTTTTCAGTAACAAGCATTGAATATTTTGGGTTGCTTATCTTGTAGCAGAACTATTTTAATATTACCATTTTTATTGAGGCATAACTGCTTTAGTATATGCAGTGTCCTATTAAGGTCTCTGTTCTTTCTGTCATTTAGAGGAAACACAAGTGTGTGAGAAGTTTTAAGAATGCATAACTCGGGGTGGGAACACCATTACACGTATTGGTCCTTTTAACAAGCCACCACTCACGGTGAATTGGGAGGTAACGGGAGAAATCCTTCACATCCTTCTGATGGATTTCATCTCTCTACTCATCATTTACCAGATAATATTAACACACTATCACCTGGCCAGATTCCCACATGTCTAAATCCTTTTTTTTTGCAGTCAATCTCGGGCTCGGACAAAGACTTCGACTCATATGATTCCATAAAAAAATATAAATGGTGCCTCCTATGGAACAAATGGGTGGACTCGTTCATAATTTCTAGACCCTGTAAAGACTTCAGTATCAACTGCTGCAACCACTGGTAGAACTTCATGGTGTGCTACTGTTGCTACTGCCTTCACTTGTAATCGGTTTCCTCTCCTCCATTTCCTCTTTATGACTTCAATCGCCCTACCTACTACCACCTCCATCCTCTGTAATTACTCGCACCGTCCTCTACCATCAACTCTGCTCCTCTGTAGTTTCCTCGCAAACTTCTTGCTGCCACCTTTTCTCTGGTGGTACTTTTTCGAGCGCATGTTATTTTGAACTTACCAACCCCATGACATTGGGCTAGCATATTTCGATCACTCTCATTGGAATTCCTTGTAAATGTCACTTAATTGATGCAAATCGGGTCAAGTGATACATTCTAGAGGTTACTCATAAATGATTTTCACTATATCCAATGTTGTATATTCCCATAACCATCACTCTTTATAGTAATCAGGCCATTCAACTGTATCTCCATTTAAGGAAATATCCTCCTGCATCCTTCCCAGTATCTGGGTGGTTGGCCTTCTACTGGCTGACAATAGTGTTCCATCAATGCACTGGCCCCCATCATCCACTTTATGTTCTCATCAGCAGTCTCACCCATCTTTATAGTGCTGACTCACTCCTTCTCCCCACTTGGCCTCCATCTGTTGATAGGTCTCTGTTGCCTACCTGGCATATTATGGAAAGATCGGTGGACCCCTTTGGGTCAGACATGTCTACCCAGGAGGCGTTCATTCGAGCTATAGTTGAGGCGAAACAACTATACGGGTCGGGCACGACTAATCTCACCGCTCCTCTAGATGCACCACATTTTTTTATTGAGCTAATTACCCCTGCACTCAGGTGGACCGCTCAAAGGGTCCGTTCTGTGGTAAGGGAAATTACAAACTTCACGAGCGTGCCTCGATCTCTACAAACAAACTGATCCAACCTTCTCAGGATATCAAGCTCCTTAATTTTGGCTTCGAAGATCTCTTGGGCAGGGTTACGAGTCTTTAGAAGCGCGCTCTGATCGAATGCTGGGTTTTCACTGCTATGGAGGAAAATGAAATGCTAGGCTGGGTGAAAAATGTGTGGGGTAAGCTTGTTGGATACCCTCCCAAGGTAAGCCAAATGATGAACACTTGGTACTCTATACATTTCTTGTATGAGGAGGACCCCACAGCGATCTTGAGAAGAACCTGGGTCCATGGGTGTGGTTTTCTCCAGTTGCACCCATGGTACAAAGGAAAAATGCGATCATGGAAACCCCTCCAAACAACATTGTATGGGTTAAACTCCCAGGTTTTCCCCTCGAATACTAGACAAAGCTGGCCCTCTCTCTCATCGACAATTCGATTGGCAGGCTTAAATATATGGACCCTGGTTCCATGAGGGTCTAGGATAAGCGCGTAGATTGGCTCCTGGTAGAAGTTAATTTTTCTGGTGGTTTTCCGAGTTGTGCAGATCTCAAATCAGAGGGGGTTCGCCATAGAAAATGCACTAACTACTGGGGAATTCATTTTCGATGCCTGTAGCACTAGCAAACATGTCATTTTATGAAATGCTTCCCTCAACGTCGAGCTCCTAAGAGGTGAATTGGGATGGAATTGATGGTTCACAGTGTTGTTTCTACTCCCCATTTTGATGTGATGGTGGCCCACAGTTCTGACTTTTCTCCTCCTGAGATTGCTCAGATGGGTCATTTCCCTCCTCTGCATGTTGTCTCGAACCCTCAGGTCTTGGGTATGGATTCTCGTTCCCAACCTTTTTACTGTACATCTTCTACATTATATCATAATTCCCCCTCGACCAAGTACCCTCCACATTCCTCTTCGTTCCTACCCCTCTCCCCCTCTTCAAATTCATATGGCCCCTTTTATGGCCCCCATTCCTCTCATAAACCCCATCCATCCAGTGTCGGTGCACTTCGACCTATCTACACATGAACCTTGAATACCCACCCCTCACTCCCTTCACCCCCATCCCTTCTCACTTCACCTCCGCCATTACTCACCTTGACTTTGCCCAATATTTTTGCCTCCATTACGGCCCAAACCATCCCAATGATGGAAAGTGATCCCCTCCCAGTTGTTGTTGACCCTACCATGCCTCCTCTAAAACATGCCTCCCCGCTAATCACAACTACCACTGCAGCACATCTGTCCCCTGTTTCCCTGCACAGTTATGTTGGTTGCGATTATGAATTCCTCTTTATGAATCTTGATTTGGACATGTCCTCTCTCATTGTCCACAATGGTCGTGGTATACTTGACCCCCCTAAAATCTCACCTGATTCCGCATTGAACATCACAGTATGCAAGCAGGGAAAATTGAAATTCAACATTTTAGGGGGAGACAAAAAACCCACTCTCTGTTCTCTGTAAATTCGGAAGGCCTATGCGAAATTCCTATCATTTAGACATTTGACCCCCAGGTGCTTAGAGCTTGCATGCCCACCCCCCGAAATCATGAATAAAATCCTCTCCCTTAACCTCCATGGACTTGGCGATCATGACAAGTCCCTCCGTCTTAGGAACATTCTCTCGTCGAATTGTCCATCTACTATTTTCTTACAAGAAACCATGTGCTTAATTTCCAAGGTCATTCCATACCTCCTCTCCATCAGGCCAAGTAGGAATATTGCTGGTATTGACTCATCAGGGCTATCAGGAGGCCTTGTTTTCATGCGGGATCCTTCTTTCGCCACTTTTCATGCTTACAGTTTCTTTTCTGACATTATGGTATTTGGTAGAATCCATGGCTACTCTCCTCGTTTCAACCTTATTAACATGTACGCCCCCTGCCGCAATTGAGTCAATTTCTGGAATAAGATCCAATATAGCAACATTCTTAGTATTCCAAACCTGATCCTTCTTGGGGACCTTAATGCCACAATGTTGATTTTTGAATTCTGGGGCACTCATAGTCGGTTGGATCGTCGGGCTGAAAGAATATCAAACATTTTCTCTGAGCACCACCTTGTGGATATTCACCCCTCACCTCTTCTACCGACCTAGACGAACCACAAATTGGGCTCTGACTTCATTGGCAAGCGACTAGATCGTTGTCTTATACAGGAAGTTGTCATGGATATCCTTGGGGACTTGAGCTCTACAACTCTATTCACCAATATTTCTGACCATCAACCTATTTGGATTTTCTGAAGATCGATTTCGATATAAAAAGGAATCCTGTTTAAATTTAACAAGATTTGTCTTTATGACCCTGTCTATATGGAAAAGGTCAAGGAAATTTGGGCTCTCCCTCAGACATCTATGGACCAATGCCTCCTCACTAAATGACTCCGTGTACTGAAGTGATGGACTTAGACCTGCAAAAAACAGAAAAAGACTTGGATGGTTTCAGAGCTCAAGAGTATCGAGTTGGAAATTAGGAACATTTATGAATCAATGACTGCGGGGCTTCTAGATGGGCAAGTGAACACTAAGATTCAGAAGCTGGAAGATAAAAAATTTTCCATTCTTAAAGCTCAAGAGCTCACTTGGAAGCTCAAGAGCTGAGCGGTATGGATCCGGGAGGGAGACCAAAGTACATATTATTTTCATCACTTTTCAAATGGCCGCAAGAATCGCAACACTATCTGGAAAATCGAAGGACAGGATGGCACTTTCCTCCACTGCTCGCAGGACATCAGAAAATAGGCTTATATATATATTTTTTTGAACATTTCAGCCACAGAGAAGGTGTCAATTTTGGGGATCAAATTTTGGCCCTCGACAAATTCCCAAATATGTTTGATGGTGATGACAATTTGAGCTTGAATGCCATGGTAAAAAAGCATGAATTATTGGCGGTTCTAAAATCGTTTGCAACAAATAAAAGCCCCCATCCAGATGGATGGCCGGTGGAACTCTTCACTCATTGTTTTGACATCATGGCTGATGACCTTATCCAAGTGGTGGAGGCATCCATAATATCAAGCATGATTTTGGTGGATATAAATTATACTTTTTGTTGTGTTAGTTGCAAATAAAACTGAACCAAAATCTTTCTTCTATTTTCGGCCTATCTCACTATGTAATGTGATCTATAAGCTTATTTCAAAATTCATCACAAATCGTATTATTGGCCCCTTGTCAAAGCACATCACCAGTGAGCAGTATGGCTTCCTCCCGGGCCGTCTCATTCATGATGCAATTGCATTGGCTCAAGAGGGCTTGCATTCTATCCAAACCATGAAGTTGAATGTGATTATCATGAATATTGATTTGAACAAGGCTTATGACTGTATATACTATTCTTTTGTGCATCTTGTTCTACACAAAGTCAGGGTGGAACAACGAAATGTTTCATGGATCCTCATTTGTATTGCTCTGGTATGGTACTCTGTCATAATCAATGGCATGTCATCCGACTTATTCAGGGTTGGGAGGGGACTTTGGAAGGGTTGCTTCCTTTCCCCAGTGCTATTCATCCTCATCATGGTTGGTCTGAGTCTACACATTCTGGATATGAAACACAGAGGTTTGTTCTTAGGTATTAACATCTCCAGAAACATTGCCATTTCTCACTCTTTTTTTGTAGATAATATTTTAATATTTGGTATCATAGTGTGTGCTCAATGGTCTGATCTTCCTTACACTCTCCCTCATTGTAATATCCAAAAATAGGGAAAATCAACACTATTGGGAATATCTTAAGATATTCCAAAAGTGGAGCTATAGCAATCCATGAAAATAATAATTAAAGAGCAATGTTACATCAACTCAGAATATGTAAGAAGAAAATATAGCCATATTATTAGTCTTATGAAGAAAAATATATACAAGATCTTGAGGAAAGAGTTACTCAAGATAGGAAAAATCAGCCTCAAGAAACATGTACATAAAATACAAGCCCACTGCTACACAAAAAAGTATACAAGGCTAGGACAGCACAGTTTTATTAAGAATAACTATTGCTAGAGTATTTCAATACATGGATATGGAATGATATAGCTCATACAATGTTGGGAGTGAAGATCTAAGCTCCCAAACACTATTTCAATACAATCCTTCCAGGAAAAATACAAAAAAGGAAAAAATGTCAGAGTTGCAATCTCAAGACTGAGTAGTAGTTGAAACTCAAGAACTGGATGGAGATGGTTGTAGATGTTGTACAAGCTGAATAGACCTGCTCCAATGGATCTTCCAAGTGAAAGGCTGATCCTAACACTGAAGATATATCCCTCCAAACAAACACTGCAACCCTCACTACAGATGCTTACTGAGAGTAACGCAATGAAGGAGAGGGACTGCGTTGTAGATGATGGAAAATCGTTGGCCTGGTGCCAAAGATGGTGAAATAAGCCCAGATGCTTCCTCAATGATCCTCCAAAGGAAAGAAGGCTTCCTCCTCTGAAAAATAAGCACAGGAAGTGGTGTTCAGTAACCTCCATTACAACACCCTGCAACACAACCCAGCTCTAAACAGAAATTGCGCTATAGCTGAAGGAGGATGCTCGATGTGAAGCTTGAATGTGGAGAAACAAAGAGAAAGATCCCTCAAGAGGCCTCTCTTGAAAGGAGAAGGAATTCCTAAACAGGAATGCCTTGTGCTAAGCAGCACAATAGCTCTGTTAAACAACAAGAGGATGCACAAAGTCTAAACAGACCATAAAATCAATAATCCATAACATGAATAACAATGGCTACCTTTCCCTCCTTTTAAAAAAGTGAAAGCCCTCTCACCATGGGTCCCACTCATTAGGTTTTCCTCCACCAAGGAATTTTCCTCCCATTCTCACTGCATTGTCTCTCAAAGTGATCTCCACCTCCTATCCCAGCGATGTTGACTTGGTCAAACTTGACACTATCTATATGCAAATGTCCTCTTTCACACTTGAGGGTGTGAAATCCAGCTCCTATGAATATCCCTTTTCCCACTATGATGGGTTTTATTCATTTTTCTGCAATGTATGGGCCTCCTTACGCATTTATTTATCTCCTGAGTGATATGATGTAATGTTCCCAATTTTAGCCTCAAGTTAAAATGGAACATTATAGTGGAATATTTTATTTTTGCTTAATAAAATGGGTAAGGAGACCCCTTAACCCCTTGGTGATAGATAAATAACACTCCTCATGAGGAAGGAGTGTAAATAAGTAGCTGAAATAAACACCTAATGGTGTGAACATGATGAGGATCACCTTAAGTTGGCCATCTTTGACCAAGTCAACAACGCTGCCTTAGAGGGGTGGCTTGCTTTAGAAGACAACACAGTTTTTGGAGGGAAAGCATTAAAAAGTGAATGGAAACCCTAATTGTGGGACCTATGGTGAGAGAGAGTTCATTTTATTTATAAGAAAGAAGATAGCAGCTCATTTGTTCATGCTTTGATTCAGAAATTTCATAGTGAGGCCAAGGACTTGCACATCTGGGCTGTTTAGCAGGATTGCAGTGCTCTTGAGCACTGGGGGTGTTCCCCGGAGGGGATCCCCCACCTATTCCTCATGGGAGGAGAGGATTTGATCTGAATTTCCTCATTTCGGCATTTTTCCAAGCTCACTCCTTCAGTTGCAGCGTTATTTCTGTAGCAGGATGGTGCTGTGTTGCTGGGGTAGCAGTAGAGGAACTCATAGAGTCTTTCCTTACTTGATTTTTTAGTGGATGGGTTATCTATTCATTGGAGGAGATGTAGAAATGGATCTTGGACCATATTTCAAATCTGTGGCATCAAGCCACTCATTCACCATCTCCCACTTCACAGTCACTTGGAGAAACTATGTTATTCCATGAGGGCAGTGTTGAGGGAGATTCTTGTGCTCATCAGGAGTGCTTTTGAGTAAAAGGGGATTAGCCCCTTTTCCCTTGAGGGAATTATTAGAGGAGGGCATCAGTATTTCAGATCAGCCACAACCTCATATTAATTTGGCTTCAACTGCGGTGACAATTTGTTTGTCACTATTGTATTTTATCCGACATTTCTAGCAATCTCCCTGAAGTTGGCTAGAAATCCCATATTGAGCCCATTTTCCTCCCTTGGGCCATTTTCTTGTACCTTTCAGCTATATTATCATTTTTTATGTATTCAGCAGCTGCATCTCTCATAGAGACTGCGCATTCACTGCTCTCTGGCATTTTGTGCAGCAGCAACATCTCATGTATTACATTGCTTATTCATTGGAGGTTGGTTCTAAAAGCTTGAGGGCCTTGTTCCTCATGATATTCATGTATAATATTGCTGATATATTAATATTATGATGTCTGTATTATTTACCCTCGCATGATACATTCATATTTGTAGATTTTCAGATTGATGTTTTGCATATTGCTGTAGCTCACTCTTTGAGTTGATTTATGAAGTACCTAGGTTGGGGAGATCTGTATAACCCACCTAGATCTATTTTTTTTAGCTCTATTTATACATTTAGACTCCATATTATATGTATAAGAGGATCCCAGAAATATACAACATTTTATTTGCAATTATTTCCTTATACAACGTTCCCATGGGAGGCATTGCAGAAATTCCTTGAAGGGAATTATTAGCTTTTGACAAGTTCTATTGGTAGAGTCTACTAGTGGGCCAGGTAGCCTATAGATCTAATCCTTCCTTGTGAAGGTGATATTTCCAGTAAATTCCCCTACATTAAGTCTCTGAAATAGTTCAGTGTTGATTGTTAATACTCCTGGAGTTGGAATCTTGGAATATCTTAAGATATTCCCGATGGAGCAGAAAATTCCAGATTTGGAATATTACAATGGTATCAGAGCATGATCTTGGCTCATCCTGTGCCCAAGATCTAAAGCTATCAAAAAGAGGAGATTATCTCCAAGGAGAGGAGATTTACAAAGGAGACAAGGAAAGAGGAATGATGGAAGAGGAGGTTTCCCTTCTTCTTTTCCAGACCATTGAGGACATCATTGAAAATCTTGATGAAAGGGAACAGTGGGAATATTTTCTGAGAAGGGTTGTGGATGGAGAAAACCCTATTTTTTTCATTATGGGTGTGAGCATTCAGCCACACATGCAGATCCACAGCGCAGTCCTTTGTCCATTTGCAAGGGGGATAGAGGAAGGAGATGAGGCCATTGGAGGAGCAGCGCTGCAACTCAAAGGTATGGCTCATGTTTTTTGGTTTGGAAGTTCCATTTTACATTGCCATGCAAATGAAAAAACACATGAAGCATTCAATAAGGGTTTGATGGAAGAACTTGGTGAAACTCATTGTGACATAATCATAAACACTTTGCATGCACTGGAAGGAACCAACAACGTTGTCACACTGGGAGAACATCCATCACCACATCGAGGTGAGAAGGGAGCTATTGCTTCCACTAGAGGAGCTCTTGTATCTTTGCAGGGAGTTCCAAATATTTTTACATGTGGGAACCAAGGCACAATTCCAGAGCCCCATGTAGTATTTGCTGGGGATTGTGAGATGGAAGGGGAAGGGAAGGATCAACATGGAGGGATGATGGGCATTCACCCATATCCATTCTAGAAACTTTCTGTACAAGGGAAAGAGACTGCACTGCGTAGAGGAGAGAGGGAAAAATCAGTCCACTCATACATGCAGTCTATTTCAGAGCATGATGTCTCACTTTATGGGGGCATTCCACCTAGGAGGCCACTTGATTTAGAGTTGATGAGAGGCATCATTCCATTTGGTTCACCACTCATGGATTTCGGAGGGGTGGATACACTAGAGGGATCCAACACAACACAGAGGGTTTGGGGTAAAATCAAGGAGGAGAGATATACTCTCTCATTTTCAGTATCACCCATCTTCATCAGCTTTACTGCGCTGATAGAGTTTTCTGCATGGTTGGAGGATGGAATATTCATGATAGAGGATGGCTGCTCCAAGGATTTGGATGAACAGAGGATTCTTCCTTTGAGGAAGGACCCTTCCATGCATTGGAGTAGATGGAGGCCACTCATGCTTACATTGGCCATGATCGAGAGATTCTTTGGAGGTGATAGTCTCTCATGGGAGGCTCATTTTCAGAGGTACTTATTTCTATTTGAGCATGAGAAGCTTCATGATGGCATGAAAAAAACTTGGAGGATGAATTTGGCATGAGTGGATGTCAAGGTAGCAGGCAACAACGTGATGGAGCACCATATTGTAGAATACCAGAACTATTTATGTGGAGGATTGATCCAGGATGGAGGACTCAACTTTGGTTGAGTATTCGCCAGGATCTTGGCACATGCATTATTTTTGGATGGCCTTGATGGATATGGAAGATACTTAGTGGATGATATGATCATCTATCATCATGGCAGGATCTTCTTGGCTAGATTTTCTAATCTCAAGGAGAAATTTTTGCATGCAACACATGAGGACTTCCTACCTATGCACTTGGATGCATACTTTGCCTTACTAGAGGAGTTCACTTGGGAGGGCATTCATCATGGAACCTATCAGCATAGGGAGATATTCATAGCCTGATTGATGATGGAGCAGACATCACAACCACTTCCCTACTCATTGGAGGTGAGGGAGAATTTTCAGTTGATCCATTTCAGCTCAAGAGCTCAAGTGCATGAGGGAGAAGGTATAATTTCATATTTTTATTGTACTTCTTTTCCTTGTTTGAGACACATGATGTATCAAGAGGGCTTGTACCTTCTTTCATATTATATGAGGATGTACTTGCAGCAATTTTTAGTAGTGAAATTGGCCAATCTTATGGTGGGTTGTGGAGGAGGCCACATACTTCTTGGTGTGCACCATTGGCACCTATTTGTAATTTCATGATTCCATATCATGAGATGTTTGTGGCAGAAAACAAGTGGTTTGGAATCCACTTGTTAATTTTTGTTTTGATGTAGGTAGGAGGCTCACTGCGTTGGTCCCATGAGAGGAGCAGTGACCCACTCTCTAGTTGTCTTGTGATAGCTTGTTTTCATTGTATTATGCTACCTTGTATTTCTTATGCTTATTTATTCACAGGGAGCACTATTTGGAGGGTGACTTATATGATGGGACAACCCATTGGGAGCACTATTCTCCCCATTACACATGTTCTATATTGTAGGAGATACCATGGGCAAACCATGATTGCCATATTATCACTTTTCTCTTCTAGTGGGGCAAACCACTTGGAGAATTTGAAGAGGCATTTCATGGCTGAATATTTTGATGGGGTAGCTTGGGCCACTCTTGGAGGCCATACCGTTTCAGCCCAAGGACAGAGGTAGCCCCATATGTACTACAGAGGGAGAGAAGGGCTTATTTGGATGAAGCACCAAACTCTCCATTCAGCCCCATTACATTGCACAGAACCCGGGGCAAGATTTCTATTTGGATGATAGCATGGATGAGGGGATCATCAATAGGATTGTATTTTCCCATGCATGTCATCACTCCCACCTTGAGAAGGCCATGACACAGCAAGGATATTTCCACCTACACCTTCTATCTTTCCGTAAGGTGCACTATTCCGGTTTGCATACTTGGGAGGAGGCATTGGAGGACAGTTTTATTGCAGCATATCTTGAGAAATAGTGGAGATTGTTGATGAGGAGGCCACAAGAGAAGAAGGGGGAGAAATTTTTGTTCTCTCTATGCAGTTTCTTGGGGACAAGCAACATGTGGGAGGGGAGGATTGTAATGTTCCCAATTTTAGCCTTAAGCTAAAATGGAACATTATAGTGGCATATTTTATTTTTTCTTAATAAAATGGGTAAGGAGACCCCTTAACCCCTTGGTGATAGAGAAATAACACTCCTCATGAGGAAGGAGTGTAAATAAGCAGCTGAAATAAACACCTAATGGTGTGAACATGATGAGGATCACCTTGATTTGGCCATCTTTGATCAAGTCAACAACGCTGCCTTAGAGGGGTGGCTTGTGTTAGAAGACAACATAGTTTTTGGAGGGAAAGCATTCAAAAGTGAATGGAAACCCTAATTTTGGGACCTATGGTGAGAGAGAGTTCATTTTATTTATAAGAAAGAAGATAGCAGCTCATTTTTTCATGCTTTGATTCAAAAATTTCGTAGTGAGGCTAAGGACTTGCACATCCGGGCTGTTTAGCAGGATTGCAGTGCTCTTGAGCACTGGGGGTGTTCCCCGGAGGGGATCCCCCACCTCTTCCTCATGGGAGGAGAGGATTTGAGCTGAATTTACTCATTTGGAAATTTGGCCAATCTCACTCCTTCAGTTGCAGCATTATTTCTGTAGCAGGATGATGTTGTGTTGCTGGGGTAGCAGCAGAGGAAGTCATAGAGTATTTCCTTACTTTCTTTTTCAGTGGAGGAGTGATATCTTCATTGGAGGAGCTCTTGGACCATGTTTCAGATTTGTGGCATCAGGACACTCATTCACCATCTCCCAATGCGCAGTCAGTTGGAGAAACTACGTTATTCCATGAGGGCAGTGTTGAGGGAGATTCTTGTGCTCATCAGGAGGAGTGATTTTGAGTAAAAAGGGATCAACCCATTTTCCCTTGAGGGAATTATCAGAGGAGGGCACTAGCATTTCAGATCAGCCACAACCTCATATTCATTTAGCTTCAGCTGCAGTGAAAATTTGTTTGTCACTATTGTATTTTATCCAGCATTTCTAGCAATCTCCCTGAGGTTGGCTAGAAATCCCATATTGAGCCCATTTTCCTCTCTTGGGCCATTTTCTTGTACCTTTCAACTATATTATCATTTTTTATGTATTTAGTAGCTGCATCTCTCATAGAGACTGTGCAGTCACTGCTCTCTGGCATTTTGTGCAGCAGCAGCATCTCATGTATTACATTGCTTATTCATTGGAGGTTGGTTCTAAAAGCTTGAGGGCCTTGTTCCTCATGATATTCCTGTATAATCTTGCTGATATATTAATATGATGATTTCTGTAGTATTTACCCTCTCATGATACATTCAGATTTGCAGAGTTTCAGATTGATGTTTTGCATATTGTTGTAGCTCACTCTTTGAGCTGATTTATGAAGTACCCAGGTTGGGGAGATCTATATAACCCACCTAGATCTATTTGTTTCAGCTCTCTTTCTGCATTTAGACTCCATATTATATGTATAAGAGGATCCCAGCACTATACAACATTTTATTTGCAATTATTTCCTTATACGGCGTTCCCATGGGAGGAATTGCAGAAATTCCTTGAAGGGAATTATTAGCTTTTGACAAGTTCCATTGGCAGAGTCTACTAGTGGGCTAGGTAGCCTCTGGATATCATTCTTCCTTGTGAAGGTGATATTTACAGGAAATTCCCCTACAGTCAATCTCTGAAATAGTTCAGTGTTGATTGTTAATACTCCTAGAGTTGGAATCTTAGAATATCTTAAGATATTCCCGATGGAGCAGAAAATTCCAGATTTGGAATATTACATATGAGAAAAAGTTAATATTCCAATTATCTGCATGATACTTTTGGAATATTGTAGTCCTCCCCTCCCAAATTTTTCTTGTCCTCAAGTAACTACAAAGATAGAACTGATAAGTCTCCTCTTATTCCCCTATAGCATCCTCATATGATAAAATCCTCCAAGGATCAAGATGTTCTCTCATCAAGATATCTCCAAGTTGTCCCTCCCAATTATGTAAGCTAGATTTTGGTGTATATCCCAAATAGCTATCATCACGTAAAACATCCATGGAGGAAACAATTGGCTATCTAAAGGCCTTCTTGAGGAATGAGGTCTAATATACATTGGGATCTACCATCCCCATTTGAATCTCCCATCCCCAAGCTATCAACCATACAAAATGAGCCACCCTCCAAAATGGTAACTCATGCAAATCATCCTCCACCTTGAGCTCCAACAATGTAGGTGGGCTGAAAATCTGAACATGGTAGACAAAATAGCCTACCCCATGCTGTCCTCCTCTCCACTTATGATAAGTGTAGAGTTTTTTCTGATCCTGGGCTGCAATAATGTTGCCCTTAAGAGGCAAGATGAAGACTATATCTTCAAATATCTCTCCTCCAACACTGTGGATCAAGCTGGCCCAAACCATCTCATATATGATGAATAGGACATGATTATCATATGGCATCCAAATGAGAATATTACTGAAGGTTCCACATATTGTTGGAAGGTACCAATAGTCTCCCAAGTGGTTACAACGTATTTTTTCTAACTGTTGCTTCAGGAGATGACAAGGAAAGATGTTTCTTGAAAAATAGCTAGTTGTATATGTCAACACTTCTACTAGTGAATAGTAAATGGCTTGGTGAACCAACTGAGCATACATAAAATAATAATGAAACATTTTCCCAAGGCTACATAAGAGATGGTTGTCTCCATCACAATAGTTGGCCAAAAGATGACCATGGAGCCCAAAGAGAAGCTTGCCCTCTTGCGGAGCAATGCACTGAATAGGAATGATAAGAACACACAAATGATGTGTTAGATAATCCATGTATGAAAAATTAAAATTCTTACCATGTGTTGGAATTAAGATGATATATGGATCCATGAAGAAGTTCTCCATAGTGGTAGGACATACTCCTATGAAGAGGAATGTACCATGTGATGCATGAAGGTCCTCCTTCTTATGCTTGGAAACCCAAGTTAAGAAGATCACACCTTGGTAATAGATGTCTCCATCCACTACTCCATCACTCTTACCAAGTGCATCATATGTGAAGTGTTCCTGGGAACACTCCATCAATAAATCCCAGCTCCAAAGTGACAGTGCTGTTGGCCTATGAACATAAGCTCCTGCCATCCCATAACTCCATTCTTTGACATGCCCATTTTCAAAGACATCTCCCACAATGCTGCCATATATAGGAAGCTCCTTCCAAAGTGGAAGCACCTCCTGGTCATCTAAGGCTAAGGAGTAGCCCCTGTTATCACCCTAGTAATTCTTAGGTCGTGGGATTTTTGTTTATAGTTAAAGAAAACCGGAGGTAACCAAGAACCTATTTTAGAATTCAGGATCTAGCCTTCCTAAGTTCTGGAGAGGGATCTCTCCTTAAGATTTAGCTTTGTTTTGTAATGGATTTTAGGCTAGCTATGAGTGGAAAATTTGGTTTGATTTTTTAAATCTTGGTAGGAATAAATTACTACAATGGAAACCATAGAAAGATCTACCTAACCATTGGGCAATGGAGTCAAATTTATAGCAAACAAGACTAGAAAACTAAGGTCAAAAGAACAAATATACTAAGGGCAAGATAGATGATCTTCAGAGGGTTTAAAAAAGGCTATTTTGATGAAGTGGTATGATCTGGACTAAGGGCAGTTAAGAATCCTTAGATCACAAAAAAGGAAGAGGGAAATTGAGGTCAAACGAGACTAAAGAGCAATTAAGAATTCTAGTAAAACATAAACATGAAAACTAGTAAAAAACATAGAGCTTTTTACACTGATTCTGTAATACCTTTCCTAGTTATTCATTTAAGATGGAAAATAACACAAGATGTATTAATGAAACTTAAAGAAATAAACAATGGAAACTAGAAGATACAATACTCATCTGATCAGCACGAGGATCATTAGTTATGATGTCTATTTGCTTCAGTTTCCAACCTGCTGCTTCAACTTAACTCACATAAAATCCCAATGTTTTCAACAAAAAAGTCTATAGTAGTCTTGATAATTTTATTCCACACAAAATACTTCGAAGAATAAAGTATTTATACAAGTAAATTTTTTACAAAATATCTCAAAAGTTTGAGAGAATATCTCAAGAGAAAATAGGAATTATTAAATAAGAAGAGGGACAGCTGCAAAACAGATGGGCAAGTTGTCCTCTTTTACAAGAAAAATATAATAGTGTATTTAATCAAATAGATTATTTGTCTTGCTGGAAGTATTGCTGGCACTTGGGACAATATATTGTGGAAGATGACTAGTAGTATAGCCCTCCTCTTTAACGTTCTGCTCTGATACTCTTTTAATTTGTTTCTTCACTGTTTACTGCTGTAAATTAAAAATAACCAGCAGTAAATCATGTTTTTACTAATACACTTTGACCACTGATACTCTTTAATCACTGATTTCTCATCTTGATATAATTTGACTGCCAATTTCCATAATAAATCAGTTAATTCCTGACATTTCCCTGCACTGGGAATTCTCATACTCTTTAGTTTCCTATAACTTTCATCTGCCTCTGCATACTTAGCAAAATTGGGCTTAACCATGAAAATATGTTTGATTTCATTTTGCAAAAAGAACAAGTTTTCAAAATATTCCAAAATGACTTTACCAGTAGGAGACCCTTGTGGTAAAGGTTTTTTGACCTGCTCTTTGGCATAAGCCCTAATTTTGTTATCATAGTCCTTCTGTGGCATCAATTTTTCATTTAAAACATGAATATCTGGTAGGCCTGCTTGTGTTAGTACTGTGTATTTGGCCCAAAATCTTGTGATTGCCAAGTTCATATCCTTGCACCTGTCCTCCAAATTATTCATCATATTTCTTTTATTCAGGACTTTCTTAATTTGTAATATACTTTCAGTTCTATCTTGAATTTTTAGCTCTTCAAGCTCTTATCTGTGTTTGCTATTCAGAAATGTGATAAGCTTCATGGCTTGAGCAGGTTTATCAACCAGTTCTTCTTTTGTCTTTTGTATTTCTATTTGGGCTGCTTTGAGTAACTCTTTTTGTTCATAAATAATTTGGATTGAGGGCCATTGCAAATTTATGCCCTGAATGATGTTTTTCCAAAGATAATTTTTGATATACGATACTTGCTCAGTGAGATTAACCTGTTATTGAAGAATCTTTACCTGTTCTTGCAATCTGTTGGCTCTCTGCTCATGTCCTTTGGAAGTGATTAATGCATCTCTATTAGATGTTTCGAGATTTCTGATGGTGCCTTTTAAGCTGATTATCTCTTTATCTTTCAAGGACATGTCTTCCATAGCCTTTACTATAGCAGTTGTTTCCCCTGTTGGATTTACCTGTGAAGTAGATGAAGAAGTGGCAGAGATATCTTTAGAAGTAATTGACACTGCAGTTTTCAATACTCCTTTAGGTGCCAAATTTTCTGCCAATGTAGAGGGGATAGTTGTACTTAGAGTTGGAGTAACTGTGGGAATGGGGACTTCCTGAGCTTTTTTCAAACTTTCATTTTCTTGCATTAAAGATTCTATTTGATTTTCCATATCTTTAATCTGAGCTATCATCTTCAAAACCAGTTGCATAGTTTCCTCATTCTCTATCTTTTCCTGAAGAATTTCTTTTGCTTGAGGGTGCTCACTTTGTGGCAACGTGAATTGCTTTCTTAAGGCTGCAATATCCTCATTCTTTTTTCTTATCAACTTCTTAGCAACTTCAGTATTAGAAGGATCTGCTCTTGTTTTAATTACCAAATCTTCTAAGGACTTGATCCTCAAATCCTTAGCATGAAGAGATGCTTTATCTAATTTCATTTGGGTCTGCAAATTAGATACAATTTTCTGAAGAATGGTAGCACTCATGGTCTTACTTACTACCTTTTAATACAACATCTATGATGCACTCCTATGGAACTCTATCTGATCTAGTTCATGAATAGTATCAACATTTACTACAAATTCTATATTCCTGTAGTCTGTGGCTGATTTTGGATCTGCTACCATTGGTTGGAGAAAAGACATGATCATTTTATTTGTTTAATAATCAAATGCTGTCACCAGTCTGTCTTTATCTCCTGGTTTTCCCATTCAGAAGTTTAGAATAAAATTCATTCTTGATTTATTCATTCTTTTCCTTGATTTTCTTGAACCTATTCTGAATATCAGAATCGGTTTCTTCAGTTGTTTTAGAGGAAGAGGGAGCTTCTGTATCCATTTCTACTTCAACCATCTCTTTGCCTTTACTCTGTGCTTGTACTTGTTCATTATGAATTTCCCTAAGTGTTTCATTAACAATCATGGTGGCTTCATCATCTGTTTGCTGATCATTAGTATCATCCACATCTATGACTCCTTCTTTTTCTAGAGTAGTCATTTTGGCCTTTTTGCTATAGACTGTTTTAAATTTTTTTTCAATGATTGTCTTGGCCAAATATCCTTCTTCTTTCCTTGGCCTTTTATTGGATACCTCTGTTGGTTGGTTAACTGTAACCACCTGTGTGTTAGCCACCTATAAAATTTGTCATATCAAATGGTGGCTAAAACCCTTTCGGAGCCTTCAAGGAACAAAATTTTATTGCTAAAAAATGTTATCTCTTGAAGACTCTTGAAGACATCATCTCCTCTGTCCAAAATCTTCACTGCTGTTTCCATTTCATACTCTGAAATCCTGTTGTTTCCCAAGAGAAAATACTGTTGCAAAGGCCATATTTCCTTTCCCTCCACCACAAGACTAACCTCATTTTTTACCCCTTTCATTCTTATAAAATCCTTCTATTTTCATGATTCCCCTTCTTCCATTCATGAAAATCATTTGTACATAGTTTAAAAATCATTTTAAAACTATACCGAGCCCCCCAAATACATCAAAAACTATGAAAAAATCATAAAAATACACCTTTTTGTATTACAGACTTAAGCCCCCCTAGGCTAGGTCCTAACCACTTCCCCACCATATGCCCATGGTGCTAAGACCAAGTGCTAAGTCCTTTTCGGCGCTTATCGCATCACACAAATCCAAGCGCACAATTCTTTGTGCCATGCCAAATGTTTCCGTTGTGATTAAGCCCTACGCTTATACCCTCTGATCACATTATTATCTCATAAACCCTTTTTTCCCGCACCCGGCACTTAAAAATTTGAAATAATCCATCTACGATGTGTTTTTCCCTTTGCAAAATCAAAAACCCACTTACCTAAGTTTTTGGTATAACCCTCCAGAACCATCTGTTATAATCAAAAAGGGTAAATGGAAAAGTCCCGAAGTGCAATCGCATCGGAGAAATTCACAAATGGTTGATTTAAAGACTGCATCAAAACTTCCGATGCGATTAAGTCCCATATGTATAAACCCCGGTCCTTTGTTTTCTTTGTAAAACCAAGCGCAAAGGCCGAAGCACTTATCGCATCGGAAAATTTTAATGGGTTGATTGTAAAGACCCGCATCAAAAATTTCCGATGCAATTGGGTCATATATATATAAAACTCCGCGCCCTCCACTTCATTCATATAACCCATAGCCCCGCAAAATGGGTGCCAAAATTTATATTACCACCCCTCCGATTGCGATGGCCTGATTGCACCATTGCATCGGCCTTCCCCGATCATGCAATCGCATCGACCCTCCCCGATCGCTCAATCGCATCGCATTTTTCGATCGGTGTGTTTGTTTGTTCCTCCCAATCGGCCATCCCTCCGATTCACTCTCCATCGTTGATCTGATCCTCAGATCAACGGCCCACGCTCAATCGCATCGCAAGTTTTCAGCACTGTGAAAATTCTTTCCGCGCCAATTGAATGCCTCCGATTGCATCTGGACCGTCTGTTCGATCTCATCTGACGGCTCGTGTTCCTCCTGAAACCCATTTCTATTTTTAATTGATTTTCTTTCCGCCTAAGGTTTTTTAACCTGTTTTCTTTGTATTTTTTCTATTTCTCTATTATACATCCCGGATCGCTCCCAACCGTCGATCTCTGCAGATCGATGGATCTAACTTATTACTTCCCTCTACTCTCCTTTTTTACCTTCTCTTGGCTGATCTCCACTATTGGATGCTGCCATTCAATGGCTACGCTCCTCCCCTCACCCTCTGTAGCAGTAAAAACCAAAAACGCAGGATTTATTAAAAATTATTTGTATTTTGTAGGTTTCAAATGTTTTCCCATTATAAACAAAGAAAAATGAAAGCCGAGGGTGATGATCCTATGGAATTTCATTTATCAAAGGGAAAGAGATATAAAGGGTCTGGAAACACGTTTCATGAACGCTTCATGGGCATTGATGCCATATCAGCCCTGTGTGGCCCTGCACATCGACAAGACACTGAGTTATTAAATCACCATTAAAAGAGTATGAGTGTTGAAGACATAACACAACAGAACAAGAAGATTGAAGACAAATTTGGGGATTACGGCTAATATTGATTATAAAAAGCTTATCCTCCAAATTAAATCAGAGTTAAAGGACATCATAATGATCTATCAGACAGAAAGGCCTCCACCGCCACATCTGAGGCGAATTGATTCCTCCCAGCTACCACAAAGCCACCTGTGCCTCAAAGCATGAAAACAGAGGCTGAAGTTATTGATCAAATGAAGATATTTTCCTCCGCGCAGCTAGAGAGTTACTTCTACAAGGAACTCAATGCAAAAAATATCTGCAGAGTTACTCCAACATGACACAGAGCCTCAAAAGTCAACAAAAGCTCCCACCGAGCTTAATTCATAAATGTAAATAAGTTAATACAGACATAACATCTGTAAACTTCTTCATCGAGCCCCTCAAAGGCCGAGAAGCCATTAAGACTGTATTAATTATCCTGGGAGATCTTTTATCAGATCTCACCTCCTCATTCTTATATAAATACTACTGTAGAAGATGAGAAATCGTTGGTTGATCACTAGCTGTAATATTGGAACTCTCTGAAATAATACATAGTTCGTTGAAGTTGAAGAAGAAGTTGAAGTCTTGGACACCCTGATGATGTTGTTGCATGCTTGTTGCTATGAAGGCTCTATCATTGGATCCATGAGCTTGGCTATTGGTGAAGTATTCTAATCAGTTTAATGTTTTCTCCTGTTTTCATTCTGTTCCATGATTTCTTACTACAGTAGGTTGAAAGTTTTAGGCTAAGAAATGACTCTTGGAAGCACCTTAGACCTGTTCATCCTTCACTGTTTCATGTTTTCTTCTGCTGAAGTATTTTAGAGTCTTTAATCTCTCTATTTAGTCTTCATGCTTGTTTATTTCCGTAATAGTTCGAATAGTTGGTTTCAGCATGATTTATGGTTCTCCCTGCTTGTCTGCTGCCACTTTAAAACTGTTATGGAAGTCTCCCTTTGTAGTTTTCTGTTTACAGTGAGTCAAGGAGGTCTGTTCTGATCTTTCCCTTTGTCCTTAATTAAACAGTTGTCTTAAAGGTCTTTATAGTTGTAATCATAGATGTGTTAGGTGTTCCCTCTTCTATGACTGCAGTTATCAGTGAATCTTTTATGTTTTCTAAGTCATTTGAAATAAAATATTTGAGGAAATAGGGTGTTCCCCGAATCTTAGATTTCATTTTAAAAGTTTTTTTGAAATCATTGTTTGCTTAAAGGTGTGATTTGTATAATTCATGGTTAGCCCTGTCTATCAAAAAGCTCTTTATTGTTCAAATTGTGTTTTCAAATTCCCTTTGTTGAGAATTAAACTTCTCTTTTCAAATCATTGATGTCCATCTCATTCCAAAAACCAAAGGATCCTGTGGCCAAGTTAGATTTGCCCTCTGATATCCCATATCCATTGATGAGTATGTTATGACCTCTTTTTGACTCCATTTCCCAATGAACCAGATGTTTCTCCATTCTATATATCTTTCCTAGACCTTTCATGTTCTGCTGTATCAATCCAACCAAACAAACAAACAAACACCTGCACTTAATAACTAGTCTAAAATCCACACTCTAAGCACAAAAGATAAACCTTTGCAAACAAACATTCGAGAGATCCCTCTCTGAGAATAGGAGGACTAGATCCTGGGACTCTAAAGATTGGTTCTGATGTTTCCTTGTCTTTTGATTTTCCAAAATATCAAAACACGAGACACCAACATAATGGCGATCACGGTGGGACCACTGAGTTCATAGTTTCCTAGCAAGCTCTTATAAACTCATTAGTCTTTCAAACAACCATAGAAACTCAGAAAAACCCAAAATATTTAGTTTGGCTTCATAATAAACATGGTGGTGGAACCATAAAACATTTTACATTTACAAAAGCTAAAATTTTTCCACCTGGTGACTCCACTGGCCTCCAAAAGGCCTATTACCCTTCGAGTCCTTATAGACTCCCTTGGGAATGCATTAAGCAAACCCAATCATGTTGTTGGTGGACAAAAAATTTTAAAATCTTCCACTTGGCGACTCCACAATCCCAAAAGACCTAATAACTCCACTGGTAAAGGACTCTAAACTGGTTAGAAAGATACAGTGACCTCTTATTATAAACATGGATCCAAGTAAGGACACAGAAGCTAAAATAAACAGATTATTGGACCTAATTGGGAAAATAGTGTACATACTTGATAAAAGATTGGGAAAGCATGAGGATGATATAGATGTTGATTATCCAGAGCAACCTATGTTTTTCCCAAATCAAACACAAACTCAAACATTACAAGACCTAGAAAATGAGCAATATATAGATCATGATCAAGACTTTATAGAAGAAGGTGAGCAAGACTATAGAGAAAAAAATAAAGAAAAATTATTGATCATGATGGAGAAATGGGTGTACATGCTTGGGAAAAGATTTGAAAGGTATGAGGCCAATTTAAATATTGATGATCTAGAACAGCCAATGCTCCTTCCAAATCAAGAACAAACCCAAAAACTACAAGATATGTGCGACGAACAAGATTACAAAAAAAGTAATGAAAAAGGTTGTCAGGAAATTCCTGATTATCTACCTATATCTTGTACCATGCTATTAAGAGAACTTCATGACCAAATTTCAAAAACTAATAGTGAGCAGGGCCTTGAGGAAAACATAAGCCATTTTGGACCCACAAAATCTGAAATAGGAGAAGAGACAACACAACCAGAGTCTCTGCCTTTATGTCATGACTCATTTAAGATGATTAAAGAAGAATGGCATCCTGATAACCTATTAGAAACAACTCCTCCATCCCATATTTTAAATAACTATCCAAAAAATCATGAGGAGTTGTTCAAAACTGAGATAGACCAGGAAAAACAAGAGAAACCTCAAAGTTCCCCTGCAAAATCAAATGGAGATCCATTAGAAGAGGCTCATGAAGACCGATGTACTTTTTTCCTAAGCAAAAAGACAATTCCCTCTCTCTTAACATAAGAAGAGATTTATCTAATATTAAACAGACAGCCAACCTCCAAAAATCCATTAGAAAAAAACATTTCTGCTCATTTACCTACGAAATGTTGTTGTCTTGAAATAGAAAATAAACTTGTAGATCAGCTAAAAGAAAAAACTGATAACCCAATATGCTTGATTGGTGAAATTGTTTATACTAATGATTTTTCAACTTCTGATCAATCTGATGATGATGATGAGCTCCAAATAGAAATTGATCATGTAGGGCAACCAACAGTTGATTGGTGTCATGAATTTCATTATAATCAGCTTAAAAGCAACAATCAGCTAGTCCAATTCATCAGAAATAGTTTTCACATAATTGGGAATCAACTATCTATTAGTTGTAATGTTGAGGTTGAGAAGAAAGAGGAATTTCCTGAACAGAATGCATATAAGGAGCCTCCTCCTGAAGGTGTTGAGGTAATAAAAGATACCCCTGCTCAAGAACATGATCATCTCTTCACAGAGCACAGTCCACTCAATCAGAGCATACCAGGACTACAAGAGGACAACACTGCAATATATGATGAATCCTCTAGTTCAGATAATAATGAATATGAGGAAGTTTTTCTTTCTCATAACAATCTTTGCCTTAATCCAGTGGAGAAAGAAGAGATGATCCTGGTTGAAACATATCTTCCAAATACTCTTAACCAGGCACTATTTCAAGATCCCTATGCTCAATTCTTGAAGGCATTCGAAGAAGGGATCAAGGTCATTAGGAGCAGTGTATTACCAAAAGAAAGAAGATTATTCGGCACTGCTGCTAAAAAACAAAAGGAATGGGAGTGGCCCTGTTTGTCCAGCCTGCCCAAGGAGATGAAGAAAGACCAATCATGGAATCATTTATTGGATTGGTTGTACTGGAAAAGAGATTTCACCAGCTAAACATGTAAATATTCCAAAATTAGAGTAGGTTAGATAGGAATGTCAATAAAGCTCAGCTTTGAGCATTTAGTTAGTTGTTAATTTTTTGTCTTAAAAGAAAAAGAAAAATGCAAAAACAAGAAAGGAAAGAAAAGAGGGAAAATTGTAAAAACAAGAAAGGTATAGCCCCATACCAAAAAGAGAAACAAATCTGAAAGTGTGCAAGCTCAAATGCCACTCCTAAAAAACACACTTCTAATTAGTCATACAGCCTAATCTTGACTGATTAGTTTTAAATTTTCTGCTGATAGGATAGTGAATTTGATTTGCCAAACTATTTAATCTTGGCTTATCAGTAGATAGATTAGGATAGAAATTAAAGGTTCAAACATGCTCAAAATCTGAACCTAAGTTTCCGAAGAGAATGACTCAAATCTGTTTCAAATTATGAGTAAAAAAAGATGTAAATCTGGTTCTAATTAGCTCAAAATCTAAACCAGTCAACAAAGAAAAACAACTCAAACAAGAGTCAAAACAGAGCTAAAGAAAAGATTAAGGAAGTGCTTTGAAATTTTGGATCTTAAACCTTCCATTTTGATTCAATTTTCTACAAAATAATATCTTTGTGCAGCTTGTTTTTCTTGCCATAGATCACAGCAAGTCAAACAGCTTAATCTTGACTTGACTGTTTTTAAATTTTTGTTATAAAATTTAGAGAAATAAAAATCTGTTGGACAATTTAATCCCAACAGATGGTAGATTAGGTAGAGAATCATATGGACTCAACTGTTTAATCTGAGTCCATGGAGAAATGAGAAGTATAATTAGATTAGTTTCTTGCTTTCAAAAGAATAAAATGTTGTAAGAGAGTTTGCCAATCCAAGTGCACTCTAATGAAGAAAAAATGTTAGATCAGTAGGATTGGGCAGGTAGAAAGCTTGAGTTGATGAAAGATCCATTGTTTTTCATGGATGCTAACATGCTGCAGAGAAAATAAGATCATTCAATCAAAGAAAGGCAGCCCAATGGATGAGGCACTGATCAGCCTCCCATAGAATGCAATTTTGAAGTTCTTGATGCCTTCAAGAAGGCACCATCCCCAAGTGGAGACACTGTTAGCCACCTATAAAATTTGTCATATCAAATGGTGGCGAAAACCCTTTCGGAGCCTTCAAGGAACAAATTTTTATTGCTAAAAAGTGTTATCTCTTGAAGACTCTTGAAGACATCATCTCCTCTGTCCAAAATCTTCACTGCTGTTTCCATTTCATACTCTGAAATCCTGCTGTTTCCCAAGAGAAAATGCTGCTGCAAAGGCCATATTTCCTTTCCCTCAACCACAAGACTAACCTCATTTTTTACCCCTTTCATTCTCATAAAATCCTTCTATTTTCATGATTCCCCTTCTTCCATTCATGAAAATCATTTTTACATAGTTTAAAACTCATTTTTAAACTATACCAAGCCCCCCAAATACATCAAAAACTATGAAAAAATCATAAAAATACACCTTTTTGTATTACAGACTTAAGCCCCCTTGGGCTAAGTCCTAACCACTTCCCCACCATATGCCCATGGTGCTAAGACCAAGTTCTAAGTCCTTTTCGGTGCTTATCGCATCGCACAAATCCAAGCGCACAAGTCTTTGTGCCATGCCAAATGTTTCTGTTGCGATTAAGCCCTACGCTTATACCCTCCGATCACATTATTATCTCATAAAACCTTTTTTCCCACACACGACACTTAAAACTTTGAAATAATCCGTCTCCGATGTGTTTTTCCCTTTGCAAAATCAAAAACCCACTTACCTAAGTTTTTGGTCTAACCCGCCAGAACCATGTGTTATAATCAAAAAGGGTAAATGGAAAGGTCCCGAAGTGCAAACGCATCGGATAAATTCACAAATGGTTGATTGAAAGACCGCATAAAAACTTCCAATGCGATTAAGTCCCATATGTATAAACCCCGGTCCTTTGTTTTCTTTGTAAAACCAAGCACAAAGGCCGAAGCACCTATCGCATCGGAAAAATTCAATGGGTTGATTGTAAAGACCCGCATCAAAACTTTTCGATGTGATTGGGTCATATATATATAAAACTCCGCCCCCTACACTTCATTCATATAACCCATAGCCCCGCAAAACGAGCGCCAAAATTTATATTACCGCCCCTCCGATTGTGATGGCCTGATCGCATCGAAAAATTTTGTAAGGCTCCTCCGATTGTGTTCATTTGAAACCTCCGATTGTGATGGCTCGATCACACCATCACATCAGCCTTCCCCGATCACGCAATCGCATCGACCCTCCCCGATCGCTCAATCGCATCGCATTTTTCGATCGGTGCGTTTATTTGTTCCTCCCGATCGGCCATCCCACCGATTCACTCTCCATCGTTGATCTGATCCTCAGATCAACGGCATGCGCTCAATCACATTGCAAGTTTTCAGCGCTGTGAAAATTCTTTCCGCGTCGATTGAATGCCTCTTATTGCATCTAGACCGTCCATTTGATCTCATCTGATGGCTCGTGTTCCTCTCGAAACCCATTTCGATTTTTAATTTATTTTCTTTCTGCCTAAGGTTTTTTAACCTATTTTCTTTGTATTTTTGTTATTTCTCTATTATACATCCCGGATCACTCCCAATCGTCGATCTCTGCAGATCGACGAATCTAACTTATTACTTCCCTCTGCTCTCCTTTTTTACTTTCTCTTGGCTGATCTCCACCATTGGATGCTGCCATCCAATGACTACGCTCCTCCCCTCACCCTCTACAGTTGTAAAACCCAAAAATGCAGGATTTCTTAAAAATTGTTTGTATTTTGTAGGTTTCAAATGTTTTCCCATTATAAACAAAGAAAAATGAAAGCCGAGGGTGATGATCCTTTGGACTTTCGTTTATCAAAGGGAAAGAGATATAAAGGGTTTGGAAACACGTTTCATCAACGCTTCATGGGCATTGATGCCATATCAGCCCTGTGCGGCCCTGCACATCGACAAGACACTGAGTTATTAAATCACCATTAAAAGAATATCAGTGTTGAAGACAGAACACAGCAGAACAAGAGGATTGAAGACAAATTTGGGGATTACGGCTAAGATTGATTATCAAAAGCATATCCTCCAAATTAAATCAGAGTTAAATGAAATCATAATGATCTATCAGACAGAAAGGCCTCCACCGCCACATCTGAGGCGAATTACCACAAAGCCACCTATGCCTCAAAGCATGCAAACAGAGGCCGAAGTTATTGATCAAACGAAGATATTCGCCTCCGCGCAGCCAAAGAGTTACTTATGCAAGGAACTCAATGCAAAAAATATCTGCAAAGTTACTCCAACATGACACAGAGCCTCAAAAGTCAACAAAAGATCCCACCGAGCTTAATTCATAAATGTAAATCGGTTAATACAGACAGAACATCTGTAAACTTCTTCATCGAGCCCCTCAAAGGCCGAGAAGCCATTAAGACTGTATTAATTATCCTGGGAGATATTTTATCAGATCTCACCTCCTCATTCTTCTATAAATACTGCTGTAGAAGATGAGAAATTGTTGGTTGACCACTAGCTGTAATATTGGAACTCTCTGAAATAATACATAGTTCGTTGAAGTTGAAGAAGTAGTTGAAGTCTTGGATGCCCTGATGATTTTGTTGCATGCTTGTTACTGTGAAGGCTCTATCATTGGATCCATGAGCTTGGCTGTTGGTGAAGTATTCTAATCTGTTTAATGTTTTCTCCTGTTTTCATTCTGTTCCATGATTTCTTACTATAGTAGGTTGAAATTTTTAGGCTAAGAAATGACTCCTGGAAGCACCTTAGACATGTTAATCCTTCACTGTTTCATGTTTTCTTCTGCTGAAGTATTTTAGAGTCTTTAATCTCTCTCTTTAGTCTTCATTCTTGTTTATTTCCTTAATAGTTCGAATAGTTGGTTTCAACATGATTTATGGTTCTCCCTGCTTGTCTGCTGCCACTTTAAAATTGTTATGGAAGTCTCCCTTTGTAGTTTTCTGTTTACAGTGAGTCAAGGAGGTCTGTTCTAATCTTGCCCTTTGTCCTTACTTAAACAGTTGTCTTAAAGGTACTTATAGTTGTAATCATAGATGTGTTAGGTGTTCCCTCTTCTATGATTGCAGTTATCAGTGAATCTTTTATGTTTTCTAAGTCATTTGAAATAAAATCTTTGAGGAAATAGGGTGTTCCCCGAATCTTAGATTTCATTTTAAAAATTGTTTTGAAATCATTGTTTGCTTAAAGGTGTGATTTGTAGAATTCATGGTTAGCCCTGTCTATCAAAAAGCTCTTTATTGTTCAAATTGTGTTTTCAAATTCCCTTTGTTGAGAATTAAACTTCTCTTTTCAAATAATTGATGTCCATCTCATTCCCAAAACCAAAGGATCCTGTGGCCAAGTTAGATTTTCCCTCTGATATCCCATATCCATTGATAAGTATGTTATGACTTCTTTTTTACTCCATTTCCCAATGAACCAGATGTTCCTCCATTCTATATATCTTTCCTAGGCCTTTCATGTTCTGTTGTATCAATCCAACCAAAAAAACAAACAAACACCCGCACTTAATAACTAGTCTAAAATCCATACTCTAAGCACACAAGATAAACCTTTGCAAACAGACATTCGAGAGATCCCTCTCTGAGAACAGGTGGACTAGATCTTGGGACTCTAAAGATTGGTTTTGATGTTGCCTTATCTTTTGATTTGCCAAACTATCAAAACATGGGACACCAACACTGTGTACTGTCCATTTGATTTTCCTGTAGATTATCTGTTTGTATCTCCTGATCATCATCAATTAAAGTGTTTGCAACCCATACCAACTTATTGGCATATTTTTCAATTATTGGCTTTGATTCATGGAGGAATGGGGTCAACTTGCATTTGACCCTGAGATTGCTCAGAATACCCTGAGGGTCATAGTTCCAGTAAAAACTCTCTTGGAACTTGAATGCTGTTATTTTACTGCTTACTTCTTTCAAAGCATCTCTGCTATTAACTATGAAAGAGCTAATTTGACTTTTCAATTTGAATTGTGCCTTCTTTTTGGATGCTATAAATTTTACAACATCAGCATTTAGAATTTGTCTTAAGTATTCCAAAGCAAAGATCCTTGTGGTTAAAAAATTTGGTAATTTGTATGGAGCCAAAATTGCAGCATACACTCTGATTTTTGTGTGATTTTTATATAAATACCAATATCCAACTTTACAGTTTTTAGACAACTGTAAAATCCTTTTGATCTCTTCATTTACCGTTGGTGGCTCTGCTTTATCCAACAAAATTATGGCAGGTCTGATAAACAAGTCATTGAAATCACTGTAACTATACTCACTATTGTTTTTTCTAAGAAGAGAGGTCCAAAATATTACTGAAAGAGGTTTTCCCTCCATATCCATCTTCTGTAATGCAAAGGGAAAATTATCTGCTTGAGAGAAAAGGAAAAGATGTAACAGATATGAAGTATATCTGAACACTCCTTCATCAGGTAAATTTATTAGCTGATAATGTATATTGTCAGCAATGAATTTGGAAAAATCAAAGACCAATTTAGGTTTTTTTCCAAGAGACAAGGTGGAGAGGAACCCTAAAATGGAGGCATCTGTGAATTCATCATTAAATTAGCCTAAAATAAATGACAGCATGGAAATGACCTGTCTGGAGCCTTCAGGAAAATCAAAAATATCATAAGATGGATTTACCTTGGGAAGGTTGACATGATTGGGCATGAAGTTTTGAAGGATTTAAAACTTCCTAGGGAAATCTAGGTCTAAATACATCTGAGTCAAGTCTTCAATTGACAATGATACTGCTTGTGGATCATGGCTTAGCTGGAGCATGTCATTGATTGATTCAACAATTATGTAAAATAGGACCTCACTATCTTTGTTAACCATGCACCTTTGATTATGAATATAATGCATCTGACACAACCTAATGAAATCCTGAGCAGGATGGGTGATGGGAACCACATATTTGGGCAAATTGGAGTCCCATACAGGTATATCATTGGCCACTTTCTTCTCAAATTTTCCCTGACACCAGTTATGTACTTCCAGAAGATTAAATTCAAGAGTAGCATCAGCAATTCTGTAATCTAAGTCAATCAAAGGATTGTTTTCTTCAGTAGTGATAGGAGGCTGTAAAGGTCTGACTACTTCAGTAGAATCAATAGTTAGGACAGGAGTAGGTTTATCAATTTTGGGAGGTTTGGGATTTGGAAACTTGCTGGAGGTAGGCTTCCGAGGTTTAAGACCTCCAATTCTAGGGGTTACTTACTTCTTAGTCATTTTTGAAGAAACTGAACAATATTAAACTGTTTCCTCAGCTCTTTATGGAAGTAGAAGGCCAATTAAGCTAATTTGGGAAAAAGTCAGAATCTGGGCAAGGGTTTTATGAGGAAAATGCAGATTTGCAATGTGCAGACAGTAGGAAAGGGATTTCCAATGGTTTCTTTGGGAATTCAAATGTATTTTAACCGTGGGAATAGCTTTTGGGTGGTTAAAATTCTTAATGAGGAAGCGACAAATTCTGGTAAAATTTTGACAGGGTTTCCCCTATTTCTTCAAGGTTTAAGTACTCTTAGATGAGTACTTTTGGCTTTTAATTTCAAATTAGTTTGATTTTTTATTTATAAATTTGAAATTTTCAGGCTTGGATTACTGAAAAATACCTTTGAATAGGTGTAGTTGCAGTCGAAGAGGATTGCAGGTTTTACCAGTATTCAAACTGGTTGCATTTGTTTGGTATAAGGCACTGGGAGTCGTCAGTAGTAACTATTCAGAGTGGAAATGATTTTTGGATGGAAAATTGTTTCGAAATTAGCTCTGCAATGGTGTCTATGATTATTTCTCAGAGGGATAGGGTGCACATGTATGAAAAATGATAAAGAACTAAGGTTAAAACTTTAGTTTTTATGGATCATGCGAAGTATTAATTGTAGGTCAAGTTGACATGGCGGGAGTGGTTTTTCATTTGAAAGAAAAAAACCAGTGGTGTTTATCGCATTACTTTCAAGCGGTAACTGGTTTTTAGCTTTAGCAATGCGATCCAATATAATTAGGACACGTAGCGGGCGATGGTTTTACGAAACAAATTTTTTCGCAAAATTTTTTAGCAACTTCACCCAATCACTTTAGAAATGTGATATGGGATTCGCACCGTCAGATTTGGTTGAGTGAAGCGAACAACTAAGATGCGTCGAGAATATTCGGGGAAATAAGGTAGGACCAGGTACTATAATCTGTGTCATTGATTTGGTAAGGGGAGATCGACGGTTTAAATTTGATCCGATAGGAAATGGTGGGTGCGGGGAAGAATTTATCAGATTTAGTTTGGATCGTCGGATTAAAGGGATTAAGATGATCGGAGGGTTAGGAATGAATGCAAGGAGGCTTCGTTTATGTTTAATGAAATTTATGTATAAAAGGATTTTATACATGGAATGGACGGGTTACTATATTAACCAGGGTTTAATATTGTGGTAGGGGAATATGTATCGGGAAAATGGGATAAGGCTAAAGCTTTCACCATGGGTAAAGCTTATGAGGGGAAAGGTGAATTCACATCCTTTTCTTCGATGTTATATATACACATTGTGTAAATAAATAGCGCATTTGCAATATTATTTTATTATATAGTTTCATATTTGTCAAAGGTATAAAATTATAGGGGAGAGGGGAAATATTTTTATGGGTAGTTTTGTGTCAAAGGGGTAACTTCGGGATGTTTTTTGACATGTGCTTAATATCTTTGACACAAAAGCGTATATTAAATGGGTTTTTGGGATATTAAATAAAAGGGAACTATATTAATAGGACTAGGATAATTGATAGGGAGTTAATAAAATATGTTAGGTGTTAATATGAAAAGGAAAAAGTGAATACTAAAAACATACCATTATAACCAAGAAAAGTGAAGATCAAAGAAAAACTTACATTTATGATAATTTCATCACTTCTACTTAGGATAAAATGTCATTTTGAGGGTTTTGTACTTCATAAGATGTAGGAAGTTAATCAAATGGGGATTAGAGAATAATTAAGTAAAAATGAGGTTTTTACTTATGATTTTTCGTGGTAAATGAATGCATGAATGGAAAATGATGTGATTTGTGGGATTAATATAGACATTTAACATTTTCAACTAATCAGCCATAGATCCTTGGGTCCGGTCCCAACAGAAGTCAAGGAAATGCCTTGAGCCTTTCTGACTGATAGTTTAGAGTGATAAATGGCTATGGGGAAGGGAAGTTAGTTATTTGCAGCCCTGGTGAATAATATTTACAATGATGCTTCTCACCTTCTTCTACCTATCCAATTTTAACTGCTAACATTTTTTCTTCCATTTTGATTAGGTGCATTTGAGCTAGAAACCTTTACAACATTTATTCTTTCTGAAAGCAATAAAACTATCTAATTATACACTTATTTCATCCAGGAATCCAGATTAAACTATTGGATTCATTGATTCTCTACCTAACTACTGAATTGTCATGATTAAACTGTATGACAATTGTTTATTCTCTATCTACAACAAGTGAAATTGAAACATGACAAGTCAAGATTAAACTGTTTAACTCATCATGGATTATGGCATTTATTGACACTCTACCATAATCAACTACAAAAGGTAAAAGTAGTGGCATTTAGACTTGCACACTTTCATGTTTTATTCATCTTTTTCTTTTAGGGTCTATTATTTTTTCTAATTCCTTTGATTGTTCTTTTAGGACTTTTTACCCTCTTTTTGATTTTTTGATTTTTTTTTATTTTTTACTAAATATGAGAATACAACTTGCAGAAGGCAAAGTATGTACATATTTACAAGATTACCATCAGTCAAGTCAAAATTATGAATCCTATATTTATAAGTCACTAACAGCCCCCTTGCACCATGATAGTGCCATCTCCTACTCCTGCAACATTATACAAAGTGTGAGAGAAAATCTGCCCTTGCTCTCCCAAAGTCCTCCAAAGAAAAAAAAAAATTTGCTACCTCCTCACACCTCCATCATTCAAATCATGAGGTGAAGAAATAATGATCATGTCATCATAATGCATCCACACTCCTTGCTACCCATTGATGCAAGTATCCTGCCAAAATCCTTCCTCCCTCATACCCTTTGAAAGAGGATATGTCTCAAGATGGCCAAACTCTTTTAAGAGTAGCCAACACAGCCATGCCTCCTGCTGCCCAGTGTCATAAATTTGCAAGTAGCTTACCAGCTTCTTGCTCTCCATCCACACCCATTCATCCAAATGTGGGTGCCTCCCATCATGCTCAAATATTGGTACCCTTCCCATGAAGACTACCATCCTCCCAAATCAGATTTCTGTCTTTGCATTTCACGGGATATTGAAATGAAATATCCTCAATGACCAAGTTGATCCCATAAGGATCCAAATAGGTGGTAGGAAAAAACCTCCCATCATGATGTGTAGGGCTCATCAAGAAGTATCCAACACAAACATGAGAGATGTTATCCATCCTAATATGTCCTCCATCATCTATATGTTCCCCTTTGGTTATGTATATGGGAAGGTCATTGGAATATTTCAACAATGGTTGGGTCCCCAACTCATCATTGCTGCTAAATGAAATTGTTGTTAATAGTTCCAATGATGTACTTGTTGTCTCATGCTCCAAGGATGAACATATGGTTTTGTGTAAGTTTGTTTGGAACAATATTCATCCTCTCCTCCAAGTTTTCAAACGCCAAACTCAAGTGTGGTATATAGCTCATCAATGGTATATGAGGATGATGGTTCCTCCCTTCCTTCAACAATTCAAGGTGGCACAGCGTAGTGAAACTCCTTTGCTCTAAATAAGTAGCATGCAATGGTATACAACCCTCCACATAATTTTTTGAAACAATAGGAGATAAAAACTTAGGCATACCTTGGTGAAGTTTGGAAGAATATTGTATGGCTGCAAGAGTTTCTTCCTCTAATATGTTGGCTCCCCCAACTGCTGATGTGGAAGGCTGCTCTCCCAAGGTTGTGACAGTGCTGGTACAAGTCTCCTCCAATGGTGGTGAGGGCTTCTCCTCCTTTGATTCCTCTTTGCAAAACTTTCTAATCAAAATTTGAGTAAATTCAGCAAAAGTATGCACTCTTGCATGACCCTGTTGGGAAAAATACTGAGAGGGGGGGGGTGAATCAGTATTTAGGACTTTATCAAAATTTTTACTTTTTCACTCTCTAAAACCCATACGCTACTTTTCTGAAGCCAACTAGCGTATACACGCGGATATGCTTCATAAAAATCGCGTATACACAGAGATCTAATTATGCCTTTAATTCTTCACTTATATCATTCCATCATTCATTCATTAGATGTTCAATAAACAGTAAACATGTGCAGTAAGAACAGAATAAACCATCACACATGAACACCATGATTCTAGGTGGAAACCCAAGTTGGGAGAAAACCACCGCTGCAGTTGCTCAGCCTTCAATATTTTATTATAGAGAAAACATCTTACAACATATGTGCTGGTGCAGACTCCTACCAGCACGCAGGCACCCACCTGCGCTCGTTTACCAGCCTCTCCCGGAAGGGAGCTCCAACCCCCTGACTCGTTTACCAGCCTCTCCTGGAAGGGAGCTACGACCCCCTGCTCTCGTTTACCAGCCTCACCTGGAAGGGAGCTACAACCCCCTGACTGAAGGCTACAACCCTCAGCACCTCTATGGACCACGTTTCATCAATTTTCACACTGGATCCAAAGCTTCCTTTAGAACACCACTTGCAGGCCACGTTTCATCATATTTTCAGACTGGACCCACTCCATACTTTTAAGCTCAAACATACATCACCAACAGATACTTGTCGATTCAGATAACCCAGACAGATAGCAGTAACACAACAAAACAGATCTGACATTTCATACTTATACTTCAGCAAACCCTAGTTTTGCATACGCGCTTTCCTTTCACTGATACCGCGTATATACGCGCCTTCCACCATACAAACCCGCGTTACTTCTGCACATATTACAGAGCTAATTTCACTGAGAATACACGCTTTCTCTTCAGCGAAGCCGCGTATATACGCGATTCCTCTTCGACGAACTAGCGTATGGTTCTTCAGATATTTAGGTCAATGCAATTCTTCAGAACAGATACATCACATAGATTTTACCCTTTACTTCAGACAGATGTTCGCCTCATCACAGATCTAATCATTTCATAAACAGATCTAGAAGATACGAATAAATTTCAGATCTAGATTCCCTTCTCCATCATTGGTGCTTCATGCATTCAGATCTATCATTCAACTGTAACCCTTTCCATTCAGATATATTCCAGATAGAAGTATTCATTCAAGCTCAGACATCTTGCACCCACACTCATGATTTGCACAATGAATTTCTTCTCTTTATATAGGTTTACCCTTTTTCAATACCATGAGCCAAAACCACATTACTTCCGATGGTATTCCTGGACGGGGTCATTTAGACGAATCATTACCCAATACAATGGGTCAATACCATGGTGGTTACCCCTAGTTTTTCACTTTATGAGCGCTTTTGCCCATACGCGACTTGGAACGTTCTTTCCCGCGTGCATACGCGATTTCCCCTAGACAAATCCATGTATGCCTTGAGACATACTCTTTTCATCATAGATCTAGCACATATTGAATTACTTTCTTCATTGCCTTCTGTACTCTCTGTAGATACATCAGATTTACATCTTTAACCAAGTCCATCAAGTCAAGAATAACTTCATCAGGTGGTTTGCCATCAAGGACAACACATGTCAACAATCTCATGTCTTCATCTTCATTTAAGTGGGTTGCCATCAAGGACAACACTCTACATCATATTGCCAACAGACCCAAATGGTTGGACCACCAAATATTGGCCTTACCCTCAATGTGTAGCGCTGCAATTTCTACAGCTTCTCTCTCTACCACTGGATGTAGTAGGAAGAATGCCTCAATTTTTCTTGCCCAAGCCCTTGCTGAAGATGATCCATCAAAATTAGACAATAGAAACCTATTGCCCTTCATTCTTCTTGTGCTGCAAGGTCTCCTTTCTTCCTCCAGTTGAATGAACTGTGGGAAGGCTAGAGTCTCCTTGAAGGCTCTAGGTTGAGTCTTGTACTCAACAAGGTATTCACTTAGGATCTTGTGATCCAAGTGTCCTTCATGTTTCTGCAAGTTGTCCTCTCTTTCAAAAGGAAAGGGCATAGTCCCACTACTTCTTCTTTGCTTGACCTCCTTGTTGGGGTCTTTCTTGCTTCTGAAAAGCGATGAGAGAAGGCTCATTCTCTCCAACATTCAGATATTTTTTTTCTAATAGCATAATGGCTGAGATCCACAGGATGAGCCAAGATTATGCTCTGATGCCACTGTAATATCCCAAAATAGGGAAAATCAACACTATTGGGAATATCTTAAGATATTCCAAAAGTGGAGCTACAACAATCCATGAACATAATAATGAAAGAGCAGTGTTACATCAACTCAAAAAACGTAAGAAGAACATTGAGACATATTATTAGTCTTATAGCAGCAAATAGATACAAGATCTTGAGGAAAGAGTTACTCAAGATATGCAAAATCAGACTCAAGAAACATGTACATAAAATACAAGCCCACTGCTACACAGAAAAGTATACAAGGTTAGGACAACATAGTTTTATTAAGAATAACTGTTGTTGGAGTATGTCAATACATGGATATGGAATGATATAGCTCATACAATGTTAGGAGTGAAGATCTAAGCTCCCAAATACTATTTCAAGACAATCTTGGAAGGATTGTCTAAAATATGCAAAAATGGCAAAATGTCGAAGTTGGAGGCTCAAGACTGAGTAGCAATTAAAACTCAAGAACTGGATGGAGATCGTTGTATATGATTTACAAGCTTAATAGACCTCCTCCAATGGATCTTCCAAGTGAAAGTTTGATCCTAACACTGAATATCTCACCCTCCAAACAAACACTACAACCCTCACTGCAGATGCTTACTGAGAATAACGTAGTCAAGGAGAGGGGTTGCGCTATAGATGATGGAAAATGGTTGGCCTAGTGCCAAATATGGTGAAATAAGCCTAGATGCTTCCTCAATAATCCTCCAAAGGAAATAAGGCTTCCTCCTCTGAAAAATAAGCACAGGAATTGGTGTTCAGTAACCTCCACTACAACACCCTGCAACACAACCCAGCTCTAAACATAAACTATGCTATAGCTGAAGGAGGATGCTTGGCCTAAAGCCTGAATATGGAGAAATAAAGAGCAAGCTCCCTCAAGAGGCCTCTCTTGAAAGGAGAAGGAATTCATAAATAGGAATGCCTTGTGCTAAGCAGCACATCAACTCTGTTAAACAACAAGAGGATGCACAAAGTCTAAACAGACTATAAAATAAATAATCCATAACATGAATAACAATGACTTCCTTGCCCTCCTTTTAAACAAGTGAAAGCCCTCTCACCATGGGTCCCACTCATTAGGGTTTCCTCCACCAAGGAATCTTCCTCCCATTCACACTGCATTGTCTCTCAAAGTGATGTCCACCTCCTATCCCAGTGCTGTTGACTTGGTCAAACTTGACCCTGTCTATATGAAAATGTCCTCTTTCACACTTGAGGGTGTGAAATCCAGCTCTTACGAATATCCCTTTTCCCACTATGAGGGGTTTTATTCATTTTTCTGCAATGTATGGACCTCCTTACCAATTTATTTATCTCCTGAGTGATATGAACAAAAATTAATATTCCAATTAGATGCATGCCAATTTTGGAATATTACACTCATTTTGGTGCCACCTTGTGCCTAATGATAAGTGGTTCAAAATCCCTCATTGTGGGTGGTTCGGGGGATTATAATGAGCTTCAAATAATTTCTAGGTTATTTCATATGCCTGTGGTGCCTTTATCAGTGGGGTTCACTTAACTAGGCTTCTGCTTCAAGGCCAACAATTACTACAAAAAGGAATGGCAGTGGTTATTGGAAAAAAAATAGGAAATATTGGGAAAGTGGTCAAACAGGTTACTAACACTTGGGGGCATATTTATCCTTATGCATTTGGTCCTCTAGAAATTTGTGGTATTCTGGGCACATCTGGTTCATCTCCCAACCTCTATCATTTCCCGAATTCGGAGGATCATGGCCGAATTCATTTGGTCTGGGGCGAAGGGACCTGCCAAATTCCACCTCTGTCACCTTAATCAGATATCTCTTCCTAAGCAGATGGGTGGGATGGGGATTATTAGACATCTATGTCTTCACTCAGTCCCTTCTAGCCAAATCACTATGGAGGGCACTTTCAGGAGATGTCATCTAGCCTCTTCTCTTCAGGAGCAAGTACAATATTCACTGCGGACTTCTGTATTTTTTTTCGTCAGGGCCTCCCTTACTATTCAGGAAACTTCATCATTTACCGTAGCTTCAAACACATCTCCTCTATAGTCTATGATAAGATCCTCTAGATGTTCAGAAATGGACAAAACATTATCATTGGAGTTGACGGAATTTCGGGGCTCCCTCCGGAACTTGACATCCCCCAACTCCTCAGATATGCTT
Organism: Pinus albicaulis; assembly: GCA_034641835.2. Classification (NCBI taxonomy): domain Eukaryota; kingdom Viridiplantae; phylum Streptophyta; class Pinopsida; order Pinales; family Pinaceae; genus Pinus; species Pinus albicaulis. Next base: position 696,699,499 of record CM076580.1, read on the forward strand.
TGGTGCAGAAAGGACTATTTTTTCTTTCCCAATTTATATTATGTTGGCATCAGGGATGTCCAGTTTGGAAGGACGTACACCATCTTAGAATTTATAGACCCGCCCGTGCACAATGGAATCGAGTAAAATTGGTCCTAAAGCAAGCGGGGCTCTACCACAACCCCGCGGGAGACCATATAAATTGGGTTGGAAAAACCAAGAAGGGCGCCATCGATGTCTCTGCATTATACAACTACTTGATCCGTTCTTCTCCGGTGTGTGACAATCAGCCTTTTTTAGTACATTCTGGAAGAGAAATATTCCATTGAAGATCATTCTTTTCACCTGGCTCACTTGGAAAAACAAGATCCTCACCTAGGACAATTTGGCCAAGAGAGGCTTCCAGGACCGTGGGATCATTACGGGAATTTTGAGGTCTAAAATGAGCCTCCTAAGAAAAATGTACAACCAAAATAAACTTTATAAGAACTAATAGGATTCAAGATTATGATGTCAACCATGGGAATGATTCACCATTTTTTAAGTTGAAGGGTGAAAAGATTAAAAAATAATAAAATAATAAAACTACTTTTTCGACTTGTATTTTCAACTTATATCCCAAATTTTTTACTCAAATTTCAAATGAGAGTACTCATTGGATGCAAAATTTAACTCCTCATCCAAGGAGTACCCATGTTGCATACTTTTGATGGACCCTGCTAAGCGAAAAATCAGAAATACATGAAAAACATGATTGCAATCACGTCTTTCATGTATTTCTCAATTTTCGCTTAGCAGGGTCCATCGAAAGTATGCAACATGGGTACCCCTTTTATGATGAATTAAATTTTTCATCCAACGAGTACTCTCGCTCGAAATTAGAGTAAAAAATTTGGGAGATAAGTTGAAAATACGAGTTGAAAAAGTAGTTTTTTTCTTTTTTCCCTCTAAAATTTGATGATGTTATCAAATATTATTTTATTATTTCGACTATTATTTTATAATTTCCTTAGGAAGCCCATTTTATACCTCAAAAATCCCCTAATGATGCCTTATTTGCAAACATGATACTAAATTCGTACCTCACCTTTTTTTTAATTGTTTTGTTGTTTTGGAGATTTGGTCTATGTTTGCTAACATCTTGTAGGACACAAATGGAGGCTGGATGGCATAGTAAAATACATCAACAGGTGGACACATTTGGACCAATGATATAGTTGTTTTCTTTATTTTCATCTTTTGGGAAGTCTGTTTGGCTAGAAATAGGCTCATTTTTTAAGGGACCCAGCTGATACCTATTAGTGTTTTTCATTCCATCATGGCTTGGATAAATACACAAAAAATCCCTCCCTCTCTTACCACATATCTATCCTATAGACTACTCCCTCACCCTGTTTTCATCCCTGTTGGCTACTTCAATGGAGCTAAGTAATAGGGAAACTGTGGTTGCAACGCCTAGATCAAGTTGGAACAAGGAGAACACTACAACATTTGCTGGAACGGGGGGATGGGTACCAACATAAAGGCTGAAATACTTGCATTATGCAGCCTACTTTGGTTCGCTTACAACTCTCAAATACAGAATCTTTCCATATATGGAGACGCTAAGACTGTTGTTGATGGGATCAATGGTATTTCAACATTTCAGCCTCCTGTTGCTCAGCTGGACAAACATAATTCTCCATCTTCAGTGGTGTTTGAATTCACCTCCTCTACATCACATCTACAGGAAGGCTATTACGTGTGTAGATAGATTATCCAAGCAAGGCTTGGACATCCCTTTCGGGCTCCTGCATATCCAACATTGGCGAGGTCCCAACTTATTGAGTTCCTATACTCTATCATTGCCATAGCTTCAATTTTTTCTATGATTTTTTGGCTCTATCATAAGGTGGCCTCATTACTTTTGTTAACTGTATCATATATTTTCTCAGTTCATTGTATATATCCTATGTTTTCTCATTAACAATAAACTTCTCTTTGCCTCACTGAGTGGTGTGGATCTCTTTTCAGTTTTATGTTTAATATATCACCAGAAATATGCTTGTTATTGAATAGTGCATGCATGCATGTCCAATATCTCTGCAAATGTACTGTTTTTTTTCATTAATCAAAGACAACGTTTTTTCTGTTAAAAAAAAGTATACTTTTTGTTGAGTTTTTAAAATTATTATTTTTTAGTGACAATTATTTTATGTGTATGGAAATATTAATTAATGATATATAAAAATAAAAGAAATCATAACTTCAATATATTAATTTTACTATTTTTTATGCTTTAGAAAAAAAATAAAAATTTTCACTATAAAAAACATTGCAAAGGAAAACAAAAATAAAAAAATTGGACAACTTGAAAAATGGTTAAATAATCAAAATTTAAAAAAAAATTATGTTTACTTAGGACATAATAAAATTTAAAGTGTTAAAAATGTGCCTTAAAAAAATTTTGTTGATGTTTTTCAAAATCCACATGAAAATCACCAACATTTAAAAACAAAATCCACACTTCATACATTAGAAAATTTAAAGTATAAAAAATAATCCCTCTAAAAAAAGGGGTTGATGTTGCATCAACACTTTTCAAAATTAGCATCCAAATCACTAACATTCAGAACAAAAATATTCTTACTTGATACATAAGAAAATTTAAAGTGTCAAAAATATGCTAAAAAATAAAAGGTGTATTCTGAAACAACACTTTTAAAAATCAGATAATTTTTTGCTAGCTAAAAAAAAAAGGTGTATTCCTTATCAACACTTTTCAAAATCAGATGATTTTTTGCTATCTAAAAAAAAAGGTGTATTCTGAATCAACACTTTGCAAAATCAGATGAATTTTTGCTACCTAAAAAAAGCGGGTACATGTTTCAGTTCCCATTTCAAAGTTTACATTGGTATTCTAAATCCCAGCAGAAAGTAACATATTTCTTCAGTAGCTTCTCCATTGGTGCAATTATCTATGCATGTGCCTTTATAAAATTCATATAGTAGCTAGTGTTTCCAAGTGTAGTGCGCAATTTCTTCACTGTTTTAGGTGACTCCAGGTTCACAATAACAACAATATTCGTAGGATCTACCATCAATACCTTCTTACAAACAACATTCCCTAATAGTGGTTGTGTAGGTAAATCCCCTCTGTGGACAGAGGCGATCCCTCTAGCCCTAGGGTGGGTCTAGCAGCAAGAGGACATGCTAATGCGTTGATTCCTAGTTAATGAATGAAACTGAGTCGGGATAGATGTCCTACCTTTGTTCCAATGCAGTTGTCGTAGTCGTGGCAACAGTCTCATGGTCTTCGTCCTGGAACGTCACGGTCCTTCAGCAGTAGTAATCAGGTGCCTGCACAAGGATACGAGAACAATAATAGCATATGAAACAGTATTTTCATTCATAACTATCTAATTGTTCAAGGAGAATTAAACGTATTGCACAAGACTAATCATATCAAACGCAAGACAGGAACCACAACATCAGTCATGTAATAATTAAGAGAAAGAAAGAGATTACAACCAAATTATCCTTAACGTAGCAGCCTTCTTCAGCGGGTCTAGTCAAAATTCATCTCAAGTATTCATTAGGGAATTGGACTTGGTGAGGCAATCAGCCTAGAATCTCTCTCGACAAGGGGTCTCTCTCTGCTCTATCTCATACCAACTAATTTAGACTGTTTCAGCTATTATACAAAATGTTCATCTAGTTGTATTTATGTGAGAGAGATGTATTTATAAGAGAGGAGGAGGAGGTTGGGATCCCTCAAATGGTGGAAGGGAGGCCTTATCCTTTAGGAGGTTGCTCAAAAGTAGGGAACAAGAAGCCAAAGGAAATCTTCGACGTTATCCAGTTGAACAACCAATGCTGACTCTGCTCACGAAGTAGTTGGCAATGGAAACTTTGCTTCTATATTTAAAAAACTTTCCATAAATAACTCGACGTGACCAGTCCATTGAGATAGAGTGCCAATGGGCACAAGCCCAATGCTAATTTCTCTATTAGTGCGAGGCCATAACTGCCTGCCAGCACCGACCCAAAATCATATGTTTTTGATGGTCTGTTCTAGGAATAGTCAACAAAGGAAATGTTCTTCTCATGGCAAGGGATACAATGACACTTTTTTCAAGGCATGACACTACATATAAGTCATAGAAATTGTCCTCCAATGTGCAGGATGGGGATTTCAGGGACGGCGACAAAATGTTGTGTAACAGATGCCCCCTAAAGCATGAGGTCCAAGAGAGAGGGAGGAGTGAAATTCTTTACGAGAACATGTTCAAACCAGACACTGTCGTCGGAAGACCTGTAAGTACAAATACAACTGATATCTCTGATACATGAACATGTGGCATGGGCGCAACCATCCATAATAGAGTACATATAAACTGAGATCTGAGGTATGGATGCAACCATCCAACAGTAAGGATCAACAAATAGACTTAGGTATGGTCACAGCCATCCAATCAAAGGAGTCATTCATATAGTCATGATTAACCAAAATATCCCGCATCTTGGATCTTATCAGACAAAACCTAGGGTCTTCTGTTCCATCTCGACCCGAAAAAGTACAAATTCAACCACGCGAATATGTGAGCTGAAGTCGAACATGAAAAAAATTCACTTGATTACTAGCCAATGATGAAAGCTATTAACATGCACGAGAGAAACCGCCAATAATGAAAACGACTCTCAAGGTACAACTAGAACAATCCACTGAATGTGAACAGTGATCTGGCATTGAACACCCATAGAATCGCTCGATCAAAGGCCAATGATGTGGACCTATCGTCGAATGCGAAGAAATTTCCAATGAGGCATGCAAGCTCCAAGGTACCGGAAGGGAGTCTCTAAGTCAAATTCCTAGATAATGAGCTGAAGTTGACAGGAAGTGACCTAGTCGAAGGAGGGCCATAATTTTTCCCACATCATCGACACGAGACAAAGGGATACGATGATAGTGAATCATGACCATAAAGAGGATCAGAGGGAGGTTGAAAAATACAAAAGGAAACTTCTCTTAAATATATTAGCAACACGAATCCAGATTTGGCTGTATTTTACATCAAGGGATTTGAGGTCATGACGACATGGCAAAGAGAATATGAGAGATCAAAACAGATTACCTAAACCCATGGAGGCCAAAATGAAGAAATGAGATGTCCCGAACCCGACATGAATGCAGATGAGTGTCATGTTGAAGAGTGACATACTGCCGACACAATTGAGAACTGGTTCCATTTTCCCCCACCATTGCTGGTGAGTACCCCAATTATTTTTGGAAACAAGCTTGAAGGGGATAGCATGTGTTTGTCATGTAAGTTTGTCCTTTAGACAAATCCATCCTAGTACATTTTACGAGCCCTAGGAAGGAGGAACTTGGTCACGTCATGGTGATAGTTTCCGATGCAATTAGGTTTTAACGAGTCTAATAAAGGAAGAACTTGGCATCTTTTCATGTTTAGAGAGTTTGAAAAGAAGCGGAAAGGAAAACTCTAGCAATCCCTTTTCGTAGGTAGTGTCACGGATCCAAAAAGGTAGAAAAATGTGTCTTAGAGAACCTCTTAGTCGTGATAGGCTATGGTATTCCTTTTTCGTAAATAATCCATCCCAACCCAAAAAAGGGGTAAACGTATACTGGGTAGATATCGTTTCATAGCCTTTAAGGAGTTCAAAATGACAAGAGTCTTGGAAATCTTTTCAATTTTAAGAGACAGAAAAGAGCTGAAAGTTGACTCTTCTTGGAGGAAGGAGTGGTATTAAGGGTAGAAACTGGTTCCGGTGATGGTGGAACTGCTCAGAACAAGTAAAGGGAAAGAGGTTGGCTAACAACACCACTCATTACAGGGGTTCCTCGGGAATGGGTAAAACAATCAAGTGAAGGCGTATGATCGGCCAAGAAGATGGTTACGGTGGAATGAGAAAAACAAGGTTCATCTGGAAAAACAGGCTGATAAAATGGAAATCACGAGAGGTAAAATAAGAATGGTTTCATTTTTACACAAGCTTTAAATCAGGAAACTCTGATTGAAGTTGGTTTCATTTTTACACATGCTTGAAACAAAGATAAACTATGTTTGAAACAAGTTTCATTTTTATACAAGCTTTAAATAGAAACAAACTATGCTTGAAATATTTGGATGTGCCCAACATGATGACTCAATCTGAGGTACATGCCCCCCCCCAGCTTCATGGCATTGACTTGAGTAGACTAATAGTTACCAATAGGTGGATGGAATGAAGGTTCAATTACAAGATCAAGAGAAAGAATCGACTTGGATTTTACGAGATCTAATCAAAGACTAGAACTGAAAAGGGAACCTTTTTCATTTTTTAACGAGGTTGACACAGTAAAAGAGCTATCCTCATGACCTAATTCATTTTTTAATGAGGTTGACATAGTAAATGAATTGTCCTCATAAGAGCTTGTTTCATTTTTTAAGGAGCTTGATACAAGAAAACAAACTCTGCTCCAAAGACTTTATTTCATTTTTTAAGGAGCTTGACATAAGAAAACGAACTCTGCTCCGAAGACCTTGTTTCAATTTTTAAGGAGCTTGACATAAGAAAAAAAATCTGGTATGAAGACCTTGTTTCTTTTTTTAAGGAGCTTGACACAAGAAAACTAATTTTTATCTGAAGACCTTGTCATGGATTCCAAAAGGTTTGCATCTGATGAGAGGAAAACATCTTGGAAGTCAGGACCCAATGCCCCCAACACACGATGCACAACAACACTATCACTAAATGCGGACATGGGACAGGTAGCCACATAATTTACATGTGGTGGGGAGGACACCATCGTCAGGTAAGGACCAGGAAGGGATGAAAGTAGACCAGATGTCACATCAGGACCAAAGAATGAAATTTGATCAATGGTCATGATTCGACCTTCATGTGGAAAATAGATCACACAAAAGAGGGAAGAGACAAGCGCACCCATGGCATAAGAATATTCACGCCCCAAGTGTAAATTAAAATCCAAGGGGCCTTGGACCACCATCATGTCTATATAGACGATTTTCCCTCACAAAGTAATAGGCAAATTTGGAAGGATCCCTAATTATTGAATTTTTCCTCTGTTAAAAGCCAACAAATTCTAAGTAACAGGCACAAGTTATGGAAAACCCAAAGCTTACGAGGTAGTTGAATATAAAATACTAACCAAGGTGCCTTCATCTATAATCATGCCTGGTACAATGATATTGCAGGCCTGTACAGTGATCTCAAAGGGCACATAAGAAGGAAGACGATATCCCATAAATCGACTCCAATCAAAGGAAGCGACCAAACTACATGGAGGGGGTGCCATAGGAATAAGAGGATTATCCCCTTGTGTTATGGGAGTACAAAGACCATCCTCCTAGGCTTTGGGAATAAGAGAAGGAGGATCACTTTTGGAACTGTGGTGATAGGAGTCGAAGGATCACTGTCCTAGATCATGGAAATAGAAGGATCACCCTACGATCCCGGGGAATCAGAGGAAACAAAAATAACCTGACTGGGATGAGGCCCACTCTTGACTAAAAATACCTGATGGATCATAAGTGGAACCAGGTCATCCTTCTTCTCAACCAATGATTGGTCTAAAATGGACTCAAGAGAGTGACTTTCAGAGAGAGTGGAATTGAACAGAGACGAATCTCGATTAATAACTTGATCAGCTAGCCGAGGACTCGAAGAAATCTTCCGATAACCAACGAGAAGATGGGACTCAAAAGCCGAAAGGGTATCCAATACTTTAGAGGCTTCATCCATATAAGGATAGAGGGGAAAGGGACGGTTCCCTTCACACAACCTATAGGGAAATTTTATCTTACCCTGTTTCTTATGAGCCTCATTATCTTTAGTTGAAGGCTCATCATTAGCATGATTCCCACAGGTTGATGATGAAGGAGGAATTGAACCAACAAACGAAACCTCTATCACCTTGGGAATACTAGGGAAATCAAGAAGAAGGTGGTCACCCTCACATATATTGCAAGGGAATTTGACTTTGCGTGATAGAGTGGGAGGTTTTTTGACAGTAATTGCATGGGTAGAAATAGTTTCTAATCCCCCCCCTAGTTTATTTTCCTTCTTCTTCTTCGACTTCTTGTTCGTCTTCTTAGCCACCTGGTTACTGGAAACCAGACTTTCACCAGGCAAAGAGGAAGAAAGAGGTGAAGAAACAGGGGAAGAAGGTGAGGGGTCAATCTTAAGATCAACATGGGGTTGACACGGTTCATGTGGAGGAGAACTCGGTTGAGAGACAGTCGATATATTCGAAACCGCAAGGGTTGAAAAAAACCAAACCGGAAGACCAATGGTTAATCTCGGGAGGGACAACGTTGCCATATACGGGGCACCAACATTCTCGAATGAAGGAAAAGGACCAGGATTCCCATATGAGGGGATTCATTGGTTGATGGAATCTAGATATGTCACCATTGGAATCAACACTAAATAATCACTAAGAGATATAACTATAACCAGGAATATTTCGTGGGTAGTCAATTTTAAGACACTGAAACAAAAATTTTCCTTTTCATATTTTAAGAGTCAAGAAAAGCACAAAAGGTGACTCTAGTCACTTTCAGTTTGAACGAGCTTGAAAGGACAAGTGCTTGATGATATTTTCACTTTTAGAGAGTCACAAAAATACCAAAATGACTAATCAGGTAATCTAAGCAAGAGGGTGTACCAAGTTTTCGTGAACTACCATATACACCTTGGTGAGAAAATGAAAGATAAATGACCAATGACTTGATGTACGTGGAGTTAGTCTCCCTGAATGTTGTGTTCGGTGTATCACAGTTGCAGGGCGGCAGACTCGACTTCCTATGGATAAAGGATTGAAATCTATGAGTGTCTCCCTTTATATACGCGACGGTATGAGAAGCACAATTTCGTGCTAGCATTGTCTAAAGCCAGATGGCGAATGACAACTACTAGGTTTAACGATGCCAGAACACGTTACTAGCCTAGACCTCTAAAAATGTTTTTGTTAGGTTCTAATGCTTCCTTATATTGACTGAATTGATTTTATGGTTGATCTTGAATTAATGTTTGAGTTTCAAGGCCCTACCAAATTTGATCTCGAATTCCTAAATGCACACTATATACAAAAGAAAACCATTTCCTTTCGATGAATGCTAACTAAGAAGGTGGTATCCTGCAAATCGAATCCAATCGAAGGAAGCAACCAAACTACTTGGAGGGGGCACCATTGAATTATGATGGTCATCCCCTGGTGTTACCAGAGCAAGAGGATCATATTCCTGGACCACTGACATGGGAGAAAAAATAGCAACTTCTTGAGTCACATGGATGGGAGGATCTTTATCCAAGTCTGAGGAATCTGAAGAAACAAGAAGAACATGAGGGGGATGAGATCCACTCTCGACTGAAAAGACTCGATGAACCCTAGGTTAGATTAGATCAACCGATTCCATAACTAATGATTGGTTGGGAACAGATTCATGAATTTGAATTTCTGGGGGAATGGGATCGAACAAGGATGACTCTTGACTGATCGTTGAATAAAATAGTAGGGAACTTGAAGAAATCCTCTGGTAACCGTCCAGAAGGCAAGGTGTAGAAACATTAGGGTTTTCCAACACTCTCGTGGCTTCATTCATGTACGAACAAAGGTGAATGGGATGATGCCCTTCACACAACTTACAAGGATTGGTAATATTAGCCTATTTCTTATGAGCCTTATCATTGCTAGCCAAATATGTGCCACCAATATGACTTCCATAAGCCAAAGGAAACGATGGACAGCCATCGGACCATGCTTCAAGTACCTTGGGAATGCCAGGGCTATCTCAAAGAAGATGGTCACCTTTGCACAACATGCAAGGGAATTTGAATTTTCGAGGAAGGTTGGATGGTTTATTAGTGGAAGGCATCTAAGGTGCAATAGCCGTAGAGTTGGCATCTCTCTTATTTGACTTCTTCTTCTTCTTATTATTATCCACCTGGTTACTAGAATCTAGACTTTCACCGGGCGAAGAAGAAGAGGAGGACGAAGAAACAGGCGAATAAGGGGAGAGGTCCACCTTAGAATCAACATGATGTTGTCCAAGTGAAGGAGATGGTTATACAGAGGGCATAATACTCGATACCATAGAAGTGGAGAATAACAACACAGAAAAACCAATAGTTAACCCCAGAAGGGACAACGTTGCCATATAAGGAGCACCAACATTCCCAAAAGTAGGAAAAGGACCAGGATTCCCTTCAGTGGGGATTCCTTGGTTGGTAAACTCTGGAAATGTTGCCTTTGGAAACAACCCTAAAACACTAAGGAAGATAAATTTCACCAGGAATATTTCGTGGGAATTTAATATTTTAAGACACTGAAATAAAACTCTGTCGTTTCATGTTTTAAGAGTCGAGAAATAGGAAAAAGGTGACTCTATTCTTTCAGGTTGAAATGAGCGTGAAAGGACAAGTGCTCTATGATATTTTCACTTTTCAAGGAGTCATGAAAAGATTGAAATGACTACTCAGGTAATCTAAGCAAGAGGGTGTACCAATTTTCCATGAACTGCCATATACACCTTGGTGATCAAATTAAAGGGAAATGACCAAGGACTTAACGTACGTGCAGGTAGTCTCCCCAAATGTTGTGTTTGGTGTATAACGGTTACATGGCAGCAGACTCGGCTTCCTATGGATAAAGGATTGAAACCTATGAGGGTATCCCTTTATATACACGACGATACGGGGAGCACAAGTCCATACTAGCACTGTCTAATGCCAGTTGTAGAATGATAACTAATAGGTTTAACAACATCAGAACACGTCACTATACTAGACCTCTAAAATATGTGTGTTAGGATTTAATGCTTCCTTAGGTTGATTGAATCCATTTTAAGGTTGATCTTGAATTAATGTTGTGATTTCAAGGCCTTACCGAATGTGATCTCGAATTCCTAAATGCACACTACATGCAAAAGAACATCGTTTCCTTTCAATGAATGCTAGCTAAGAGAAGGATAGGAATATATGACATAGTAGCAACCAATTTAAATATAAGAAGAACTAATGCATATAATCCAACCAAATGAGAAAATGAAAACTCTTTCTTAGTTCGCTAAGAGCTAGTAATGCAAAAGAACATTTTCATTTTCAATTTTAAAGTGAAAGAATGCAATTTTTGTCTTTTTAGATGAATGAGGCACACAATACACTGTTACACTAAAAAGAAAAATAAACACTAGTTTTGAGCACTACGAATGTAACGATCTAAAACAAAGAGACCAATGCGATACAAACATAAAACACACTCAAAACATGAATGCACTCTTTCAAGAAAACAAACGGATTTCGAAACGATCAAACAAACAATGTAATCTATGCTCGAAGTGATGAATGGAGAGTTAAATGAAAACCAAAGAAATTATTCAACACACCAAAGACACGAAGAATCAAAATAAAGACTAAGACAATAAGTCAGCGAATTGAAATGACAAATATCAGAGTGACTCGAATTCAACTCAGAAGGCTCAGTGAGGAGAGGGCCGAACAAACAACACAAGGAACCTAGAAACCCTAGGGCTATAAACTCCACTAATAAGATGATGGAAAAATAGCTGAGAAGACCAATATTACGGAGTCAAAACAATCTCAGTAGACCAATTGCAAGGTAAAAAACCAATCTAGAGCCAAGAAACACTGAAAAAAACTCATAAAAGAGTTCAAATCAAATCCTATAGGATTTGGTGTGACTGTTTAGCTATAATCCATGCTAAACAAGGGTTGGCACACCTGTGACAAAAGAAACATGCTCCAATCGACACAACTATTCAAAGAAAATCTACACCGAGCTAGAAAACCATGGGAAAAAATAAAACTACTGAGAAAAGGTCAGACTTGACACTCTGGAACTGAACAGGATGGTTTAAAATAGTCAGAAAAGTCAAGCAAAGTAGAAAAATGATGAAACTACCAAAGTCGACTTGATAAGCCAAACGCGCGAAAAAAAATGAGACGACAAACACACATTGATCCCTAGTATGGTCGCCAACTTGTTGTGTAGGTAAATACCCTCTGCGGATAGAGGCGATCCCTCTAGTGCTAGGGTGGGTCTAGTAGCAAGAGGACATGCTAATGCATTGATTCCTAGTTAATGAATGAAACTGAGTTGGGATAGATGTCCTACCTTTGTTCCAATGCAATTGTCATAGTTGTGGCAGCAGTCTCCTAATCTTCATCTCGACACGTCGTGGTCCTTCAAAAGTAGTAATCAAGTGTCTGCACAAGGATCAGAGAACGATAGCAGCATACAAAACAATATTTTCATTCATAACTATCTAATTGGTCAAGGATAATTAAACATATTTCATAAGACTAATCATATCAAACGCAAGATGGAAACCAAAACATTAGTCATGTATTAATTAAGAGAAAGAAAGATATTACAACCAAATGAGCCTTGACGTCGCAACCTCCTTCAGCGGGTCCAGTCAAAACGCATCTCAAGCATTCATCGGGGAATTGGAATTGGCGAGGCAATCAGCCTAGACTCTCTCTCGACAAGGGGTCTCTCTCTGCTCTATCTCACACCAGCTTATTCAAACTATTTCAGCTATTATACAAAATGTTCAGCTAGCTACATCTATGTGAGAGAGATGTATTTATAAGATAGGAGGAGGAGGTTGGGATCCCTAAAATGGTGGAAGGGAGGCATTATCCTTTAGGAGGTTTCTCAAAAGTAGGGAACAAGAAGCCAAAGGAAGATGTTTGACGTTATTCAGTCGAACAACTCATGTTAACTCCACTCATGAAGTAGTTGGCAATGGAAACTTCGCTTCTATATTTAAAAAAATTTCCATAAACAACTCGGCGCGGGTAGTCCACTAAGACATATCGTCAATGGGCACGGGACCCAGTGCTAATTTCTCTATTGGCGCGAGGCCATAACTACCTACCAGCGCCGACCCAAAATCATATGTTTTTGATGGTCTGTTCTAGGAATAGTCAATAGAGGAAATGTTCTTCTCATTGCAAGGGATGTAATGACACCTTTTGCAAGGCATGAAAATACATATAATTCATAGAAACAATCCTCCAATATGCAGGATGGGGATTGCAGGGATGGTGACAAAATGCTGTGTACCAATAGTATACCAAAAGGTACCCAAAATATGCACTTCTTAAAATTCAACAATATTTGACACTGCCTAGAGGTATCCAAAATCAATGTAAGCTTGAAACATGCTTCTTCAACCACCCAAAGAATATCTAATCATGAAAGTAAACCTACAAACATTTGTTTATATACTCCTTGAAAGTTGTGACTACAACCCTAGAAAATATGGCAGGAGCATTCTTCAAACCAAAAGGCATCACAGTGTACTGGTAACAACCCCACTCTATAGACAAATTTATCATATGTCTATATTTTGGCACAATTATGATATGATGATAACCTAAAAAGCCATCTGTGAAAGAATAAGCCTCATGTACTCCTACCTTGTCCAATACTTCGTCCATGAATGGTGTGGGAAAGGGGTCATTTACACATGCACAATTAAATTTCCTCAGGTCCATACATATTATGATCTCTCCCTTTGTCTTATTTTCCTGAATTACCATATGACTTATTGATTTAGACTCTTCGACTATTTCAATGATCCCTTCCTTGATCATCTTTTCTAATTCTGCCTTCACTTTTTCCTTGTATTTCAGATTCAATCGATAGGGCTTTTGCTTCATGGGCTTCGCGTCGGGTTTCAGATTTATCCTCATAACTCCTAAGTCTCCTACGATACCCTTCAATTCAGAAAATATCGTGGGGAATAGCTCTTGATACTCATGCAACAAATCTGCAACTTTTCTAACTGTATATTTGTCCCAATAACCTCAAATTAGTGAAAATTTTGGTTCTTCTTCTGACTTAATATTCACTTTCTCCATTTTCACGGGTTGCGTTATGTTAGGGATTTCAGGCTCTAGTCCAGAAACTTCATGATGTCCTTCTGAATCTGGGATATCAATATTGCACAGACCCTCATCATCCTCTTCCACTGTCACATTATAGCATTCTAGCGCGTGCTGCAACTGCGCAGTCCAATTGACTTGTGTAGAAGTTGGAGAAGTTGAAGTCTTAAAAATACCTGCTCTGACTTCATGAAGGGATTCATCTATGCATGGATATTCATCTTCAAAACTAAATTACAGGAGGAACCCTTCAACAAAATCTATCCAGTTATCATTCCATGTTGCAACTCTGTCTCAAGATACCAATTCATAGGTATCAGGTCCAATGTGTGAAAAAACACATGTACCCATTCTAGCTCTAGATCTTCTTGCCAAACCGAAGTCCATCGAAAAATATGCTCCCTGCGATCATCCTTTCCATCATATTTTACTTTGATTCTGGCATTTAATTGGCTAAATCTAATCTTCATGATTCTACAATAATATTTCCAACTTCTGATATTTTATTTATGAGTACCCCACCATCTAGAAGGTGTTGATCTTAAGGCTACATCTAATGCTTGGAACCTCTGTTCTTTTGGAACTTATTTTTCAAATTCATCAAGAAAAACACTGACATCTCCTATCCCATCATAATAAGGAGCGCGATTCAACTTGTTGACTGAGCGCGATTCACTTCGCAGTTCTTCTTTACCAGCGCAGGAGTCTATCAGCTCCTGGAGTCCTTGAAAAACCTTATGATCTCTTGAAAACTTCAATAAGTTATGAAAAAATGATCTTAATATAGTTGGATCAAATTATTTCATCTAAGTAGTTACTTTAGCGCTGTCCTTCTTTGGTATCAACTTCTGTTATGCCTGTGTGATAGAGGTCGAAGCTCCCGAATACATGAAACTTCACCTCGCCTCTAGGAATGCTTATTTTTACGCCTAAATAATGAACCAAGGGACTCTTTCTGTAGTCTTCCTCACCTATGTGTCTTCCATCATCCTTTTACCTTCAACTATATCATTTCCTATCGTTGTGCCACTTCTTGTTACTATGTTGATGCACAGATCATCTTCCCTTGGTTCAATGGTCATCATCTGTAAATTCTGCATGGGCTGATGTTTTATTTTCTCCTGCATATTTTTCATAAGGACCAAACATTATTCTATCACACGATAAAAATATCTACAGTACTTACAGGTGGAGGTAGGATTCTGACAATCCTGCGCGAAGTGTCCTGCTCCGCCGCAGTTGTAACATATGAGATGGCCACGTCCTTGACCAATGGCTCCTCGTCCTTGTCCTCATCCTTGGAATATTTCTCAACTTCCATGCTAACCTTTATCCTCATGTGCACGTCTCTTAGCTTACATTCTATAAGCGCCTATAGTTTGTTCTATCATCAAATCATAACTACGACAATTCTTCTCATCATGCCCCACTGAGGTACAAAAGTTTCAAAAAAACTGTTTTGGTGTCTGCACATACTTCTGAAACAAACTTAATTCTTATGTGCAATGTTGACCTGCAATTTTACATATGTTACACCATGCGCTTGATCCCGGGTTCAATGGTTTAGGACCTCCACTATTGATGTACTCTTTGAACACAGGGCATTGATTGTTATAGTGTCCTTCTGCCTTACACTTTATGCACCATACTTTTGATTGGATTTCCGGCCTAGCTTCCTTAGCATTCTTCAGATATTTTAGTTCCAAGGTCAAGTGTGCTAGCTGTTTCTGAATCTTTTGTACTCCTGTATGAGTATCTCCCACCGGCAAAGCTTCCAGCTTCATCACAATTTCCAGAGCTTCGCCCTATGTTGATTTTTTCTACTGTGTCAAAGGTAACTTGATACGTGGAAATAATGCAGCTATAAACCATTCCTTATGTTTCTCCTCAGAGATTGTAAATGTTAATTTTTCCATTGATACTTTGAACCTTTGGTCCAATTCCCAAACAAACTCAGTTACCAATTTCTTCATTTCCTTTAGTTCAGTAACACATTATGACTACAATTTTGGATTCTTCAATTCTACAGTCAATGCTTTATTTGTATCATCCAGTGAAGCACCCTAATTCATCGTAGAATACTGTATGTACCATGTTAGGGCTCTCTCCTACAAGGCGGTGACAATTTTTTCCTTATTTTAGCACTCCACCAGTTCTCTGAAGGCTGAAAACAAGACCATCAAAGGTAACCACAAACCACTTTGACCTAGTAGCTAACCCTACCAGGCTGAGAGGGCTCTATCACTTAGATTAATCAAAAAATAACATATTAGGCTAGTTAATAAGCTCAACAAAGTTGATTTTTTAAAATTTCTATTGATGAGAAAAAAGATAGATCCATTGGGTATGGAGTTATGCCAAACCAATTTTCTATCCAGTGAGATGATGGGAAAATAGAGGATTTTTTCATAGGGGTAAGGTAGGCAGCTTTGGTGGAGGATTCATATCAAATTTATGTAGGATGTGAATGTAGAAAGGGTGAAAGACAAAAACATTAGAGCATCAAACCAAGGATGAATTCTAAAGTGATGCTGTAAGCTGAGAACATTGATAACTTGGAAAAATTGAAACAGAGAACCATTAAGATGAATTATGGATGAAACATCTGGTTTTTTCCAAGCAAGAAGATAAAAATTAAAGGAATTTAAACACATGTATAACTTGCAAATCAAAGGAGCACAAAACCACCAAAATTCTAACACAAGAATCCCTGCAAATCACTTGATATTCCATTCATTCACTGGAAAAAATTCTTCAAAATTACAATGCACAAAAGTGTTTCTTATCTAATCTGACTAACCAAACCTATGCACTCTAAAATTCATGAAATATATATAATTATCTCATCCCTGGACCAAGGGAGTCGAGCTCAACCATCTTCCTAAGATAGAAACAATTCAATTAAATTTGGCACTCCCTACTAAGAATAAGGACCGAATTCCTGAAAATAGGGGTCAAAGAAGAACTAATATCTCCTTAACCATAACACCTGTTAAAAAAATGGAAGTAGATAAGAATTTTTGAATAAAAACCTATTTCTGTATTTGAAAATTCATTTTCATTTGCTCGTAATAGGCCCCACAAAATCATGACTCAAACAGGAAATCATTAAATGCTTAAATCTGTAAAAATAGGCTGAAAATATTCAGTAAAATATTTCAATCCATGACACCTATGAAGAAACTTAAAGAATTTTTTGTAATTTGGATCGTGATTTACAAAAACCTCCTTGGGGTTCTCAAAATTCATTTCCAAATGTAAGAAAAGCACGCCAAAAAACAATGGCTAAAACAATAAAAAAATGCAGAATTTGGTTTTTTGAAAATAAGCCCCAAAGATCACTGCATAATTCCCAAACATGATAGCTTTGCAAGAAATGAGAGAGATTTTTGTTAATTCTCTCATTATTGACAAAAACCTCTTTCAATGTTTCAAAATTAATCTCCAGTTGTTCATGATATAATTTTGAAAATGATGACAAAAAAAGTCTATGCACAGCACCTATGTGTAATGTCCTTTTGGTGGCTTTCAAGAGCGTCTCAAGATCTGATAGATGTATTCAATGAGTGAGTTCGAAGGCCAAGGGGAACATTTAAAATTTCACAACCTTCTAAAGCCTTCCTTAATTTTTAGAGAAAAATTATCCTTTTAGCCAATTTTGGTAAAATTTGTATAGTTTTACGAAACATTATCTAGTGCTAAGACCTTCTTTATATCTTCGTTCATGGTCTGTCTCACTTCCCATACAACTTCAGATACAGACCAAAATTAATCAGGATCCTCTAATCCAAGTCTTATAAAGGTCAGTAGCTTGATATCATTGGCCATGTTTCCTAAGGGTGCTGGAGGTAGAGGTGGATGGAAAGTATAGGGAGGGGAATGGGGAGTGAGGGGAGTAGTGGGATGGGGAATCCCAGAGGTGTCATGATTATTCTCAACTCCTAACTACAACACAATTCTAGGGTTTTCAGGGTAAATTATTTCTCCTTCGCTTTCAGATCCACTCAAAAATAGAATATAATCAATCTCAATGAATTTTTCATGATCTACCATATATCTCTTTCCACTTCACGTAGACCTAGACTTAGTTTTCCCAAACATTAATCTGATTGCATTCGTAGTATGCCCTTTTCACAAAAATTATTTTAACACACAAATTTAGAGAATTTAGATACTTACCTCGTATACCCTTGAAAAATGTTCGCTCAACTTTGCTGTAAGATACAAATGTTTCTATTGTGAACTCAATAATAAATCATCCCAGAATACTTTCAATCCAGAAATCAACAACTCTTGATATGTTGTTATCGGTCTCCTTGAGTTCCTGTAACAATTTAGGGCTCCACCCAGTAGGATCATTATTCTTAAAATAGGTTTTGTTCTCAGTCAGCCTTGATAACCATTCATGCATTTGATTCACAAATTTCACAAAGAAAATATCATGCTATTATGTGAAAAGATACCTCTGCAACCAAGCTTCAGTCGACAGTCGCGGATTTCTGTTTTCTTGAACTACGAACTCCCGTTCCTTCAGATCTACCTAATCTTTTATTTACTTCCTTATCAAATGACACATCCACATATCCCTCAATCAAATTTTAGTCCTGACAATGGAACCATTTGTTGGCTCAAAGGGGTCTTGACCCAGGTTTATAGTTAGTTGCATACCAACAAAACCCTTTATTAGTGGTCCTTTTCGAAACAACCTATTGCGCAAATCACAGTCTCATCCGAGGAAATATTGGGGGATGTCAGAACTAGGTTTCTGCATCTAGAGGGATACTGGAGTGTGGATCTACTACTAAAATTCTATCTTAATCTTATTTTGAACTGTGCGAATGTGTCTAGCTACTTTAACATTTTATACTTCATTCATCCATTAATACTAGTGCACATTGCGCCTTTACCATCAAACACAACATAAAGTATAAAAATAAATTCACAATGCAAATAATAATCAAATACAAATATAAACATGATGATGCTTTCGAAACTCTTCTTCTTTTATTAAGATAAGTGTCTTCAATACATATACTTTCTCTGATCTGCGCACACAACTACAGGTTGTCTGCGCACAAAGCTACAGACTCTTCAAAGCCTCCACACACATAGCGTGGAGCCTTCCCTTAGACCCAAACACAAAAATATAGAAACAATTACAATATTTACCAAATCATGACATTCTATATTCCTCTTTCACAAAGCCTTACATTGATTTATATGGCATTTTCTTACATACAAAACCATGGTCCACATACCATGGGCAGACAATAACTAACAAATAAACCGAAACCCTTTACAAAAAGAGGGGCTTTGACCCGCCGTGAAGCCCCAAACCTCTGCACGGTGGATTCATCTTTGTTGGACCACACACTCTACTTCCCCAAAATGCGGAGCCTTTTGCTCAAAATTAGACCATGTTGGGCCCTGCCCAATAAGGAGTCTTCTTGAAAATTTCTTGTTTTCATGAATTAGGGTAAGAGCTTCATCTGGTGTTTTGTGGATCCATCAAAAGAAAGATTGGTTGATCTTGATTTTCAGTCTTCCTGTATTTTTCCTCTCAAACAGATCATATTGAGTTTTTATTTTTCATGTTTGTGAAAGATCTTTTTTTTAATGAAAGGTAGAGTTTTTCAAGAACAAGTGTTTTGATGAGAAGTGCTTCCTTTATTGAAGTTGAAACAAAAATCCATTCTTCTTTCAGTGCTGAAGTTTTGTCAAAATTACACTTCAGACAACATTAATTTCATAGCATTCATTTTTAGGAAATTCATTTTAAGGATTTGATTGGCTTCTCCATGCATTTTGGAAATTTTGAGTGATTTATTATCAAAGGAAAGTTTCAAGATATTTTGAGTTATTGAGAAAATTGAAAATTTAAAGGTTAATTTGTGCATTTGGGTCATTTCAAAGTGAAATTTTTCATTCATGAAATGGAATATAGTGAAATTAGGGTTTCTTTCATTTTCTTTGAAAATTTGAAAAGACTCCCTCCTTCCTGTAATTAGGAATTCATCGAAATGAAAAGATTAAAATATCATGTTTGATTGCATTAAAGTTTTGGGCCAGGTCATAAGATCATTAGTTTCACATCCATTTGCCGATTGCGTAAATAAAAACTTTAAAACACAACACTAATAAAATCAATTATAAGTTTTATTATTTTAGGGCTCTTTCCACCTACATTAGATAAGGTTGTAGGGCTTTGGAATAGGGAAGTGAGTTAACTTTCCAAAGCTGCAAACAAACAATAGAATCTTGCGATAGGGAGTAAATCCATTTATTACAGTTTAGCTCTAGGAAGCTCCTCTAAAAAGGGAGTTAATCACAAGATCATATCGTACCTAGTAGAGTGATCGACCCCACTTCATTGGTTGCAGTATAGTGATTTGCACGCATTACAAACGGTGGTGAAAGGTACTTGGGAGTCACTTAAAAGTAAACCTCATATTAACCATGTTGAGGAAAATTCAAGGGGCTTAAGCTTTGTTACTCTGCCCTGATGTGTACGTCCGATCTACGATTTCCCCCCTAGTTTAAATTGTCGTAAGTGGCAATCTTAGAGACCATAATCTTAGGGCTATTACCCAAGGTGATGACGTAGGTGAAATCTCTATTGTATGTGGAATGGACATTGGCTAGACTCACTTGGACCTTTTTTAAGGGTATTCTTCACTCGATATGGAATAAGTGGAGTTACTTGCAACAAATCGTGTTCATTAAGTAGGTTTTCAGCATAAATGACTCCACCTGCTCTATCTTTATTCATTTTTTTTACATTGATCTCTGTGATGTTGGATTTCCTCACCAATTAGTGATTCCGCTGTGAAAATTTTGTTTGCATGGTTTGACTCCTTATATTTATTAGCGCATGTTAATTGTTTGTTTTTACTTTTTACTTAAATTAGGTGTGGATTGTGAATATTATTTGAATTCTTTATAAAAATTAATTGTGTTGATTTTTCGAGGCATTCAAATAGAATGCAAGGTTTATCCCCTGAATATACACCGAGTCAATTGGAAAATATTAAAACTGAGAAATCAAAATAAACAAGATACAGGACCTCAAATCAAATTGAAACATCTACCATTGTAGAATCTAAGACAATAGGAACTGAAGTGATTCAACCTCAAGAAGTAGAATCAAGCTTAGCTCAATCTGGGCCAAAAGTTACCAAAATTTGTTCAAAGAGAATTTGATATCGGAGAAGTTTCAGATACATAACTCATTGAACCAGGAATTAAGGAACCTAAATCTTATATTTATGAATCTGAATCACCTTCAGCTGATATATCCCCTACTCCTGCACCACCTTCACTGTGAAGGAAACTTATAATTAAAACTGTTCTACCTCTTGGTCTCATCAGTATTGAATATATTACTAGAGAAGAGGAGGAAGAATCACCACATACTCATGTTTCTACTGGTGAACCAATAATTTTTCCAAGAATTTCTTTTAACCCTTTTCGACTAGATCTTTGGTATTTCATAGCCTTGAACTATTTAGTTCAATGTCTTCCACGTTACCACACTCCTTACTACTTTTCACTGAGACTAAACATGTCACGAATTCCTTCGAGGAGTTAACCCACTGATACCTCTATCCTTACAAGCTCTCTAGAGTCATTATTCTATGGTGCATTAGAGGAATTTTGAGGTCTAAAATGGGCCTCCTAAGAAAAATATACAACAAAAATAAACTTTTTAAGGACAAATAGGATTCAAGATGATGATGTCAACCATGGGGGATGATTCACCATTTTTTAAGTAAAAAGGTAAAAAGATTAAAAAATAATAAAATAATAAAATAATTTTTTCAACTCATATTTTCAACTTATCTCGCAAAATTTTTACTCAAATTTTGAGCGGGAGTACTCATTGGATGTAAAATTTAATTCCTCATCCAGGGAGTACCCATGTTGCATACTTTCGATGGACCCTGCTACACGAAAAATGAGAAATACATAAAAAATGTGATTGCAATCACGTTTTTCATGTATTTCTCATTTTTCGTGTAGCAGGAACCATCAAAAGTATGCAACATGGGTATTCCTTGGAAGAAGAATAAAATTTTTCATCCAACGAGTACTCCCGCTTGATATTTTAGTAAAAACTTCAGGAGATAAGTTGAAAATACGAGCTGAAAAAGTAGGTTTTTCTTTTTTCCCTCTAAAATTTGATGACGGAATCCAATCTTATTTTATTATTTCTGCTATTATTTTATAATTTCCTTAGGAGGCCCATTTTAGACCTCAAAATTTCCCTAATGGTCCTTCGGTTCCTTTTGGGTACTAGTCACTTTCTGGAACTTTTTCAGGAGCCTCTCCTTCCCCTCAAATTTATACTTTGTCATCTAGTGTATATACTTCTACTGTTCAAAGCATGACTTCCATGTTTGAAGTACCTTTTTCATCATACAAGTATGTTAACATGGTATTTGGTGATTTAGGTAATCGTCAAGTAACCCCAACTAGTTTTTATTACCCGCACTAGGGTGAAAAATTTTTATCCTCCACTTGGAGGGAAACCACCTTATCCTCCACCTAGAGGGAAACCACATTATCCTCCACCTATAGGATAACCTCTTGTTGGGTCAAAATCCTACGGTTGGATGGAAACCATTTGCTGGAAATGATGCAAATTAAGGTTAGATACCTCAGGTTGGTACAAGTCAACCTATTGTGCCTCAACACTTGATTAGTGCTCCTTACCTAGGGATGAATACTATTTGGAACCTTGTTTTTGTTCAACATCCTATTCAAGTGGCTCCATAGGTTCCATTTTATCAACTTGTTCAGCCTACTGGATAAGTTATTCCACAAATACCTGTTCAAGGTATTCCAATGCCAGTCCAACAACCTATCCATGGGATTCCAAAACCACCTATCCAAGGAATTCCACAAACACTTGTTTAGCAACCAGTTTAAAAACATGTCTAGGGTAGTCCTTAGACACCTATTTAGTGTATTGTTTAAACATATGTTCAACAACTGGTTCCAAGTTCGCCCCAAACACCTATCTTGGGAGTATCACAAACGAAGATCCAAGTTACAAATCAAATATCAGTTCAACAACTTACATAAGCTATCCCTCAAGCATATGCTTATCAAACTGGTCCTACTTTCTAGTCTACAACACATATTCCTATGGGACAACCTAGTATAGGGATTATGCAGACACCATATCAAGGTCAAGCTTTTCAAGGCCACCCTTTTTAGATTCAATTTTTTCAAGGTCAACCGTTTCAAATTTGACCTTTACAGGGGTAATACTACTTGGGTCAAATGGGTCAAAATCCACATTCTCAGAGTCAACCATACCCAGGTCATACTTTTCAAATTCCATTTTAACGGCAACCTGGTATGTCTCACCTTGGTTACTATGGAGGAATGAAAATACCAACCACACAAGATATTATAGGATATCTTGGGTATCATCCTCCAGGGGCTGGACTTAACCCTCAAGGTTATCAAAATCCACAACAAGACCCCAACTGACAATTACCATTTATCCCAACTTTAGATTTAACAGAGTTATCTCGGCTAATGAATGATCCTATCTACTATTATCTGTTTTGGCCGACAATTCCTACTAAGTTTCCCAATGATATACCAGATTTTGAAGGTAAATCAGGAGAGGACCCATTAAACGATGTTATGACATATCATATTTGGTGTGCGTCAAATTTATTGATCAACGATTCCATTAGATTATGCCTTTTCCAACGAAATTTATTCGATTCAGAAGAGAAATGGTACATTGAGTTACCATGAACCTATTTCCATAATTTCAAATCCTTGGCAAAAACATTTTTGATGCATATTCAACTACCAATTTGATATGAAATTGTCACTAAAATTTTGACTTCCCTAAACCAATTGAAATCTACCCACATTTCAGATCATATACATGAATGGAGGTGTAGGAATTGTTTAGTTAAATTTTTTATTCCATATCAAATTTTGGCTGAATGGTTCACAAAATAATTACTTTTTTTCATTATCGAGGATGTTGCTAAAGGAGGTGTTGTAACGGAAGAGAAGGTAATTGCTTGTGCCCATTACCTAGACCTTATCTATACACAGTATGACACTTACTATGAGAAAACCCCAAATCTACCTCACCCAGTAATTCCAGATCAACCAGACTCAACCCCTACAATATCTCATCCCACTGATGGCGTGATTGGTTCTGTTATCCATCACTCTAAGGGTAAAAAGAAGAATTCTAAAAATAATCTCACTTTGGATATACACGATTCACACAATGAAAAACTTTCTCTAGAAATGATTTCTGAAATTAATGTCATAGACTCATATACTAGCAAGAATCAAACATCTAGAGGTAAGAGGAAAGGGAAAGGTAAAACAAAACAAAATACTTCTCAAAAAGAGATACCAACAAAAAATGAACCTTCTGAGGAGAAAAATAAACCTTGTTATCCTTGTCTGATTTATAATGAAGATCATTACACCAAGGAATGGCCACATCAGGCAGAGGTTTCCAAATTCAAAAAAGGTTCTCCTTCTCCCATTGTTTTGAAAGATCCTTTCCCCTCTCAAGACAGTAAAATGATTTTGCATAATCCATCCTATTCTTCCACATCAACATATATCATGATGATGTCTTCGCAAGTGATGGTAGCCACAAGATCTAAATATTACAGATCTAAGGGTCCTATAGTAAATGGAAATGATACTGGTCCATCTAGTCAACCTTCCACTTCAATTCCTCCTCCTTTTGAACCATTACATATTTAAAAATCAAATTCTGACATGGTTATTTGATCGCCTTCTAAAGGTGTTGTTTGAAAATTAGAATTTAACCCACATTATTGGTACCATGTATGGAAGGGAAACATGAATTGAGGTGTGTAGCCTTGAAAAAACTAGGATGAAAATTCAAAGAAGAGAAGCTGATTTAATTTTCCTAAAACATTGTCGAGTTACTTGTCGACTCTTCCCTTCCCAACATTCTCTCCACCCTGTATTTATTATCTCTGGTTTCCCCTCTTCTTGGTAGGTTTTTTCCTGAAGATGAGTCTTGTTCTAGACTCGAAACGTAGATAGAAAAGTGAATACTGTGGAGATTCTGAACTCTCTATCTCAAAATATACACCACAGAAACCTCCAAACTATTATTGGTACCCTGTGTGAAAGGGAAACTTGGATTGAGGTGCATAGCCTTAAAAAAACTAGGATGAAAATTCAAAGAAGAAAAGCTGATTTAATTTTCCTAAAACATTTCCAAGTTACTTGTTAGATCTTCCCTTCCCAACATTCTCTCCACCCTATATTTATTGTCTCTGGTTTCCCCTCTTATTGGTAGGCTTTGTCCTAAAGATGAGTCTTGTTATGGACTCGAAACATAGACAGAAAAATGAATACTGTGGAGATTCTGAACTCTCTATCTCAAAACCTACACCACAGAAACCTCCAAACTATTATTTAACCCACATGCTAGAGCTTCTCAGAACTACAACATTTTTGAAGATATGGCAATGTATCCTTCAACGATGTCGGTGCTTGAAGTGCTATAAACAGGTCCAACACAAAGGAAATTACTATTGTCATCTATTGGAGCAATTGATCCTTCATATTCTAATCTTATCGTCTTTGATCTTGAAAGTCATATACTTAGACTCCCACATCAATTGGAATTCCAAATATCAGTTTTCATAAAACCTAAATCAGTTTTCCACACAGTAATTGATGAAGGAACTTCTACGTGTATCATGTATATTGCTTGTTGGAAAGACTTGGGTTCTCCAACCATCAATTAGTCTCCTCCGAAAACCTTTGATGGAAGATGTTTTTGTCCTTATGGGATTTTAGATGATCTACCCATAGAGTTATAATGTAAGACGGCAACAATCAAATTTGAATTTGTTGATACCCAACTCGATTATAACCTTTTACTGGGTCGAAGTTAGACCTATGTTTGTCTTCAATGGTCTCATCACTTTTTCACATGTTACTGTTTCCTCATCAAGGGAAGATAGTGAAAGCAGACCAGTTGTATTACTATACTTCGGACCCTAACTCTATAAGCAGTGTACATTTTTTGGGGAAAATGATTACTCTCTATGAAAATGTTGGTGTTGGTTTGCTCAAGGATTCGTCACTTTTGGGAACTTTTTCACCCCCTCCACCGAACTTTTTCTTCTAATATTCCCCAAGTTAATATGATCTCATCAAGCACATGCAATATTCTGATCCATGGATTGCTCCTTTAGAATATGAATTGACCTTGTTTGGAAATGAGATGCCTTTAAGCCCATTTGAATTAGTTTATCAAGGAGTTCAATAATTTTCCAATCCACCACCCTCTCAAATTGAATGAGTGAATGTGATCATTGATGATTATTCTTAATTATCTTCGATAAAACCAATATCCTTTCTTGATCCCTTTGATAAAATGTTTCCAACATATGAAAGTATCATGGAAATAATGAATTTGGGTGAAATGCTATGGGACGATTATCATCATTGTTCATATTTTTTACCCAAACTTGAGAAAATTGAGAATGATTTTTCTATTATATTTTTACCTGAGATCGTAGATAATCCTGAGTGTCCTCTATCAATTCTTCAATCTGAATCTGAAAATAATTTAGGAAACATATCTACAACCACTCCAATTAATGTATCGGCCAAATCTGGAACTATCAAAAACATTCACATAGGTGCTTCGTGTGCATTTGAAGAAATTCAAACGTACAAGCCACCTACTTCAAGAATTCCATGACATTTTTGCCTGGCCATTTATGGGAATGCCAGGAATTGACCCTAGCATTGTTGCTCACAAAATCAAGACATACCCAGATGTTAAACCTATTAGACATAGATTACGTCCAGTGCATCCATGAAAGGTTGCTGCTTTAAAAGATGAGGTTGAAAAACTACTTAAAGTAGGTTTTATCTATCTCGTTCCCTTGACTGGTTGGGTTTCCAATATTGTTCCAGTTAACAAAAAATAAAGGACCATCAAAGTATGCGTAGATTATAGGGTATTTAATAAAGCTTGTCCCAAAGAACACTATCCTACCCCCTATATTTACCGAATCATTGACGATTTTTCCGATAACAAATGTTTTTCTTTCATGTACGGATTTTTCAGATACAACCAAATCAACATACTCCATGTTGATCAACATAAAACCATGTTCATTTGTCCATGGAGAACCTTTTATTATCAGAAACTCCCATTTAGATTAAATAATGTCAATGTGACCTTTCAACAGGCTGTGTCTTACACCTTTCATGATATCAACCATATTGTACAACCCTACTTGGATGATTTACCAACTCATTCACTGAAACAAGAATATCATTTGATGCATTTGAGAGCTATCTTTATTATATGTAGACATTACAATATCTGCTTGAATCCTCACAATTGTGTTTTTTGTGTATAATCCGGTCGATTGCTGAGATTTGTCGTGTTAAAGAAAAGTATTCATGTCGATCCACTCAAGGTAGAGGCTATTTTGAATTTGCCTCCTCCTAACCTTCACCAACTCCAAAGTTTGAAAGAAAAAAAAAAACATTTTACGTCGATTCATACCGAATAACTACTAATTTTCCATATAACCACTTGGTAAAAATCCATGTGATACATGTGAATCAATATTTTCAATTTGCTTTCATTTGATATTCTAATAATCAATTATGCCATGGATTTAGGAGCATCAATAACCATCTTGGACACATTTATATGCGTAACAAAAATCCTGAAACCATTTTTGTGTTTAATTATGAATTCTTCTAATTACGTGAGAATATTTTTCTAATTACCTCAATATAAAAGAGAGTGAAATTACGTTCTAAAGCAAAGGATGCTTAGAGCATATAGTGGCATAGTGTAAAACATGTGGAGATCTTTCTTTTAATTTAATATACAACTTGTTCATTGTCTGTGCATGAGATTTGATTTAATTCTTTAAGTTCGGTGCCTTGTGTTGGAGAGATTTTACTTCCTAGAGACATGGTGTTATTAGTCCCTGCCGCCTGCGGCATGGCAGGGACTATTGTAATCGAAATGGATCTTTTCATTAGTCTATGCACGTTAACGGAAGCTTATAAACTCAATTTATCCCAATGTTTTTTAATTTAGATCATGTCCACCGTTTGGTCAACGTATTAGCTTTCTCTCGCCGCTAGTTCAGCTAATAGAAAACTTTGAGGTCTTATTTGGCCTCATATCGAGGCAAAATGCTATGAAAATTCATGTTTGTTCATATAACAACAGCTTTGTATTTCAAAATTGTCCCAAATACAAACTAATGCTAACATTAGTTAGCAAGAATTAAATGTTTGAGGTAATATTTCAGGTAATGTTTGGGGTATAGCTTGTGTGCATGTAATTGTGTGTTGTCACAACCGACTTCCATCATGTAATAGTGTGCTATGACACAATGGTGTGCTGCGTTGTCACAACAGTCATCTATTTTTTGGACTTGTGCCTGGCTTTGCGCCTGGCTTCTTTCTGTTTCTTGGCTTCTGTCTGTGCTGCTAGAGAAACTCTATTTCTTGGCTTCTTTATGTGCTGCTAGGGAAATTCTGCAATGACTCTGCAATGGAGCGAGCACGGCGTGCTGCTTATGGCGCTCTGCTTATGGCGCTCTGGTGAAGCGGATTCTCTTCCATTCAAAATCCCACTGCCACGTTCCTCCAACGCCCAGTGCCACCGCGGGTGCACGGGCTCCTTTGTCTTTTCTCTGCCACATGGTGCTGCCAGTCCCGGCAGCTTTCTCGGATTTTCGCCAGGGTGCG
The DNA here is from genome assembly GCA_034641835.2 of Pinus albicaulis. Classification (NCBI taxonomy): domain Eukaryota; kingdom Viridiplantae; phylum Streptophyta; class Pinopsida; order Pinales; family Pinaceae; genus Pinus; species Pinus albicaulis. Next base: position 696,728,173 of record CM076580.1, read on the forward strand.
GGATCGATCTCTATCGAGGTCCTAAAGCCTCGTTCCCCAGGCAACACATTGTCTCGAGTCTCGACACCGCAGGAACAAAGCTTCATGGCGGAAGCCTGCGGTTTCCCCAGCCTGGACGTGCTCATCGATGCAACCATGCCCGAGGCCATCGGAAGTGGAAGCCCTGCACACAAAAGGTAAATGAAATTTTGAAGCAACCAAAACTACACAGAAAAGGTAAATGAAATTTTAAGCAGTATAAACAGATAGACATGTATAGCCTATAGACGCCTACATGCATTCAGATTCAAAAACTTAAAACAATCTGCTTGAACTGTGAAGTTTAATTCCGATTTTCTGTACTGCCCATCTACAAAAAAACTGATAGCAGCAGGTTTGCGCATATGGGTATACAGGGAAATACAATGACAAAACCCTTGTTGTAAATGCAACCGCTGTATTATTGTAAATGCAACCGCTAGCTATAAATATGGGACTGGAATTCACTTATATATCTTTCTATAAGTTCTTCTGATATTATTTATATTATTTTAAACGAAACTGCATATGAGACTGGAATTGGATCTTCAAATTGGCTGGATAAGGCTGAGCCTATATCGTTTCAGTACTGGTAATTTCTATAGTTCCTACTATGCAGACTTTTTGCTGTTTCCTTGATCATACCTGATCAATACGTGCTATCTACAATATTAAATGTTCAAATTGCGCTATCTACAATATGCAATGTTTATTCTGACCTCCTCTGTTTAGTAATTTTTTGAATATACAATATTCCTTTCCAATAACCATTTGAATTTTCATATAAATGCTAAGAGTGAAGGACCCAAAAATTACATTGAAATGATTTCTCTGCCCACATGAACGGATTCTTGTGGCTCACCTGCAATTAGTCTCATATTCTGAGCAAGAAAATGCTGAGTTCTAGTCCTCCAGTGCCATCAAGATTCATCATGAAGAATGCCTCGAAGTCCCTTGAGCCAACTACCCTCTCAAAGCTGGCCCTCATATACATCAATTCTCCATTTGGGCCCTCTACATCTGTGGGGATCAGAACACCAGCACCCATTGAAACAGCCTGCACCATCTCAAATATCTTCTCGTCTATTGGACAACAGCTCCTCTTCATGGCATACCCATTCTTCTTGCCATTGCAATACATGGTCCAGATAGGCTCCTGATAAAGCCTTGCTCTATTCACAACCCTCTCGCATTCAAGGGCAATTCTCACCAGCCCTGAGGCCATTTCCTTCACCCGAAAATTTGTGGCTATTGCAAACTCTATCAACAACACGGGTGAATTGAGGCTTGCTTGAGCTGCCTTGTTTTTTACTTGCATTTCAGGAACACGATCGCCGATTGCCATCACCGGAATAGTTTGAGCAGTGGGAGGAGCCTGGAATCACAGAAGGCATTTCCCCAATAGAGAGTTGCTCAGGCAGGACTTGCCTTATGGTGACTGCCTTTCTGTACGCTATATGGAACTTGCGCAGGTAACCCACAAGCATCGCTTCGTTGTGCTCAATACATAGCCTATATCCCCATTTTCTTAGTTATGTCTCTCGTGGCGTTTATGCATGAAAATTGAAACGTGGCACACTTATTTTGATGCGTGATAGATCTTCAATTATTTTAGATCACATATTAATAACAACAGTTCATATTTTCACCTTGTCTGTCTAAAAAATCTTGCGGATATGACTTTTAGTTTAATTTTTTTTACCATATATTGAAAGAAATCCTATGTTGTGCTGTCTTTAATTTCTTATACACCCAAATGTAACAAACATAAAGTTACGAAAGTTTATTGTGATGTTATTTTTCTGTCTATGAAAAGAATTGTTCGCTGAAACTCCATTTAAAGCTTGTATACATATAAATGTACCAAGATATGGTTATAAATTTTATTTTGATGCCTTACATTTAGTTGCAGACGGGAGCTACGACTGACATCGACCTTTCACAATCACAATAATAAATTATCGGTATGGTGTTGTTTTTAATTTTGGCCATATACAGGAGCTATTATGGACACTTGCTCTTCTCAATCACGATTAGATGTATTACAAATGCACATAAAATAGATATACAGAAGCTCAATGTGCATTCTTCAAAGTGTACAGCTGCCCATTCTGATACAAAATGGAATTAGGATAGATATCGATACCTTCTCCACTTCAGTTCAAATTCCCTTTAATATAATTTATTAAATTACGGTAGAAACCAGGAATAGTAGTGGCACAAGTAGCTGCCAACAAAGTAAATCAGTTATATTCTGTCAGTAAACATTTGTAACTGGGTAAGCCCAGGATAAAACATCCAAGCATGCTCATCAATCTTTGGTCTACACACTTCAACTTTCTTGCTCCTTTATCTTTAATATTTAAACTATAGCAAATAATAATATTGATAATCTTTGGTTCACATCATACTTTTGGCTCCAAGGCAGGGACTAGCTGCCTTGCAGCCACACTTGTTTAATAGTCATTTCAATGTGTGTTCATTTCTGCCAATTTTATTTCAATTTTGTAATGTCATTTCCTTTCATATATTATAAATCTCCTTTCATATATATTACAAGTGAAATTAAAGTATTTGGAAGTTGCATATATATTGCATAATATCACAAGCATTAGGGCGTCCACGGGGCCAAGAAACTCATGGCGTTTGGCTTGGGCTCAACGCCGCTCGTGAGATTACATCATGTTATGGCGTGGCCAAAGAGAAAATTTAACTTCAAAATATACCCAACCATTAGAATACGTTCCTATGCCATAATACATTTGATCGAATTTGGTAACGTACATCTCTATCGCATTGGGTTTCTGTTTTGCATTAGTAATATTATTTTATTTTTAATTTAATAAAATAATATAAAAACATAATTAATCGATGCCAATGTTATATTAAGATTGAAAGTTTACATTATTATTGAATAAAGTGATTAACTTTGATGGTTTTGTTTTTTTAAACTAAGGCAAAATTTGAAATTGGCATTAATTTAGAGGAGATGTGATTATGATGAGTGAGATGATATTATTAATTTAAAAAATAAAATGATAATTGATTTATTGTTGGATATATTTTTGAATCATTTAATTTTATTTATTTATTATTTTATTGATCAATAAATTTGAAGTATTTTTCTCTCTTTTTTTTTTGAAAGTTGATTAAATATTTTTTAAAACCAAAAGGCCTAAAAGTATTAGCTCTATTACAATATTTAAAGTAATTAGTATAATAACATTTATTGATATGTTAGATATATGTAGATAGGCATATATGAAGCACATATACTATCATATTAGTAAATGTGATTGATATACACTGATACAAATTTATCAATCATATTAATGATTATTAAAGAAATAGTGTTAGTGTGGCTATTAGAGATTTACTATTTGCAGGCTATCATTTATATATATATATATATATATATATATATATATATATATATATATATATATATATATATATATATATATATATATAAAATGGAAATAAACCCAACAAAGGGAAAAAAGTTGAGGAGGAGCAACCCTCCACCATGGATGAAGATCCAGAGAGCATCGAACTCAGCAGGCGTGACATCTTAGGCCTGGAGGAAGCATGAAAAAGCCGAGAATATCACATGATTCCCACTTAGTGGATCCAATGCCTTGAGGAAGTTCTCTCCAGAGCTCAACAACTTCCAACTCTAGGCATCCAAGGAGGCACCCTACTAGACACAAAAAAAATCATAAAAGAATCCAGAAAAAGAGGGAGACACACTGATCTGCAACGCCTTATCACGCTTGGAGGCAGCTCGTTGAATCAGGAAGATATCCCAAGTTAACCAAGTTCTACATCGTCATCCCTCATAGTTCTTAATGAAACTCATCTGATGGAATATCAGAGGGCTCAACTCCCCCTCCAAGCACCGATTGATCAAGAAAATAATTGCCCAAGAAAAGCCCACCATTTTTTTCATGCAAGAAACCAAATGCTCTAGCACCATGTTGAACACTATTTTATCCAAATTATGCAATGGATGCAACACCACTTTTGTCGATGCTCTTGGTGCCTCGGGAGGCTTAGCCATTGCTTGGAACCCTCTCCAAATAACCCTGACTAACCTTCATGCTTCTCACAATTTCATTCAAGCCCCATTCCATCTCCTTGGAACCAACATTCATTGCCACCTCACCAATTTTTATTTCCCCCAACCAATAGCTCAAAAAATTGAACTCCTAGACTCCATTGAGAGAATTAATTATCAACGAACATACCCTCTCTGGGTATTGGGAGGAGACTTCAACATGGTCACCTGTTTGGAGGAAAAAAGAGGAGGGTGCTCCAAGCTTGAAATAGATAGCCATAGATTCAAGGAATTCATACATCTCAACCAGCTCATTGATCTCCAGAATTCCAACATAACCCACACTTGGAACAATCGTTGAGGAGGATCCCACAAAATCACCTCACGCCTTGATATAGTCCTCATTTTGGACTACTCCATCCATTTTGGTGGCAACATAATCTCCAGCATTCTCCCCGCGTCAGGATCTGACCATTGGCCTATACAGTTGCAATGGTCCTGCCTTGGAGTAGCAAGAAACAAACCCTTCCACTTTGAACAATTTTGGCTTACTCATCCTGGCTTCAAGGAATTGGTTACCAATTGGTGGCGCAGTATCGCCCCGCCGATGGGCTCCAAAATGTTCCAATTCCAGCAGAAACTCAAATCTCTCAAAATCCATCTCAAGCAATGGGATCAGTCATCCTTCAGCAACATATTAAAAAATAAGTTGGATTTGGAAGCTCAGATGGTCTGTCTCTAGCAACAAATAATTATGGAAGGGCACACAGACGCTTATGTGAACCAGGAGAAAGAGCTCATGGGTCAATTGGAAGATCACATGCAACAGGAAGAAATTCTATAGAAATAGAAATCTAGAATCCGCTGGCTCAAAGAGGGGGAAAAAAACACAAAATTTTTCCATCCCTCAAACATCCAACGCCGAATGCATAACCGCATCTCAATCCTCAAGAATGTACAGGGGGACATGCTCAAAGCACATAATGACATTGAATAGGAATTGCTAATATATTTCAAGGAAACTCTCAAAAAACCCAACACAGATCGCCAACTTGCCATCAACATAATTACCCAACACATCCCAAGGATAATTATGGAGGAACATAATCAAATGATGCTACGACCCACCATGCTACAATAGGTTGAACAAGGCTTAAAGATGGGAAAGCTCGAGGTCTGGATGGCTTCACCTCGAACTTATTTCACTATTTTTGGGATGAAATCAAGCAGGTAATTTGGGATCTGGTTGAGGAATCTAGAAGCATGCACTAGATTCTACTTTCCCTCAATGCCACCTTCCTTACTTTGATTCCGAAATATGAACAAGCAACTACTCCAAGTAAGTACAGGCCCATAGCTCTTTGCAACATCATCTACAAGCTCATATCTAAAATGATTGCCAATAGGCTCAAACCGATTCTCCCTCTACTCATACCACTGGAGCAAACACGATATGTGGAAGAAAGATAAATTTTGGATGACATCATCCTAACGCATGAAGTCATCCGCTCTTTGAAGAAGCAGAAAAATCTAGGTATGCTTCTCAAAATTGATCTCTCCAAAGCCTCCGATAAACTTAGCTGGACTTATATTAGCCACATCCTCCTAGCCTTCGGATTTAGTCCTACCTAGATCAGATGGTTCATGAGTATGCTCTCCTCCCCTTTCTTCTCCATCCTTGTCAACGGTTCACCCTTGCCCACCTTCACTCCCTCAAGGGGCATCCGTCAAGGTGACCATGTTAACCCTTTCCTGTTTGTCTTCATGGCGGAAGGTTTGGGTTGCTTAATCCGCCATGCCATCAACTCTTAATCCCTCAAAGGCATTTCCATTTACAACAATCTCCCTCTCTCCCATTAGCAATTTTTGGACGACAACATGTTGTTAGGCCATCCTTCTGTCCAAGAAGCTCGCTCCTTCAAATATTTTCTCGATTTCTTCTCTAAAGCTTCTGGAGCCACTATCAATGCCAAAAAATCACAACTCTTTTTCTTTAATACCCCTGCTTTCACCCAACACAATATCATGTGGATCCTTGGTTTATCCATTTCCTCTCTTCCCACTAAATATCTAGGAGCCCCGCTTATAAATTCAGCCATCAAGCATACTTCATGGAAAGAGCTCTTGGACAAGCTAGAAGCAAGACTATCCTCTTGGACCCATCAAGCTCTTAACATTGTTGGTTGTCTTGTGTTGATCAATTCGGTCCTCCAATCCCTGCCGCTATACCTATTCTTAGTGTTGGCAGCTCCTAAATGGGTTCTCAAATCCATTCAAAACCTTCAACGAACCTTTCTTTGGGGTGGCAACAAAGATTCCAAGAAATGGGATTTAGTTAAATGGTCTGAGGTTTGCTCACCCAAACACTTGGGAGGTTTGGGCTTGAGGGATCCAGGGCAAAGCAATATCATCATGGGCGCTCGCATTTGGTGGAAATGGGTATCCAATCCCCACACATTGTGGGCACAGCTTTGGGAAACTAAATATGTAGGAAATTGGCCTCAATAAGATCTCATAAGTTACAACTTAGAATTCATGGGCTCCCAAATTTGGAAAGTAGCTAATCAACGTAAGTCCCTCATCCAATCCCACAGTTTTTGGGAAATTCACTCAGGATCATAGGCTCGTCTTTGGGAAGACTCATGGCAGCAACAACCTAATCTAGCTACTCCCTTTCAAAAACCCAAGTGGAAATCCATTCTCCAAGGCCAGGAGAACAATCAAATCAAGCATTTCTAGACAATGCCAAACATTCAAGGATTCTGCCAATGGCTTCCCACCATTCAATGGCAGGAAAATTGGCACGAGGAAACATATGATGACATTTGGAGGGAACTCACCAAACATAAAATCAGATGTACATAGGGATCAAATATACTCAGATGGGGCCATACCCCCCAAGGAACCTTCACTACCAAGGAGGCCTATTGCCTGCTCCATCCAACTGATCCAAACCAAGCTAACAAAATTTGGAATCAGATATGGAATTCCAGCATATGGCCAAAATTATCCACATTCCTCTGGTTGCTCAGCAAACGCTACATATTAACTTGGCACAATCTATTGAAGAAAGGATTCTATGGCCCCTCGCAGTGTTCTACTTGTCAAAGTCAGGAGGAAACCATAGACCATTTTTTGGACACATGCCCCTTTGCAAGCTCTCTTTGGGACAGAGTTGCCATTCTCTGTCACAGAACCAACATACAGTGAGGGGATGTCACCAACACCATCCACAATTGGCATAAAGCCCCCTTCACCAATAAACTCCTCAAATCTTTATGGCTTCCCATCCCTGGAATTCTTCTCGAGGACAATCTGGAAGGAGAGGAACAACCAGATCTTCAAAGACCAAGAAACACCTCAAGAAATTATATGGAACAAATTCTGCAAAAACATCAAGGAGACCTTAGCCCTGCGACAATGGAAGGAAACGAATCTCCCATCTCAACCCTCAGAGCGCCACATTTGGGCCAATTGGAATTTCTCGATCCCTTACAAATCTGCAATATCCTCCTCCACCAATCATCTGTCAGATTCTCCTAGCTCTTAGAGCCCTCCTCGTAAGGATATTTACAAACTCAACTTTTATGGAGCCTCTAAAGATAATCTAGGCGAAGTTGGCTTTGGAGGAATCTTCTGAAACATTATAGGTGATCCCTTGCTAATATTCTTTGGATACATTGGTTGGGATACCAACAACTTTGCAAAGTTGAAAGGTCTCCTACAAGGCCTCAACCTTGCTTAAGAGAACAATTTATTTCCCATGGAGATTGAAGGGGACTCTGATATCATCATCAATGCAACCCATCGTCTTCTTCATGGTTCCTCATCTTCCAAACAATAAAAGAGATGGAGGTTAGCCTCAAGGATGGAGCATCTGGAACAATGGTTTCACCTCCACAAGGCCATCTCCTTAACACATGTGCATAGATCAGCTAATGAAGTTTATGATCTCCTGGCCAATAGAGGTGTGGATCGAGACTCTCCCCTTATATTCTGTAGATTTTAATCCATTTCTGATGAATCTCTACGCACTGCTTGCACTCTATTGGTGCTCAAAGATCTCAATCCTCAGATATGGGTGCTTAAAGCATTTGATTGTGTGGGGGCATCTGGCCTCACTGCACGGGGGCATCTGGCCTCACCATTGGGGCGCACCTGCCTCCCGCGTGAGGGATTTAAACACGCCCTGATGGGAAGGATGTTGAAAACTACAACATTCAATCCCACATACTATACCTGGGATCCTGCAACTTGTTATATGGCCATATATGGCCAATGGCTACAATTCTCACTCTCATTCGCTCTAGTTTTCATTCCAGTTATCATTCTCGCTCTGTCATGCTCCACAAGCCTCTGTCCTCTGTTCTGCAAGCCTCTGTCTCACCTTTGCACAACACGCTGCTCCTCCAACACCCTCTGAACTTTCCTTCCCTTTCCTGCAATCCCTTCAATCTGTTGACGCAATGTCACTCTGACAATGTATGAGATGTCATCGTGGAGGAGGCAGAGGCTCTCCCTCTCACCCTCCAGCTCTGGCTATAGCAGAGCGCTACTTGGCCTTCTCTGTGGCTGTGGGAGATCCATAATTCTTTTATCCTCAATTTCTCTTCGCCCATATTTCTATTTGACTCCCGAAGACACAACATAACCACTCTAGTTCTAGCAGCAGGAAGCGCCCTCACAAGTCGACCCTTTCTCGCTCCTCCTCCCCTTAGCCAAGAAAAACAGTCGGTATGCCTGTCAAAAGCGTGGAGGATGCTTTAGAAAGTGGATGAAGTAGCTCTATGGAAGGAACCCAACATAATTCCACAAAAGCAGACAAAGGATGATGCCTTGTCCGACTACGGATGCTTCATCGTTGAAGAAACTCCTCAAATGGAGCATCATGACACACAGGACTGGTAGATGTAGAGCCATGGCTCTCCTCTTTCTTATTTTTTACATGATTCTCTATTTTTTTTTGTCTATCTTTCTATTTTCCAACAAACTCAGTCATTTAAGTCTATGTTAACAGCTGGTTCCCCCAAGAAGGGAAGATCTCTTTTTGAAATATTGAACTCTCTAAGGGCTAGTTTCCCCAAGAAGGGAAGCTCTATTTTTGAGATACTGAACTCTCTAAGGGCTGGTTTCCCCCTAAAGGGAAACCCACCTTTTGAATTTTTGAAATGTCTTCATCCAATAGGGGTTAGCTATTTCATCAACCCCTGTTATGAAGCTCGAATGTATTTTTTGTACAATATATTAGAATTTAGCATTACTTAGAAAAAAAATATTATTCTCATGGGTTTATATCCCTGTTGTTTATAATATTAATTCCTTGTGTTTAATATTATTCTGATGGGTTTATAATCCCTTGGGTTTATTTGTCCCTTGCATTTATGATATCAATCCCTTGGGTTTATTAATCTAAAGGTCCATATTCCTAGTCCTAGGATATAACAATATTCATAAGGTTTATAATATTAATCCTAGTGTTTAATTTAAATGCCTTGGTTTTATAATCCATTTGGTTTATAATACAAATTCCTTTTGTTTATTAATCCCTTGGTTTAGAATATTAATATCTTTGGCTTAATATTAATATTAATTTATTGGATTTATAATTTAATATTAATATTAATCTCTTGGATTTATAATTTGTATTATTAGGGCTTATAATATTAATCCCTGAGGTTTATAATACTAATATGTTAGGCTTACCAATCCCTTGGGGGTTATAATAATAATCTATTGGGTTTATTAATCCCTTCGGTTTATAATTCTAAAAATTAGTTGGGTTCATTAATTCCTAGGGTTTTTAATATCTTGGGTTTAGAATATTAATAATTTGTTGGTTTCATTAATCCCATGGGTTTATAATGTTAATCCCTTGGGCTTTAATCCGTAGGTTTTATAATATTAATCGCTTAGGTTTATTGATCACATGTATTAATAATCCCCTAAGTTTATAATGGTGATGATGATTAACATTTGCTATGACCAATGTGGTCTATTAGACCTAAAGAAAGGAAAAAAAGAATCTAAGTTTGATTCTTCAAATTCTTGTTTCTATGATCAAAGAGAAGGGAAATAAGCGCTCCAAGATTGTTATAGGTGGGTTGGATTAATAGGTCAAGAAGATTGAAAGTGTGGAAGACGTTAGGGAATTGAGAGCGGATGTGAGTAAGAGTCGGGAAATCTAAAAGGAAGTGCTTCTCATCTTCCATTTGCTTAGCATTGCAAATCTGACAAATTCTATAGTTCCTGGGAGTCTTGGGAATATAACACCTCCTGGTATCACTCTGAAGCTCATGAGAATTAGTTCTTATACTAGCGATGCTCATTTATTTCTTAGTATCGTTAAACACAGAGAGATAAATTTTATTATCAAGGGTGGGGTTGATCACCTCCTTATAGTATATTCGCTTCATTTTACCCTCCAACTCCCTATCCTCCCACAAATTGTCCTTAATCTTGGAGGTAATAGTATTTTTGACACTATATTTTCTTCCCATACTGAGATCCTCTTTAATTCCCCAATGGTTGAGCCAATACTGGGCATCCTTATGCCACCTGCGCTTGAGGCGAAGGTGGGGGTTTTGACTACAGCTAGAAGTAATTTTTGGGACCTTTTGGATTCCATGCTGTAAAGATTCTTCTTATACATCAGATATCTAAAAATATTTTTACTCTCAATGGGGGACAAACCAGATTCGATCAAAATGATAGGATTGGGAGTTTTTCCCTTGATCTTAAGGTTTTAGGTTATGAATTACTTTTGAATCATCTCAATATTCCTCCATGACTCTCTAGATATAGTGCAACCCCAAAATTCACATCGATATAAGACAACAGTGGTGATGAGAGTCTCAAAGAGGAACCTCTTTTTAATCAAAATGTAAATATCAACTGACTTATAATTGTTTTCAAGCCAATAATAAGATTTCTAGCCTCCAATAATCCTTTTCTTGATATTATAATTCCAATTGAGTCGACGAGGGAAGTCAATGCCCAAATATTTATAAGAAACCTGCTCTAAGCATTGGTTATTATACATGAAACTACCATGGGTGGTCTTTTTGGATTTAATTATCATGACTTTAGTCTTGTCAGTTTTAACTATCATACCCATCTTGGAGCAGTAGACATGAAGAGTTTGAAGCCGCTTGTGAAGGTCATCATGGATTTTGGCAAGAAGAACGATATCATCAGCATAAAGGAGAAGAGTAACAAGAACACCAGCAAGCTGAATGCCCTTGCATCCCACAGTTTGCAAACACTTCTCTAGCTTATTGATGTATATTCCAAAAAGGGGAGGAGATAGGGGACACCCTTGATTAACTATGATATTGCATTTATTGTCTTTAGACCACCCCTCGTTGGTCTTAAGCTTGGAAGTGATGGTCTTGTAGAGACGGATCACCGCAATCCTCAGCTCAGGAGGGACCATGATCTCTTTAAGTATCTACCAAAGCTTATCTCGAGGAAAGTTTTTGAAATCTTTTCTAAAGTCCGTAAAAAAATAGAAGAGATTGGCTTTAATATTACGACATTCTTCCTCAATGATTCTGAGAGTGACAAGATGGTCAATAGTCAAGTGATTTCTCCTAAAACCAACTTGACCTTTAGCTCTTTTTCCCTATATTTCAAGCCAAAGGCTAAGATTCTTTTCCAAATGAGCCCATAAATATTGTCCACGATGTGGCTAAGAACAATGGTCCTATAGTTATATGGAACAATTTTGTCCCCATTTTTAAAGATAATCACAATAAGGCTGTGTGAACAAAGATGAGGGAACCCATGTGTTACAACCAAATTGAGAAGCTTGTGGATATGAGGAATGAGGATATATCTTCCCATTTTAAGGATACCAGCTTGGTAACCTTCAATATCTTTAGCTTTTCGATTAGCAAGCTTATTAATACCAAACTCAACATCATCTAGAGAGAATACCTCCTCCTTAATAGGAGGGATTAAGGTTGTTCCCATAGTTTCTAGAGAGTCATACAACTTCTTCAGATAGTTGCCCTAGTTTTCTAAGGGGATGGAATGATTATCTTTGGTTTTACAAACAAGCATATTTTGGCAAAATTTTCTGGGCACGACTTAAAAAGTTGAAGAAGATAATCCCGTCTTTTATTGATATATGACATTTTTTCCTCTTGATGAGATTTTTGTATATATTGATATTCTAGAGCTTAATGTTTTCATTGGGAGCATCTCTGATTTATTTCCTAGCAATCTTATAATATTTTTCATACCATGAATTGGAAGTTGTATTAGTCTTCTTCAACGAAGTCTCATTAGAGAACTTGCTAATGGTATTGGAAATGATAGTAGTGAAATGGTAATAAATAAATTTGATCAATGTTATTATTATAAGTCATGGAGCCTAAATCCCTCTCTAAATCCTTTAAGAAGAGGTTGAGTTTATTTCTATTGAAGAGAATGACATGATTTTTTCTTTCATTGGTCTCCTACATGTGGGTGGTATGCATAGCAAGATTGAGGGATAGAGAAAGAGGTATGTGGTCGGAGTCAGGCTCAAATTCTTGTGCTTATAATATCATTAATTCTTTGTGTTTATTAATCCCTTCAGCTTGTAATGTGAATCAGTTTGGTTTATTAATCCCTTAGACTTTTAATAATAACCTCATGTGTTTTTAATGTGTTTACTTTTTAACATGAATAATCCCCTAGGATTATTAATCCCTCGGGTTTATAATATTCATCCATTGGGTTTATAGTATCAATCCATTTGGTTTACAACATTAATCCCTTGGGTTTATAATAATAATCCTTTGGGTTTATAATATTGGGGTTTTTTATAATGGGTTTATAATGTCGAATTTAGTATAAGGGTTTGACATGTTCAATTTTTAATATTGGGGTTTATAATATTGGGTTTTATAATTTTAGGGTTTATAATATTAATATTAGTATTACTAGTAATCCCTTAGGTTTATTAATCCTAAGGGTTTATAATATTTATCCCTTGGGTTTATAATATTTATAATCCCTTGGGTTTATAATATTAACCCAATTGGTCTATTATTCCCAAGGGTTTATAAAATTAATCACTTTGGTTTATGTCATTAATATCTTGGGTTTATTATTAAAGTTTATAATATAATATTAATCTTAGGGCTTATAATATTGGGTTTGATGATGTTAGGATTTATAATATTCAAGACAATATTAAAGTTTAATATCATCATATATCACATTGATTTTTTAATAATGCAACATTTTAATGTGAAAACCTTTTGTTTATTTCCCTTTAGGTTTGTAATATTAATCCCTTTGATTTGCGATATTGCAATTTTAATTTTGGGGTTATACTTGTTAGCCACCCATAAATTCTATCATGTCAGGTGGTGGCTAAATGATGTTTGATAGCCTTCAAGAAAAAATTTCATTGCTAAAATTGCTGATGCTTAAAGTCTTTTGATAATATCCTATCCTTTGGATAATTGTCACTGCTTTTCCCCTTTTCAACTTAGAAATTATGCTGTCATTACATGAAGAAAAATTGTTGCAAAGGCCCTTTTCCCCTTTTCCCCTTTTCCAAAACTAACCTCTTGTTCTCTCCTCTTTCCCCATAAGATCCCTCATTTTCATGTTTTTCCCCTTTTCCCTTTATTCAAAATCCCTTGATAAGGTATTAAGACTCCCTCTTAGCCTTATCGAAACTCTCAAATTCCTTTGAAAATAATTAAAAAACCATTAAAATGCATATTTTATATACATTATGGACTTAATCCCCTTGGGCTAAGTCTTTAGACCTCCCTTCCATACACCCTAGTGCTGAAACCGAGCGCCAGCCTTCCAAGCGCTTATCGCTTTGCCCAATTGCGATTAGCCCCTCCTCTTTAGCCCCCGGTCATATGACTCTCCATATAACCCATGGCCCCGTAGTCGGGCGCCAAGCCACATTGTAAATTAATATTTTAAAACCTTTGGTTATATTAATTTTCCGTTTTTATTATATTATAATTTTTCTGCCGGTGCAAAGGTTCAAATCAATCTCCACCGTCGATCTGATCTGCAGATCGATGACGCGTTGTCCATCACCCCGGTGGTCCCTGCCATCCACTCACCGTTTCAAAACCACGCGGTATCCATCGCATCGCTTTTGAGCGCGGGTGGTTTTTTCCATTTCGCAGCGCTTCCATACGTTGGCCGACACATGTCTTGGGCACTATTCACAAAACCGCCGTCCATCGCGTATTAAAGATTGGACGTGGACCTAGCGCGATATTCACATCCACCGTCCGATCTAAGGCCGCCCATCAGATGACGATCGCTCACTAAAGAAGCCCGACAGTTAACCAGGCTACGGTGTGGCATTCAAAAGATCTCCACCGTCGATTTGATCTGCAGATCAACGGCCTACATTCCATCGCCCTGATTCCCCCGCTTTGACTTTTCATCTCCGCTCCTGACTGTCGATCTCTGTGAGATTGACGGCTCCGATTCAAATTCCTTTTTCGATCTCCTCTGACTTCTTTTGATCAATCTTGACCGTTGGATGATGCCATCCAACGGCCACGCTTCCCCCCACATGTCCTCTGAAGCAATATAACCTATACATGTAGGATTTTCTAATCTTTTCATATTTTGCAGGGTTCAAAGGTTTTTCCACTATGTCTGAAGGAAATTCAAAGGTAGAGGGTGACGATCCTCCCACCTTCGTTTTGTTAAAGGAAAACACTTGCAGGTGTTAAAACCATGTTTCATCAATCATCCATGAAGCATTGATGCTACATAACCCCTGCACAGCCCTGCACACCAGTAAAGGGAAAGTCATAAAGGTTTATCAGTCAGAAAGTCTCCACCGCCACAGCTGAGGCAAATTGATTCCTCCCAGCTACCGAAATGCCATCTGTGCCTCAAAGTATTCAATCAAAGGCCGAAGTTATTGGTCAAGACCAAATATCTGCCTCACAACACAGCCAAAGGATAAATTCTTCCGACAAACTAATGACAAAATATCAACAGAGTAACTTCGGCATCACATAGTACCTCAAAGGTGAACAAAAGCTCCCACCAAGCTTAATCTCAATGTAAATTATTCAATACAGAGGACACCTATTGTAAGTTGCTTAATTGAGCCCCCAAAGGCAAAGAAGCCATTTAAGTCTGTATTAATTATTTTTTGAGATATTTTTTTATCAGATCTCACCTCCTCATTCTTCTATATATACTTCTGAAGAAGATGAGTGAGTGTGGGTTGATCACTAGTTGTAATATTGAAACTCTCTGAAATAATACATAGTCTGTTGAAGTTGAAGAATAAATTGAAGTCTTGGAAGCCCTGATGATGTTGTTGCATGCTTGTTACTGAGAAGGCTCTATCATTGGATCCATGAGCTTGGCTGTTGGTGAAGTATTCTGAACTGTTTAATGTTTTCCCTTGTTTTCATTATGTTCCATAATTTCTTACTACAGTAGGTTGAAAGGTTTAGGCTAAGAAATGACTCTTGGAAGTACCTTAGAACTGTTCATCCTTCACTGTTTTATGTTTTCTTCTGCTGAAGTATTTTAGAGTCTTTAATCTCTCTCTTTAGTCTTCATGCTTGTTTATTTCCTTAATAGTTCAAATAGTTGGTTTCAACATGATTTATGGTTCTCCCTGCTTGTCTGCTGCCACTTTAAAGCTGTTATTGAAGTCTCCCTTTGTAGTTTTCTGTTTAAAATTAGTCAAGGAGGTCTGTTCTGATCTTTCCCTTTGTCCTTACTTAAATAGTTGTCTCAAAGGTCTTTATAGTTGTAATCATAGATGTGTTAGGTGTTCCCTCTTCTATGAATGCAATCATCAGTGAATCTTTTATGTTTTCTAAGTCATTTGAAATAAAATCTTTGAGGAAATAGGGTGTTCCCCGAATCTTAGATTTCATTTTAAAAGTTGTTTTGAAATCATTGTTTTCTTAAAGGTGTGATTTTTAGAATTCATGGTTAGCCCTGTCTATCAAAAATCTCTTTATTGTTCAAATTGTGCTTTCAAATTCCCTTTGTTGAGAATTAAACTTCTCTTTTCAAATCATTGATGTCCATCTCATGCCAAAACCAAAGGATCCTATGGCCAAGTTATATTTTCCCTCTGATATCCCATATCCATTGATGAGTATCTTATGACCTCTTCTTTACTCCATTGCCCAATGAAGCTGATGTTTCTCCATTCTATATATCTTTCCTATTCCTTTCATATTCTGCTATATCAATTCAACCAAACAAACAATCAAACACCTGAACTTAATAACTAGTCTAAAATCCATACTCTAAGCACACAAGATAAACGTTTGTAAACAAACATTTGAGATATCCCTCTCTGAGAATAGGGGGACTAGATCCTGTAACTCTAAATATTGGTTCTGATGTTGCCTTGTCTTTTGATTTGCCAAACTATCAAAACACGGGACACCAACAATACTATTGCATTTAGTACGAGGATGTGAAATGCTGGGTTTTTTATATTGAGATATATAATAGTGGGTTTAATATTGATTTTTTTTTTTTATATTAGGGTTTATAATATTAATATTAAGGTTTATAATTTTGGATTTTATAATATGAGGACTTATAATAATTGATTTAATATTGTTATGTTGGAATGGTTCATAAATCTATCATTATGTATAAAAGATATTAGTAGTTATATGAATATGTTAATAAATGTATAATAGTCATTAAGATAATCATGTGAGGGATAAATAAGAATTATTAGTAATAACCCTATACGATTATTATATTATGTTAATTTTTTCAAGTAAGGTAAGTAAAGTTTGAAATTAGAAGTAATTAAGAGAGATGATTTTGGTGTATTATATGCTATTATTTATTATTGAGTCCAAATTATTTCTATTAATTTGTCATCTCAAAAAATAATAAATATTGTTTGAGAGTGTAAACTTCTATGATGCATATCATATTATGATAAATCTTTAAGGAAATCACATAAGAAATTATAGAATTGGACGTGTTACTACTGAATGTAGTTCATCATCAAGAGAATGAAGACTCGCTGATCAGACTATCAATATATATAATGCAAAGAAAAGAAATGGTCAAAACCTATAATAAATGGAAAAATAGATGTTAAAGGAATATTACACATTTTATAAATTAAAATCCATAAAAACAGACATTGAAAATCACAAACACCATCAACGGTCAAAATAAAAACAACCAATAAATAAATAAAAGAAAACGAATTAAACACCATCATAAAAATAATATAAGATAACAAAAATAATAAATAAATACTAAGTTAAAAAATAAAGTCTAAGTCAATAATAATAATAATAATAAATAAATAAATAATAATAAAAAAATAAAAAAATAAAAATAAAAATAAAAATAATAAACATTAAAAATAAATAAATACATGTATAAATAAAAATAATACTAAATAAAATAGAAATAACCAAATATAGACTAAAACTTGGTCAACATTAGAAATATTATTTAAAATATATAATTATAAATTAAAATAAATGAAGAGACCTAAAAAACATCAAACCTACTAAATGAATGTAATAATAATTAAGTATATATAAGACATATCAAGCATAAACCCAATGAAAATAAAAAGAGAGGAAAACACGAGAGAAATGAACTCTACTGAGAGCACAGAGATGGGATCCAAAAACTGCTAACTTTCCACCCGTCATCCTTATTCTACGTACGAGGCCTTTTCTCAATCTCAACAGTTTCCCTAAATTTACGATGATGGAAATGCTCAACCCTAGCAATGACTTTTTATTCTTCCATACAAATGTGGTGCTTAGTCTTCTTCGCGTGCTCAACTAGAGTTGAATTCGTTCTACCATGTATGAAACCAATAAAATTCTCTTGAATCCTTTTATTAATCGGTTGACCTATTTCTCTAATGTAGGGGATCCCACAGGAGCACGGGATCAAATAAACACCTTTCACACTTTTGGGGTCCAACAGGTCTTTAAGATATCTTAGGGAACCACGAATGGTGTTCAACAGTCTAAAAGAGGAAGAGATATTATGCTTCCTTAGAATCCGAGTGATCTTATTAGTAGTACCTTGTATAAAAGGTAGATGAATTGTACCAACTAAATCATCTTTATCTTTTTTTTGTTTCGGACCTCTGCTAGCATTCATGAAAGCCTTCAAACATTGAATTTTACTATAGCCATTATTTTCAAAGACCTTAAGGAGATGGGCCTTCTCTTCTTCCAAATGTTCATCATCTGAAACCCTATGAGCTCTCGTGGCTAAAGTGCTGAGAAATACAACTTTTTGAGCTGGAAGATGATGAGATCAAGAATGAAAATATTGCTTAGTGTGAGTTTTCTTCCGAAAAAATTGGTGTGATAAGGATCCATTATCATTTCTAGAGATGAGAACATCAAGGAAAGGAAGGATACCATCTGTTGGCAATATGATGTAGAGTGTTGTCCTTGATAGCAACCCACTGAATGAAGATGAAGATATGAGATTGTTGACATGTGTTGTCCTTGATGGCAAACCACCTATTCTTGACCTGATGGACTTGGTAAACGATGTAAATCTGATATGAAATGATGTTTGTTAGCAATCTGATGCTGAGTGTTGTCCTTGAATGGCAACCCACTTGATGAAGATGATGGAAACTTATTTGATGAAGTTGTGCTTGATAGAATATGTCTTGATGAACTAAATATGATGTATCTACAGTGTGTACAGAAGGCAATAAAGAAAGGAATTCAGTATGTGCTAGATCTATGATGAAAAGAGTATGTATCTAGGCATACGCGGATTTGCCTAGGGAAAGTCGTGTATGCACGCGGGAAAGAACGTGCCAAGTCGCGTATGGGAAAAAGCGCTCAAAAAGTGCAAAACCAGGGGTAACCACCATGGTATTGACCCATTGTATTGGGTTATGATTCGTCTAAATGACCCCGTCCAGGAATACCATCGGAAGTAATGTAGTTTTGGGCTCATGGTATTGTTTTGGCTCATGGTATTGAAAAAGGGTAAACCTATATAAAGAGAAGAAATTCATTGTGCAAATCATGAGTGTGGGAGCAAGATGTCTGAGCTTGAATGAATACTTATCTATGAAGTATATCTGTATGGAAAGGGTAAAGGTTTGATAATAGATCTGAATCTATGATGCACCTATGAAGAAATGATGAAGCGGAATATCTAGATCTGAAATGTATTTGTATCTGCTAGATCTGTTTATGGAAGGCTTAGATCTGAGATGAGGCGAACATCTGTCTGAAGTAAAAGGGTAAATCTGAACTGAATATCTGATCTGAAGAAGTATGCTGCTCTATAATAATTGAAGATATATACGCTAGTTCACCGCAGAGGAAGCGCGTATATACGCGGCTTCGCTGAAGAGAAAGCGCGTATGCGCAATGAAATATATACAGAGGTATACGCTGGTTTATGTGAACGGAAGCGCGTATATACGCGACATCAGTGAAAGGAAAGCGCGTATGCAAACTAGGGTTTGCTGAAGTCTGTGGTAAGAAATGTCTGATCTGTTCTGCTGGTTTACTGATATCTGTCAGTGAGTTATATGTATCTGTTTCATGGTTGACTGTGCTTCAAAGTATGAAAGGGTCCAGTATGAAAATTTGATGAAACGTGGCCTGCAAGTGGTGTCCTAAAGGAAGCTTTGGATCCAGTGTGAAAATTGATGAAACGTGGTCCATAGAGGTGCTGAGGGTTGTAGCCTTCACTCAGGGGGTCGTAGCTCCCTTCCAGGTGAGGCTGGTAAACGAGATCGGGGGGTCGTAGCTCCCTTCCAGGAGAGGCTGGTAAACGAGTCAGGGGGTTGGAGCTCCCTTCCAGGAGAGGCTGGTAAACGAGCGCAGGTGGGTGCCTGCATGCTGGTAGAGTCTGCACCAGCACATATGTTGTAAGATGTTTTCTCTATAATAAAAATATTGAAGGCTGAGCAACTGCAGCGGTGGTTTTCTCCCGACTTGGGTTTCCACCTAAAAATCCTGGTGTTCATGTGTGATGCTTTGTGTGATGGTTCATTCTGTTCTTACTGCACATGTTTACTGTTTATAGAACATCTAATGAATGAATGATGGAATGATATAAGTGAAGAACTAATGGCATAATTATATCTCTGTGTATACGCGAGTTTTATGAAGGATATCCGCGTATATACGTTAGTTGGCTTCAGCAAAGTAGCGTATGGGTTTTAGAGCATGAAAAATTAAAAAGTTTTAGTTTGCCCTAAATACTGATTCACCCCCCCCTCTCAGTATTTTTCCCAACAATTGGTATCGGAGCAAGTCCTTCTGCAGAAGCTTGATCGCTTGAAGGAGATCCGTCGCAATGGGAAGTCAAGAAGGAGTAATGTCTATAAAGCCACTGCTATTCAATGGAAGCAATCTGATATTCTGGAAGGTACGAACAAAAGCTTATCTGCAAAGTCTTGGTGCAGATGTATGGGCAATCGTGGAAGAAGGTTATCAATACCCAAAAAGTATTCCTACTGATGCAGCAGAAAGGAAGAAGTATGAAATCAATGCCAAAGCAGTAAATGTCTTGTTAGGAAGCATGTCTGAATCAGAATTTGCTAAAGTGATGCAGCTACATTCAACAAAAGAAATATGGGACAAAATCATTCTGAGCTATGAAGGAGACACAAAGGTAAAAAGTGCAAAACTCCAAACTCTTAGAATTGAATATGAAAATTTGAAGATGCATAGTGATGAAAGTGTTGCCGGTTTCTTTCTTCGTCTAGATGATATTGTAAATCGGATGAGAAATTTGGGTGAAACCATAACTGATACTACTCTGGTGGAAAAGGTCTTAAGATCTTTGACTTCAAAATTTGACTCTAAAGTTTCAGCTATTGAAGAAAGGCAAGATCTGCAAACTCTTACTATTGTTCAATTACATGGTATTCTAACTGCTTTTGAAATGAGACAAGGAGGTCCTTCTCAAATCAGAGAAGCTGCTTTTAAGGTATCTGTAAAAGGAAAAGAAAAGGAAGTTGTCAAAGAATCCAGCTATATATCTGAAGAAGAAGAAGCGAATTTTGTGAGAAAGCTCCAACTTGGTACTGGACGATTCAAAGGTAAGCTTCCCTTCAAATGTTTTGAGTGTGGAAAGGTTGGTCACTATGCTGCTAAATGCCCTTATAAAGAAAAACATGGTAAAGGGAAACAATTTGAAAAGAGGAAGAGTTTTTATGAAAATGAAGATGATGATGAAGTATCCAGTGAATATGAAGAAGATTCTGACCATGATCTGAAAGTGCTCATGGCAAAGAAGCAAAAGAAGAAGGCTACTCAAAGCAAGCAGATACCTCAGAAATCATGTATAGCAGAAACTGAAGAAGATGAAACAGGTATTAATCATTGTTCTTGTATTTTACTTAACTGTATATGCAACGATTATGATAGTGAAAGTGAAGACTCTGACCAAGCTCTACAAGTGCTCACGGCAAAGAGGAAAAAGAAGAAGGCTACTCGAAGCAAGGAGATGTCTCAGAAAACCTGTATAGCAAAAATTGAAGAAGATGAATCTGATAGTAATATAGAAAGTGAAAGTAAAGCTGTGGATCTAGAAGAAGCTATCAAGATCAAAGTTGAAGAACAACAAAAGGAAATTGATAAGAAAGATTCTATCTACAAAGAGATGATCTCTCAAATGAAAGATCAAATAGAGATGCTGAATGGACAGGTGGACAAGTATCAAAGGTTTCATACTTATGCATCCAATCGAATTAGAGAACTAGAAGCAGAAATCAATGATCTAAATACAGATCTCGAAAAATCAAGCAAGAAGAATGAAGGACTTGAAGCTGCAATCATCTCTCTGCAAGCAGATCTTGAAGCATCAAGTAAGAAGAATGAGGAACCTCTACAAACATTTGAAAAGGAAGGCCTTGAAGCAGAAATCATCTCTCTCAAAGAAGATCTGGAAAAATCAAATAAGAAGAATGAAGAGTTGCAACAAACATGTGAAGAAAACGAAAATTGGTTGAAAGAAGAGATTCTAAATCTAAAGGATCAAGTAGAAGATGGAAGAAGGAAAGAAGAAAGCTTGACGAAGCAATGTCAAGCCTTGGAGGTTGAGGTAAACATTCTCAAAGGTAAATTAGAAGAAAAGGTTAAACTTTTGAGGTTTCAAGATAGTACTAACATTTTGGACAATATTCTGAGTAATCAAAGGTCTCCTGCTATCAAACTTGGTCTTGGTTTCCATGAAACCGTTAAAGGAGAATCTAGCTCACAAGGAAGTGCTAAAAATTCAGAGGATGTCAATGCAAAACCTGAAGTGTTGAAAGAAACAAAAGTTCAACCAACAATGATGAAATCTCAAAGGAAATCAGTCAATAAAGTTGAATGCTTTAAATGTCATAATTATGGGCATGTTGCAGCAAATTGCAGGAGCAGATCATTTCAGCCTCAATCAAACAATTCCTACATAGAAAGGTACTCTGGTTTCTTCAAGGGATATTGTTTTTCATGTAACAAGTATGGACATAAAGTAGCTAATTGTAAAAGGAGGAAGATTAGAAATACTCATTATGATTCTTATGCTTATTTCTCTGGACACATGAGATGTTATTCTTGTAACAAGTATGGACATGTAGAAAAAGAATGCAGGTTGAACAGATATGAGAAATTGGATAACTTCCAGCACAAAAATAGAAAGTTCAAACAAATCTGGAAAAAGATGGAGGACCGATCAGAAACGTAGGGAATTTTGACCCTACTGCAGTCATCCGCTTCTGAAGCTTACTTCTCTTATTGACTGCAGGAATGATGTGGGATACATTATGAGATTTAGTAATGTATCGTCATAGGGGGAGCAATGTATGATGACTCTCATGATTGATTTGATTATTCTGGTTATATGTATTTCTGACAGAGCATCTGATATGAAGAAGACAGGTATAGGAAGTACAAGTTCAGGGGGAGATGAAGGAATGTGAAAAATTTCTATGCTTCACTTTCCATACGCGGGTTCGATGAACAAAAGTCGCGTATACACGCGAGTTCCAGCAGACACAGTCGTGTATGCATTGATGATAAGAGAATTTATATGATAGCTGAAGATCTGGAGCAGAGGTTCAGGGGGAGCATCAGTCTGACTGTTAATAACTGTATTATTGACTCAATATCAGCTTAGTTTCTCAGTTCTAAATAATGATGATATGATACATGGTCTCTTATGTTGAAGATTGTGGATGAGTCCTGTTTGATTTTTGATGAAGAGTATTCATTGTTGAGATGAAAGTCTTATAATTCGGAGATAAGGGCAGTTCATGCAGAAATTGTTGCTGATGACTTACTGATGAACGTATTCAGGTTGCACAAGTTAAGAAGGAGCACTGGTTCAGGGGGAGAAGCAGGTTGAATACTAATGATTGCATTGTTGGCAATATGACTGCTTATTCTTTGGTTTTTGTGATACTCATGCTCAAATGATGATGACTTGGTACATGGTTTACTATGATGAGATTTTGAGCCCTGGTTGCTGATAAGTATCTTTTGTGCTCACACATGGATGAGTTGGATGTCGTTTGATTCAGAAATAAGAATAGATCATGCAGAGTTTGTTACTATGGTTGAGATCTTTTGCCTACATATGTTACTTCATGTTAAATCTTGAAGATAATGGTGATATTGGACCACATGGATGATTGACACATATTTGAAGATGTTGTTTTGGTATGATAATCTCTCTTGGGAAGATTGTATTGATGCTGCAAAGAATCTGAAGGCTTGGTTATTAATGTGCTTATGCTACAACCGTTGGATGACGCTTGAAGACACAACTACACTGTTCTATCTATCTGTAGTCCAGGGAAGCATTCAAATATCCCAGAAAGAAGCTGAACACTGTCTTTTTCTCACAAGAGGATCAGATCTGGTTAAAACATAGAAGATGCTATTGGATACGCGGGTTTACTGAAACACAGTCGCGTATATACGCGAGTTCATGCACAGAAAACCGCGTATGTCTGATTGCTGACATTTTTTTGTTTGGATTCAGCTCTCTTCAGCACAGCTGCAGTGCTGTTTGGTATCTCTGATACTGTTTGGTATCTCTGGTGGTGTTCTAGTTCTCATATTTCTATTTCTAAATGTTTTGATAAAGATGCCTTGATGATTTGTTGGTGAAAGTGTTCAGGATGCACAAACTAAGGGGGAGCCTTAGTCATATGGAAAGGATGCTTGGATGCACAGTTTCAGGGGGAGCATTAGCTTTGCTGAGTATAATACATTGTTGACATTATGATGATTCTGAAATATGTTCTTTGAAGTCTTTCTGGTATTGGTCATGAAAAGTCATATTTGTAATTTGATGAAAAGGTCATGTTGAGACCCATGATGTAAATTTGTAAATTTCAGTCATGTAAGGACTTGTCAAAATTTGTAAACCCACTTGGTTGGGTAGCTGAGTGAAATGTGTAAACCCACTTGGTTGGGTCGCTGAGTTGAAATGTGTAAACCCACTTGGTTGGGTACTTGAGTCTTTTATGTAAAACCACTTGGTTGGATATTTGATGTAAGTATGAGTATTTGGTGATAGGAATTTCATAGAGTCATGTACTTCATTAGAAGATATGTTTGAAGATTCAGCATGAACTCAGGGGGAGTTTGGTCACGTCAGTATATATATCCGATCTGCAGAACGCTTATTCCACATGCGGAGAAAAGGGGGAGAGTATGTTGGTTTTGATCCGCCCTTTGCCCTTGATGTCAAAGGGGGAGAGTGACATGGTGTTTGAATGAAGAGAAAGAATGGTGTCAAAATGGGGAGAGTGACATGGTGTCATTGTATTCTTAATGTACCTATCTGTTGTGGTAACCAAACACCATCGTGGTTGCCATCAAGTCCAAAGGGGGAGATTGTTGGCAATATGATTCAGAGTGTTGTCCTTGATAGCAACCCACTGAATGAAGATGAAGATATGAGATTGTTGACATGTGTTGTCCTTGATGGAAAAACACCTATTCTTGACCTGATGGACTTGGTAAACGATGTAAATCTGATATGAAATGATGTTTGTTAGCAATCTGATGTTGAGTGTTGTCCTTGAATGGCAACCCACTTGATGAAGATGATGGCAACTTATTTGATGAAGTTGTGCTTGATAGAATATGTCTTGATGAACTAAATATGATGTATCTACAGTGTGTACAGAAGGCAATAAAGAAAGGAATTCAGTATGTGCTAGATCTATGATGAAAAGAGTATGTCTCTAGGCATACGCGGATTTTCCTAGGGAAAGTCGCGTATGCACGCGGGAAAGAACGTGCCAAGTCGCATATGGGAAAAAGCGCTCAAAAAGTGCAAAACCAGGGGTAACCACCATGGTATTGACCCATTGTATTGGGTTATGATTCGTCTAAATGACCCCGTCCAGGAATACCATCGGAAGTAATGTAGTTTTGGGCTCATGGTACTGTTTTAGCTCATGGTATTGAAAAAGGGATAACCTATATAAAGAGAAGAAATTCATTGTGCAAATGATGAGGATGGGAGCAAGATGTCTGAGTTTGAATGAATACTTCTCTATGAAGTATATCTGTATGGAAAGGGTAAAGGTTTGATAATAGATCTGAATCTATGATGCACCTATGAAGAAATGATGAAGCGGAATATCTAGATCTGGAATGTATTTGTATCTCATAGATCTGCTGGCTATAGAAGCATCCGAGATGAGGCGAACATCTCTGTCTGGTTAAAAGGAAAATCTGAACCGAGAAAATCTGAACCGAATATCCGATCTGAAATATCCGATCTAAAGAAGTATGCCGCTCTATAATAATTGAAGATCTATACGACTACGAGGAAGCGCAGGCGCTGGTCAGCGCTGAAGAGAAAGCGCGTATGCGTAATGAAATATGTACAGAGGTATACGCTGGTTTATGTGAACGGAAGCACGTATATACGCGACATCAGTGAAAGGAAAGCGCGTATGCAAACTAGGGTTTGCTGAAGTCTGTGGTAAGAAATGTCTGATCTATTCTGCTGGTTTACTGATATCTGTCAGTGATTTATATGTATCTATTTCATGGTTGACTGTGCTTCAAAGTATGAAAGGGTCCAGTATGAAAATTTGATGAAACGTGGCCTGCAAGTGGTGTTCTAAAGGAAGCTTTGGATCCAGTGTGAAAATTGATGAAACGTGGTCCATAGAGGTGCTGAGGGTTGTAGCCTTCAGTCAAGGGGTGGTAGCTCCCTTCCAGGTGAGGCTGGTAAACGAGATCAGGGGGTCGTAGCTCCCTTCCAGGAGAGGCTGGTAAACGAGTCAGGGGGTTGGAGCTCCCTTCCAGGAGAGGCTAGTAAACGAGTCAGGGGGTTGGAGCTTCCTTCCAGGAGAGGCTGGTAAACGAGCGCAGGTGGGTGCCTGTGTGCTGGTAGAGTTTGCAGCAGCACATATGTTGTAAGATGTTTTCTCTATAATAAAATATTGAAGGCTGAGCAATTGTAGCGGTGGTTTTCTCCCGACTTGGGTTTCCACCTAAAAATCCTGGTGTTCATGTGTGATGCTTTGTCTGATGGTTCATTATGTTCTTACTGCACATGTTTACTGTTTATAGAACATCTAATGAATGAATGATGGAATGATATAAGTGAAGAACTAATGGCATAATTAGATCTCTGTGTATACGCGAGTTTTATGAAGGATATCCGCGTATATACACTAGTTGGCTTCAACAAAGTAGCATATGGGTTTTAGAGCATGAAAAAGTAAAAAGTTTTAGTTTGCCCTAAATACTGATTCACCCCCCCCTCTCAGTATTTTTCCCAACACCATCAATCTCTATTTCCATCGTGAACTTGATGGAGTCAGATTGATCATTCATGGGCTGGTGAAAAAAATATAATTTTTGACAGCCATGAGACCAATTTATGAAGGTGTCATCCACAAACGGTTTCCAAATATTGGGTTTAAAAGGAGCATAAGCCAAAGTTTTTGATTCAAAATCTTCCATCAAGTTCATGATGGAAACATAGATTGATGGTAGCCTTCCTTTCCTTTATGTTCTCATCTCTAGAAATGATAATGGCTCCTTCTCACACCGAGTTTTTCGAAAGAAAACTCACACTGAGCAATATTTTCATTCTCGCTCTCATCATCTTCCAGCTCAAAAATTTAGAGTTATCAGCACTTTAGCCATGACAGCCCTTAGGGTTTCAGATGATGAACATTTGGAAGAAGAGAAGCCCCCTCTCGTTAAGGTCTTTGAAAATAATGGATATATTAAAAGTCAGGGTTTGAAGGCTTTCAGGAATGATAACAGAGGTCCAAAACAAAAAAAAAACATAAAGATGATTTAGCTGGTAGAGTTCATCTACCTTTTATACTAGGTACTACTGATAATATTGCTCGGATTCTAAGGAAGCATAAGATCTATTCCTCTTTTAGACCATTGAACACCATTCATGGTTCCCTAAGATCGGTTAAAGACCCGTTGGACCCAAAAAGCGTGAAATGTGTGTAATTGATTCTGTGCTCCTGTGGGATACCCTACATTGGAAAAACAGGTCGGTTGATTAAGAAAAAGATTCAAGAGCATTTTGTTGATATCAGACATGGTAGAAAGAAGTCCTTAGCTTTAGCCAAGCACGCGGAGAAGTCTAAGCATAACATTTGTATGGAAGAATCCAAAGTCATTGCTAGGGTTGAGCATTTCCATCACCGTAAATTTAGGGAATTTTTTGAGATTGAGAAAAGGCCTAGTACATTGAATAGGGATGATAGGTGGAAATTTAGCAATTGTTCGATCCCATCTCTATGCTCTGAGTAGAGTTCCTTTCTCTGTGTTTTCCTCTATTTTTACTTTCATTGGCTTTATGCTTGATATGTTTTATGTATGCTTATTTATTATTAGAGTCATTTAGTAGGTTTGATGTTTTTTAGGTCTCTTTATTTATTTTAATTTATAATTATATATTTTAAATAATATTTCTAACCAAGTTTTAGTCTATATTTTGTTATTTATTTTTTATTTAATATTACTTTTATTATACATCCATTTATTTATTTATTTTTAATTTTTATTATTTATTTATTTATTTGTTTTTTTATCTTTTTGTTATTTATTTATTATTTTTATGATGGTGTTTAATTCATTTTCTTTTATTTATTTATTGGTTGTTTTTATTTTGATGGTTGATGGCGTTTGTGATTTTCAATGTTTATTTTTATGGATTTTATTTTATAAAATGTGTAATATTTATTTAACATATATTTTTCCATTTATTATAGGTTTTGACCGTTACTTTTCTTTCATTATATATATTGATAGTCTGATAAGCCAGTCTTCATTCTCCTCATGCTCTATAATTTCTTATGTGATTTCCAGAAAGATTTATTATAATAAATATTAATTTTTGTTTTTGAAAATTAATAAAAATGTAATTTCTTTAAAAAAATATAATTATCATGTGAAATAGAAACACAATTTACAACCATTCTTGTGAGTAGGATTTAGCCCCTGTGTGTAATTGGAGCTCATTTTCCTTGTCATCTTCTTTGTTGTTTTTTTTTTGTCTTTTAGTGATATATGTTATTTCTTGTGATTTTTTTTTAGTGATATATGTTATTTCTTGTGATTGGAGCTCATTTTCCTTGTTGATATTTTGTTTTTGTTTTTAAGTGATATATGCTATTTCCTTGCAGCTTTTTTTTGCAACATATATTGCAATTGCTACTAATCTCTTAGTGATATACGCTATTTCTTTAAGGTGCTTCTTTTGCAACGTCTTGTGCAATTTTTAGTAATGATTGCTTTGAAGGGCGCTTTACAATCCAACACATAAACACAGAAACATAAACATTTAACATGTATATTTTAACATTTAACATTTTCAATCTAATCTCTGTTTTATTTAAAAATAAATATAATTATTATTATGTATAAATACGATATAATTTAAAATATGAAGAGGTTTACGAGCACTCAAAAAAGAGGCACATTAAAAAAATATAAATATAAATAAAACAGATGTATGGTAAATAAATAAAAATATAAATAAACTAGAGTTATGGTAAATATAAAACCTCCTTTTATATTTACTCCATAAACCTCTTTGTATTTACAAAAACTCAAAAAATAGGTTATTTAGGGGAAGCCTATGGGAAAAATACCACGGGAAAAATTATTATTAATACCATGGGCCAAATACCATATTTATAAAACATGCATGGTAAATAAATAAATATAAAAGAGGTATAAAGAGGTATGATAAATAAATAAAAATATATCAAATAGGAATATAAATCAACATCTAATTATATACGAAGAATGTTGGCCAAATACAATAGTAAATAAAAGAGGTATGGTAAATAAGTAAAACTTCTCTTTATATTTACTCCATAAACACCAAATTATTATTAATACCATGCAAAAAAAATGATTAACCCTAATATTAATATTAAAATATATTAATATTAATATTATTATTATTAAATCTAATATTCATATTAATATATTATAATTTTAATATTATTAAATTTAATAACTTTGGATTAATACAATATTAAATTTGTTATAGTAGAATATATATTAATATATCGTGATATATATTAACTCTAGATATATATGGGAGGGAATAACAAAGACATAGAGTGATAGAGATGGAGAGATGGGGTGGTTGACAAGGGAGAGATGGAGGAGTGAGAGAGGTAGAGAAGGGTAAAAGAGGCAGAGGGAGACATAAAGATTTAGGTGGGAGAGAGAGAAGGAGAGAGGGAGGGAGATAGTGAGAGGATTGGAGGGGGGAGAGAGAGAGAGAGAGAGGAAGGACGAGAGAGAGGAGGAGAGAGGGAGGGATAGAGAGATGGAGTCAGAGTGGGAGAGAGGAGGGAAGAAGAAAGACCTAGAGAGTGAGACATAGAGAGAGAGGTGATGAAAAGGGAGAGATGGAGAGAGAGTGTGTATGTTTATGGGTGAGATAAATAGACAAAGAAGGAGAGATAAGGAGAAAGGGAGGGATATAGTAACATATTTGGAGAGAGAGAGAGAGAGAGAGAGGATTGGATGGAAAATAGAGAGAGAGAGGGGGGAAGATAAAGGAAGGTAGGAGAGAAAGGGCAAGAGAGGAAGGATGAGAGAGATGAAGAGAGTGATAGGGGAAGAGAGAGGAGAGAGAGAGAGAGAGAGAGAGAGAGAGAGAGAGAGGGATGTAGGAAAGAAAGGGAGAGAGAGGAAGGACATGAGAGAGGACTTGAGAGAGAGGAGGAGAGAGGGGGGAGAGAGAGATGGAGTTAGAGGGGGAGAGAGGGAGGGAAGAAAAAAGACATAGAGAGTGAGAAGTGGAGAGAGAGAAGAAGTGACAAGGGAGATATGGAGAGAGAGTGTGTATGTTTGGGGGTGAGATAAAGAAAAAAATAAGGAGATATGGAGAGAACGATGAAGAGGAGGAGAGAGAGAAGAATGTAGTGACAGAGTTGGAGATTGAAGAGAGAGAGAGAGAGAGAGAGAGAGAGAGAGAGAGAGAGACAGAGAGAGAGAGAGACGAGGAGGGAGTGATAGATAGATATATTGGAGAAAGAGAGTGTATTTTTGGGGGGTGATATAGAGAGACAAAGGGAGATAGAGATATAGATGGAAGGTGAAGAGAGGGAAGAAGAGAGAGACGGAGAGAGGGATAGAGGGACAGAGAGATTGATAGATATGGAGAGAGAAAGCATGTGTGTTTGGTGGGGTTATATAGAGAAACAAAGAAGGAGAGATGGAGGGAGATATAGATGTATATGGAGGGGGGAAGAGGGAAGAATATTTCTTGCACTAGATGCATTGATTTTAGTGTAGATGGTGATTTCTAATTCTATTTGATTGCTTGCACTATATGCATTTATTTAGTGTAGATGTTGATTTCTAATGATATTTTATTACTTGCACTAAATGCATTGATTTCAATGTAGATTATTTCTAATCCTATTAGATTCATAATCTTATTTGATTGCTTGCACTAGATGCATTAATTTCAATGTAGATGTTGATTTCTATTTATATTTGATTGCTTTCACTAGATGCATTGATTTCAATGTAGATGGATGATGATTTCTAATCCTATTTGATTTCTTGCACTAATGCATTGATTTCAGTGTAGATGGTGATTTACAATCCTATTTGATTGCTTGCACTAGTTGCATTGATTTGAGTGTAGATGTTGGTTTCTAATACTATTTGGTAAATAAATATAAATATAAATAAACTAGAGGTATGGTAAATAAATAAAACCTCTTCTTATATTTACTCCATAAACTTCTTTATATTTAAAAAAACTCAAAAAAGAGGTTTTATTTAGGTGGAGCCTATGGGCCAAATATCATGGGACAAATCATTGTGCCGAGAGGAGCATTCTACAACCCATTACGACCCTGATCTATAAGTATGTCAAGTCCTACAAAAATAATAAAAATAATTTTAGCTAATGTCGATCAAAATATCCGTTTAAATCTTAAATTATATAACTTGAATATTTAGATTATACATAACTTTTTAATCTCATTATTTGACTAAGATTAATTATTAAAATAAAAATATGTATTATTATATATAATTTTATCTCATGTGTTTAATAGTTTTTTTATCATATACAAACAAAATTACCACATTAAAGTTCCAAATTAGGTAAAATTTTAAACATATTTACTATTTACTGAAGCCAATACCAGTTTTTGTTTTGTAAATTTTGTAGTGCCTCTCTATTAATGCATATAAACAAAAACAACAGGTTACATCACCAGATTATATGCTTGGTAGCCTCAACCTGCCCGAAGGAAATCAGGTCTCTTGGTGACCTCAAAGAGTTAAAATCCAAACAAAATTGAAACAATTTGATCCTGTCTATAAATGCCTTATAAGGTATATCATCTACTATATCTTTTGACATACTATTAAAAAAGTAAATGCTATCTGCCCAATTCATTTTTCAACAAAAAAACTAGACTTGATGCATGCTTTGGAGTTGATGTTCAATGCAACCAAGACACACATTCTGGTGATGTAACTGAAGCTCTATTGCCTGAATGTATTTGTTCATATAAGCCAATATGGAAGCTGCCTTTGAGTCACCTCCTACCTCTTGAACTTCTACAATGGGATTTTCCATTATACACTTCATTTTCTAATAGAGGTGGATAGTCTATTTGAACAGGGATAATATTCCTCTTGTATTCTCGGGATCAGTCACCATATGTTACATTTCATCATCTGGAAAATCATCCATAACTTTTTTTTTGAGTTCTCGCTCCCAACCTGAAATCAAGCCTTTTACCTGTCCTAGTGTCCCCACAACCGAGGCATGTAGTAATTTTTCCATGGTTTCCTTACCAGATTTTATTCCTCATTTTCTTGGTCCCACCTTCTCCTTGTCTTTTTCTTTTCCTGTGTTGCTAGCTGGACCTCTTTTTCCTGAATTTCCTCTACCTTTCTACGCTTTCACCATTTTCTTTTTTGGTGGGTCTCCCAGCAACTGTACCTTCACCTGAATCTACACCAGGGTTCCCACCCGACATGCAGAGACCAGAAGGTGAAATAAGCTAGAAGGACTTGTATAGAGAAACAAAACAAAATCATTGTTTATAATCGAACTAAACAAAATCTTCTTATGGTTATTGAGTGTCAGGTATTTCCACCCCTACCCCTCTTCATTATTTCCTTTCTTCTGCTTGCATGCCCCTATTCTCATGTCTCTACAAGAGTTCCTCTTCACAGTTGGTGCCCAACTCAAATATAGATAGTACATAATCATGAACCTAACATAGTGAACAGACAACAAGACAAAGAACTGTGTGCATGCCTCTATTTTATTAATTATACGAGAATTCCTCTTCGTAGCAAGAGTCCAACTCGAGGATTTCTAATGCAGGATCATTGAATTGGTGCCCTTGAAAGACAACAAGAAATAACCCATATTATTTAAGGAGATGCCCCAGGCCCCAACTAAATAGAAATGACATCCACTATAATTTGAGAACTGGTGATGAATCCTTCGTAATTTTCCACTCTCCAGGTTCGTGAGAATAGAGCCCATGATACTCAAATAATCATTACATACCATACATGAAAATCCGTAACAATGACATGAAAAATTGTAGAAACAAAAATGATGAGAGGGAGAGTCGGGACTCAGGGTTTCATGATGTAATTTGGGGTGAGGCCATGACGTGCTTCTTCGAGCACCCTCGCCTTCCACCACCCCTGCATTTATCATTACCAGGGAGAAAAGACTGACAGGGCCACAAAATCTAAGGGATGCCTCAAGAGATACCGAGACACAAACATTCATGGAGAAAAATTGACAATGGACAAGCTGGCAAGACTACTGAGACTTGGGTATCTATCATTGGAACCCTCCCCCTCTCAGAAATAATTAGAGGTGATGGCATTTGGGGGTGACACTCTCCCATATTAGCACTAGAACATAACTAAGACAAAGTTGATTCCACTCTGGTTTGATAAATATACAAGGTTTCATATCATTCAAAATATACCTCCCTCTCATCTCTGCAACACATAGGGCTACCATGCTCATAACTAGGTGAGAGAAGGAAACATACCAGGTAAATCGTTGCCTGCTGGATGAAGTTGCCTTCTACTTCCATAATTCCCCTACCGGTTGCTCCATGAACCTTTGCGCTCCAACTGACATGGAATGGTTAAAAAACCTTCTGCCCAGCCTGTTCTCCTTCCAGCTGTATCTCTCATCCCAAGATTTTTCTGACATCACCTACCCTCTTCTGTACGCAGTGAATGTCAGTTTAATGTGGCGTGGGGCAAATCGGCCACATTCTCTGACTCATGTCGTCCTCATTCTGTCGCATGGCCCATGTGACAGGCTATCGCATCATGCCTCTCTTAAAGCCTTTGAAAACCTGATAGGGGAAATTGGTTTTGGTTGTTGTATTTGTCAACAATCTCTTGCAGAGTTTCAAGGCCTCCCTCCTGCATTAATCTCTCCCAAATCCTGTCTAGGAACTTGCCTTGATGACTACACCCCAAACTCACTATCAAGTCTACTGTTGCGTGACATGTTCTACGAATATGATAGGGTATCATATAACTTTTGCTTGGAATCAAATCCTTGATTTCCTATATGAGCCTTTTTGTGCACCAAATTTGGCTAGTTTGTTCCCACATGACTCCCTGCTGAAGCTTTTGGAGGATTCCTATAGCCAAAGTTGAGTCCCCTTTGACTACTAGCCTATTGTATTGTTATCTTCTTGCTATAAGGAGACCATGTTTAAACACGTTGAGCTCTGCTTCATTATTAATTCCATATCCCAAGTCCATTGCATAAATCCTCCTTACTTTCCCTCATGAGTCTCTGAAAATTCCACTTGCACCAGCCTGCCCTAGGTTTCCTTTAGAGACCCCGTCATAGTTTAGTATTAGGAATCCCTGTGGGGGTGTCAAGAATTTATCCTACAATTGGCTTGCCATGGGTTTAATTTTCCATGAATCCAGAGCAAGCATTTGTGATTTGAGATTCAACTTTGTCAGTATATGAGCCCCTTGGGTGTTCACCTTCCAATCATCTAGTTGTCATTTATTTGTGAGGATGGTTTCTCTGATATTATTAACAATTGTTTTCCATGTTTCATTAACCAGTTGTATCTCATCTCTGAACGTTCATATGTTTATTTCTTTCCATACCGCCTAGAGGAGGATCCCTAAGGATATCGACCAAGCCCTATTAATTACTGGACATTGGTATCCCCATTTTCTCCAACTTTCTATAGTGTGTTTGATGCTTGCTCGGTCTCTATTAGTCTATTCAAAGAGAAAGGTGAGGTTCTGCCAAAGTTGTTTAACAATTGGGCACTTGTTCAAATGATGTTTCATGGGTTTGGCATTTTTCTCACACATCTAACATGTTGATAGCCCTTACATCCCTCATTTTTGAAGCTGATCCCAATTTAGTATCCTTTTGCTACTTACTAACCATAGAAAGAATTCAAATTTTGGCCATTGCTTCTCAGACCATATTTTTTTCTAGAGGTGGTTGACTTGAGGTTGTATGTTGTTTTTTTTTTATGTTATATCATTCTTAAATGGTGAACATCCCTTTCGTTCCATATCCCCATCATAGAATATCATCCCCTACCGATATTGTTAATTTTCTTGAGTTTAGCTCCTTCTCATAAGATTCCCATTACTAGGTGTCCGAAGTGTTATGCCATTGGTCCTTTTTTCCATTTCCTCCATTGATGGTCTACCCCTCCATCCTAGAAATGAGCTACTATTTTGTTATTCATTATATTTTTTAATGGGAAAATATCCGCTAGATCTAGTCTGTTGAATAAATTATCCCTTTGTTGCGAGGAGTCTTCCCAGAACATAGTCTTGTTTCCTCCTCTAATTTCCTAGA
Organism: Pinus albicaulis; assembly: GCA_034641835.2. Classification (NCBI taxonomy): domain Eukaryota; kingdom Viridiplantae; phylum Streptophyta; class Pinopsida; order Pinales; family Pinaceae; genus Pinus; species Pinus albicaulis. The sequence continues at coordinate 696,763,571 of CM076580.1, forward strand.
ATCTATGATCCTTGATTAAATCTTTGTTTGAGGCTGCTAAATTACAAATTGTGGATCCTTTTGGAGTATTCTGAACCCTCAATATTCCTTCCGTAGATTGTGGCATTGATATTTCCTTTCCCAATTTTTTTCCACACGTCACTACCTCCCTGTATCCAGTGCCACCACATATTTTCTCCCATCACTTGGTTAAGCATATACGGGTCTCTCAGTCCTAATCCCCCTGCTTGCTTGATTTTAGTTATTTTTTCCCAAGAGAGAAGGGCCCATTTTCTTGCTTGTTGAGATCCTTGCCACATAAATTTCTTAAAGATATTTTTCATATCTATACAACTCATTTTTGGGGCTGCCAATCCTGATGCTGGTAAATAGGGATAAACTGTAGGACATCTTTAAGAAGGATGAATAGACTAGGAGAATTTAGAGCATGGAAGGACCAATTTTGAAGATGAGCTTGAATATGGTTAAGAAGATATTTCCAATAGGATACCTGTAGGGAGTTGAGGCTGAGGGGAATTCCCAAGTATTTCGTTGGTAGGGATCCTATACGGAATCCAAGGGTTCTCGCTAAAACATCTTGAGATTGGATTTGGGTATTGAAAAAAAAGACATTGGATTTATCATTGTTTATGAGGGTTCCCGAAGCATCCATGAATTCATGTATAATAGAGATGATAAATGTAATTTCTTTAAGGGTAGCTTGGCAGAAGAACATTATGTCATCTACAAACTATTGGTGGGTTATAGTGAGATAATCTCCCCATAGATTCAGGACTTTTAGGTGTCCTCCTGCCACCTTATTTTTAATATATCTTCCCAGACCTTCTACCATGATGATAAAGAAAAAAAGGGATAATGAAACGCCTTGGCTGAGGCCACGAGGGGCATTGAATGGATCAGAAGGAGAACCATTTAGAAAAATGGAGAAACCAGGGGAAGAGATAAATGAGAGAATCCATTGAATCCATCTTGGATCAAAACCAAAAGCCTATAGAATACTTTGAAGGTAGGTCCAACTAAGGCAGTCATAAGCTTTAGACAGGTCTAGTTTGATCATCATACCTTTGGTTTTGAGAGTTATAAAGGAGTGAATGGCTTCCTAGGAAGTGATTATAAAATCAAGGATTTGTATTCGTTTAACAAAGCCAATATGGTCACGGGATATTAAAGCAGAGAGGATAGGCTTGAGGCGGTTGACCATTATTGTAGAAATTATTTTGTATATTAAATTACATAGTTCAATAAGTATACGTCCAGTTGGTTCATCTGAGTGGTCCTGTTTAGGAATTAATGCAAGAAAGGTGGAGTTTAGAGCAGGATGTACCTTTCTAGTTCTACTTGATTCCTCCACTAATTCCAAGATGTATTTTCCCATGAATGGCCAGGTAGCTTGATAGAATTTGGTTGTAAATCTATCTGGTTTGGGTGATTTATTATTTTCTAACCATTTTACCACTTATTCTAGTGTGATCACCTGTAGTAGAGCCAAATTCTAATCCCGACTGAATATTTGAGGAATGTGTCATTGTATCCTTTCTATTTCCTCAATTCTGTTTTTTTCAGCTCCGTTAATATATTTCTAAAATGTTCTACTATGAGGTTCTCCATGTCCTAATGTTGCACTAGTTGATTACCCCCTGAATCTATAAGGGAAAATATTTGATTATGTTTTCTTCATTGAATCATTGCCTTATGAAAGAAGCCGGTGTTTCTTTCCCCTTCACGGAGTCACTGAATTCTAGATTTTTGTTTCCACAGAATTTCCTCCTGCTTCCTACGTTCTTTGAATTTACATAAAAGCTTTCCTTCTTCAACCACTAGGGCCTCTGATCTTCCTTGTATTATCATTTGTTGCTAGAATTGTTTCATACAAGCTTGTAGATATTCTTTATCTTGGTGAATATGGCCAAACTCAGTTTTGTTCCATTTTCTATTTTTTTCTTTAAGTCTTTTAAGTGGAGTTGGAATGTATTCATCTTGTTCCTTCCTTGAATTCAACTTGTTTCCCACCATTCTTTTGCTATTTCTAAGAAGGTAGGGTCTCGCAGCCAGAAAACCTTGAATATAAATGGTCTCTTCTTATTTCCCTGCTTCATATCTATTTCTAAACATATCAGCCAATGGTCTGATCCTAAACTGGGAAGAATGGTGGCTTCATAAAATACATCACTACTTATAAGGTCTTCAGAAGCTAAGAACCTATCCAGCCTCAAGGCTACTTGATGAACACCTCCTCATCTATTGTTCCAAGTATACTTTCCATTGATGGTATGTATATCTACTAATCACAAATCAATTAGTATATCTTGAAACATCTCCATTTCTGGTTCCTCTCTTTGAATTCATCCTTTTTTCTCTTCCAGGGAGGTGATCATATTGAAATATCCTCCTATCAACCAATAATTTTCATTATGTAGATTCTTCAGCATTCTTATGCTTTGAAGGAATGCTTCCTTTTCTCCTAGACCATAAATAGATGAGATGAGGGCCCGTTCCTTTGTTCCTATTTGTCTGAAACAACTTGTTAGAATACGAGGTAGCCCAATCAACCCTTCTACCCTAATCTCTGCTGGATTCCAGAGGATTGTTATTCCTCCCATGCTTCCTTTAGAATTTATAACTAATTCTTCATATTTAGGTTTTATAAATGTCAGTATTTCCTCTAGTCTTTCCCCTGATACTTTAGTCTCTTGAAGGAGCACCATATGTGGCCTCTCAACCTTCAATATTTCTTGTAAATACCCTTTTTTAAACCTACTATTGAGGCCCCTCATATTATAGGAGAGAGTTATCATTGGGAAAATTTGTGGAGTTGTTGGAATATTGATGATAGTGATATTACCATTCCTGAATTCACTAGCATTTCTCCGACCATTTGAATGGATTCCTGTAAATTCATTCTTCCTCTCTTCTTCCTCCTTTTGCTTCATGAGTACTAGGTTCTTGAGAAGTTCCTTTTTGTGAGCTCATTGTGTCTGCTATCTCTGTTTGTCTCTGTCCTTGATTGGTCATGTATTGTTCGAATGTTTCCCTATAGAGTTTCTTTTGGTCTTCTGGTATGAACCTCTCATCAAGGTTCCTCCATTCATGCATAAGTTTCTTTAATACCACCTCTTCTATTCTTCGGTCGTCCTTGGCTGCGTCGACTTCAACGACAAATTGTTCCACTGTTTGAGATTACTCTTATTTTTCTGATGGTTCTGCTTGGGCCTTCCTTTTGGTTTTTAGTGCTTTGTGGGGTATCTGTCCCTGTCCTTATTTAGTTGACTGTTTGACTTATTTTCATCTCTCTCCCATTTCTTGTAGTATTTCGTTCCTATTTTGGTTGGAATTTTTCCTGGTTGGGTTGATGTTATGATTTGGTTGTTGTTTATTATTTTTTCGTTTGCTTGCTACTGCCTTAAATCCATCATATTTTTCTGATGATACTACTTTTCCTTCCAGGTGCTTCCCCTCCATATGTTTAGGGTGATTTAGTGGGAAGGCTTTAAATAAATGGTCATGCTCATGGCATCACCGACATCTAAAGAGAATGTGCTCATAGTCTAGTCATTGTTGCGAGACTTCTCCTTCACATTCTAAATCAATTGATTCTGGTAAAGGATCCATTATATTCATGTATACAAAGATTCAGGAAAATGAGGTGTACTATCCTCTGCATGTGGTTTCTTCTATTTTGAAAATTATTCCAAGAGAGTTACCAATACCTTCTAGTATTTCTCGGTCCCAAAAATCGACAGGTAGGGAAAATAGCCTGACCCATACTGGCGCTGCCAGAAATTTTTCTTGATCAGGGTTATAACATTCTTCCAATTACCTCACAAATAACCCTGCATTGTAATAGAAATATGGCTCTCCTTCAAATATTCGTTCCTTATCAATGAGGCTGGTAAAGTTCACCGTAAAGAAACCTCTTGCCCTAATTTTCAGATCAATATGGCCTTTGGGTTGCCATTTATGTTGAATCCATTTGATTAAATCATTCTATGTCGGTCAGATGCCTATAAATTTACATATTAAATCATGGTATTTCATGTAGCTTCAGTAATGCTCCAATTTATTTTATGGAATGACAAAGCATTGCTTCTTTGTGGCTGTTGGCGGGCATTTTCCTCTAGTGTTGGCCTACCATAGGGCGCCTAGAACGGGTCCTATATTAGGGCCGACACCTCCTTGTGATCTTGGTTGTTTTCCGTTCTATTCTCCTACAATTACGTTTCAATAGGAGGGGATATCTCCCCCCCTTGCCCCTGACGGTGATGCCATTCTGTTGCTCAAACCTATTGCAGAACAACTCCCGTTTACCAAGATTCTAATGCTATCAGTAACCTGCATATTCTCCAAACCCTAGAAGAGCGCATTCTCCAAAAAACTCTGAAGAAAGCCAATACCATTTTTAAATCAAAGGAAAAAGGTTAATTCAACACAAATAATTGAAAATCTTGCTCCAAAATATTTTAATACTTCTTTTATTAAATATTTGTAAAATGAATCTTTAAAAGGAAAAACGAAATATATTAATATGATATATTTTTATTATAGATTTTATTATCATTTTATATAAAAAACATCATTAAATCTAATAATTATATTAAAATATTAATATTAATATTAATATTAAATACAATTATAATATTAACATTAATAAATTTAATAACTTTAGAGATATGCAATATTAAATTTAATATATTATTCAAATTTTTATATTATAATATATATTAATATATCATGATAATTAACTATATATATATATATATATATATATATATATATATATATATATAGATAGAGAGAGAGAGAGAGAGAGAGAGATAGAGAGAGAGAGAGAGAGAATATGAAGAGAGAGAGAGAGTTAGGGAGACATAAATATAGAGGGGGGAGACAGGAGGAGATAAGGAGTGAGATAGTGACAAATTTGGAGGGAAGTGGGAGAGAAAGGGAGAGAGGGGAAGGAACAAAGAGAGGATTTGAGAGGGAGGGATTGAGAGATGGAGTCGGAGGAGGATAGAGGGAGTGAATAAGAAATAAGTAGAGAGATAAAATTGGAGAGAGAGAGAGGGGATGACAAGGGAGATATGGAGAGAGAGTGTGTATGTTTTGGGGTGAGATAGAAAGGCAAAGAAGGAGAGATGAAAGAAAGGGGTGATAGAAGGAGAGAGGGAGGGAGATAGTGATTGATTTTGAGGGGGGGGAGAGAGAGAGAGAGAGAGAGAGAGAGAGATGTAAACAAAGTAAAGGAAGAGGGAGATAGATATATAGATGGGATGTGAAGAGAGGGAGGGAGAGATAGATAGACATGGAGAGAGAGAGGGTGTGTGTTTGTGGGGGTGAGATAGAGATACAAAAGAGAGATGGAGGGAGATATAGATATAGATGGAGGGGGTGAGAGGGAAGAATATTTCTTGCACTAGATGCATTGATTTAAGTGTAGACAACGATTTTTTATCATTTTTATTGATTGCACTAAATGCATTCATTTTAGTGTAGATGATGATTTATAATCCTATTTTATTGCTTGCACTAGATGCATTGATTTTCGGTGTAGATATTGATTTCTTATCCTATTTTATTACTTTCTCTATATGCATTTATTTTAGTGTAGATTGTGTTTTCTAATCCTACTTTATTTCTTGCGCTGGATGCATTAATTTCAACGTAGATGTTGATTTCTAATTATATTTGATTGCTTGTACTAGATGCATGGATTTCAATGTATATGTTGATTTTTAGGCTTATTTGATTGCTTACATTAGGTGCAATAATTTTAGTGTAAATTTTGTTTTCAATCCTATTTGATTGCTTGCATTAGATGGATTAGATGTTGTTAATCTTGAGGTTGTAAATTATTTTAAAAAAATCAAGATTAGATGGAGGGGGGAGAGAGGGATGAATATTTCATGCACTAGATGCATTTATTTCATTGTAGATGGTGATTTATAATCATGTAGTATAAATAACCCACAAAATAGCCCAAAAAATAATGGAAATTCCAGCGAGATTATGACAAAATCTGGCAAATTTTTTTGAAAATTTGGGTTACAACTGTCAAAATTTAGGATTTTTGGTGCTCCAGGGGTTCTTGATGGTGCTGAATATATGTCCACCATCAAAAACATGATTCAAACACTCTAGCATTCTTATTTTTTGAATTTTTGTAACCGGATTCCAGAAATAAATCAGTCATCTGTGCGAATTTTTGGTGTCAGTATACAACGCCATTTCTAATCCTATTTGGTTGCTTGCACTAGATGCATTGATTTCAGTGTAGATTTTGATTTCCAATTATATTTTACTTCTTGCACTAGATGTATTTATTTTAGTGTAGATGTTGATTTCTAATCCTATTTGATTGCTTTCACTGGGCGCATTGATTTCAATGTAGATGTGGATTTGTAATCCTATTTGATTGTCTACACTAGATGCATTAATTCAACATAGATGTTGATTTCTAATCTCATTTGATTTATTGCATTAGATGCATAAATTTTAGTGTAGATGTTGCTTTCTAATCCTATTCTTGCATTAGATGAATTAGATGTTAATCTTGAGGCTATAGATTTAAAAAAAATAAAAAAATCAAGATATATCTAGTAATACCTAGAGGGACACTATTAAGAATTAAATAGTTGTCAAAAGTTGCGATACCTAAAATTAAAATGAAATAGTAGTGCAGATTTAGTCCTTGACAAGATTGTCTCCCTTCTTCATTACCAAATAATTACTAATAGACAATTAAATACATTCAAAATATATTCAAAATTACTAATAGTTAATTTCTTAAAATAATGTATTCAAAATATTTATAAGAGGAAAAGATATATTTATAAACATTCAAAACAAGTAAAAATATTCTTGAAAGAGATGTGATCATTGTTTGATGTAAATATTTATAAATCTAGCCACTCATTAAAAAAATTCAAAAATACATTATTTCTTGACTTCCCAAAATAGACTATAGATAAAAAAAATCATCAAAATATTCTTGAAGGAAATAAATTATTTCAAACATTAGCAAAGAAAAAAATTATTTCAAGAGTAATCTTGATGTTAAAATTAAATGAAATATATGTGTAGTATTAATCCTCTTGCAAACTATTGAAAATATTGGCTCTCTTCTTCATCACCAACTAATTATTAATAAACAATTACATACACATAAAAATATAACACAACAATTGTAACATTCACAAAAACTACCAACCAAATCCAAACATGTAAAAAAACAAGCCACTCAAAGCATCCAAACACATATGTACAAACCATTCAAGGAAAACAACACAAACTAAATTAAAGAAGAGAATGCAAGCAAAGAAAACATAATGTGAAATTTGAAGCTAATCTCAAACATATACATAATAATGATAATCTAAAAATGTGACATTGTTGCCCTCAACTGGAACTATATTAGATACACCCAACAATACACCAAGAGGGATCAAATCCCTCGAGGTGCAAACCTTTCCTAAAATTATACACTCCCTCTTGGGGCATGATAGATCCGGTGTTAGATGGATCTAAGTTGTCTATTAATATCATGGGCTAAATACCATATTTATAAAAGTGGCAGGGTAAATAAATAAATATAAAAGGGGTATAAAAAGGTATAAAGAGGTATGGTAAATAAATTAAAATATATCAAATAGGACTATAAATCAACATCTAATTATATATCAATCCTATGGGCCAAATACCATGTTAAATAAAAGAGGTATGGTAAATAAATAAAAATTCTTTTTATATTTACTCCATAAACCTATTTATTTACGAACACTCAAAAAAGATGTTTTATTTAGGTGAAGTCTATGGGCCAAATACCATGGACCAAATTATAAATAATACCATGCAAAAAAACATTATTAACGATAATATTAATATTAATATTATTATTATAATTAAATATAATATTCATATTAATATATTATAATATTAATATTATTAAATTTAATAACTTTGGATTAATACAATATTAAATTTGTTATATTATAATATGTATTAATATATAGTGATATATATTAACTCTAGATATATGGGAGGGAAGAACAAACACGTAGAGTGATATAGGTGGAGAGATAGGGGGATTGACAAGGGAGATATGGAGATAAACTGAAGGAGAGGGGAGAGGAGGAATGAAGAGAGAGAGAGAAGGAGAGGAGTGAGAGAGGTAGACAAGGGTAAGATAGGGAGAGGGAGACATAAATATGGATGTGGGAGAGAGAGAAGGAGAGAGGGAGGGAGATAGTGAGAGGATTGGAGGGTAGAGAGAGAGAGAGAGAGAGAGAGAGAGAGGAAGGACTAGAGATAGGACTTGAGTGTAATATTCCCAAATGGGAAAAGTAGGAATATAGAAAAAAATGATTGAAAAAGCATTGTAAAAAATCACATCAAGATATGAGACCAATATGGACCTTCTTCATTAATCATAACAACAGAAAATAGTACAAAATAATGGGGCACAAACCATACACATGAATAAATAATCCTCCAATGGATAAATCCCTCAAGAATGAGGTGCTGCTACTATATCAAAATGATGGAAGACTGCTACGGTGCATTCATAGGAGAAATACTACAGAAAATGAACATACAAAAGATAAAAGGGCTAATATATGCCTCAAAAGATACAAAAAATGAAGATCTAGGCTCTATAACAACCTTCCAAGACAACCCAAGAAGGTTTCCGGGAAATACACCCAATAATACAAAATGAGCTGCAACCCTAGGGCTGAAAGTATGCTGCAGCAAAGTAACTAAAGAGATATGGCTGAAGTTGATATGAAAATAAGTAGCTCTATTCCAATGGATCCTATGGATGAAAGGTTGGCCCCTTCACTGAAGAAATCATTCCCCAAATCACCCACTGCAACTACCCTTGCAACTCCTCCCTAGAATAACATAGGTCCAGACTGATACTGCTCTGTAGGGGATAAAAACATTGTGGTCTGGTGCCAAATATATCAATTGTGTTCAAGGGCCTTCCTTAATAGCCTCCCAATGGAAGGAAACCTTCCTCCACTGAAATCTAGATCAGAAATCACCCAAATGAATCCTCCACTGCTGCAACCTGCAACACAGCACAATCCTCTACAGAAACTACGTTGTAGATGAAAGATGGAGCTTGGCCTGATGTTAGAATGTGGAAATGTAGTTCAATCACTTCTCCTGAGTAGGCACTCGAAGTCCCTTGAGGATGAAGGTGGGATTCCCGCTTGGGAACACCCTATGATAAACAACACTACAGTCTTATCTAAATAGATGAAGAGATAAATCAAGTCTTAATAGACCATATTGAATAATAATCTAAAACATGATCACCATGGATGCCATCCTCTTCCTTATATTCTTGGTGAGCTTCCTCACCCTTGGCCCCACTCATTAAAGTCACTACTTCCATGCATGGAGTCTCCTGTCAAAACTGCATTGTCCCACAATGAATGCCAATCCTCCATGACAACGTTGTTGATTTTGTCAAAGTTGACCCAATCTACATGCTCCAGCCCCTTTTCACACCTAAGGGTGCTTTATCAAGCCACTAAAGTGATCACCTTTCACATAAGCAATTATTTTATTCATACTAAGGAGATTTATGGGTCTCCATACCCTCTTATTCAGCAAATTAAGAAGCAAAAGAAAAAATTAATATTCCAACTAGCTCATGGCTAATTGGAAATATTATAGTCCTCCCCTCCCAAATGTTACTTGTCCTCAAGAAACTATAAAGGTGAGTGCTGCAAATATTCTCCTCCTCCCTTGGTGACACCTCCATGTCATAAGCTCTCCTCATATACCAAGTGTCTCCCAATCAATCCCTCCATGAAATGCTCCTCCCAAGTTCTCATTAGATGCAAATGACTCATCCAACAAGGAAGCAAAAGACCTAATGAAGCAATCGTGGTTTGCCCAATGTTCTCCCTGAAACATGAAGCATAAGAAACATGGGGATTCTCTCTCCCAAAGGGCATTCTCAATCCTCACATCCTTCCTCCATTCATTCACATAATAAAAATAAGAACATCATCAATGTATGGGATCAAAACCAAGTACACATAGGCTGCCATATGCAATAATGGAGGTGGATCATAGTCCCACATGTGGAACCAACGCAGTATATCTCCTGACTACCTCAGATAATGATATGGTAAGTGGTTTCCCCAACACTTACTAGCTGCCATATTATTCTCACATGTTTTGAGAAGGTGAGTGATGTTTGGTGCCTTTGGAGTGCACCCTAAATGATATATCATCTCCCTATATCCTCCTGGGAGTGGCCATGCTCACCATTGTTTTTGGCCCAAAGTTGACCATGAAGTTTATAAGGAATAATGCTCCTGCTTGGAGCAATGGCTTGCACATGTATGGTTAAGGAATACACATATTCATTATATAAATCATTATGCATACAGACATGATCCTTACCACATGATTTTATCACACAAATGGAGTGGTCCATAGATAGATCCGCTCTCATTTCCATAGAGGAAAGAGGTGGTTGTGATAACTCCATCAAAGAGTTATGTATCTCCTCCATCTCCACATGATCCATGCATCTTTTCAAATGCTGATATATATCCTCTTCAAAACCTTCCCAAGTAAACCCCTCCATGATAGTATGGTATGATCTCATGGAATACTCTAGCACTGAGAGAGATTTGGAAGCAACTGTATCACATTTTTCTTATCATATCTAAATGTTCATATATGCAACAACTACCTTGTGCCTCATAGTTTAAATTTGTGCAAGGAGGAGGAGAGGAGGAGTGTAAGGTGCAAGCTAGAATAACAAGAGAAAGAAGAATCTTGTTTGGGACTTGAGATAGATTCATTCTCTGCACATCTAGAGTAAATATTAATAATAAAAAAACTCATCATACTTTTAATTTTTAAAATAAATATCTTAAAAATTAGAATATAAATTTAATACATTTTACTCAATTTTTCACAAAGGAAAAATTTGTAATCTTTCATTAGGTAGAAAAATTACATGTTACATTTTACTAGGTATGCAATCAAGTAAGCTGCAAGTATAAAAAATGACTTCATGTATAGTCAGTGATAGTACAAATATAAGCAGAGTGTTCCAGTATCCATAGTAAGTTCGGTGCATAACTTACTAGTCAAAATAAACAAAAATAGAACCTATTATTTACAATCTTTTGAAATAGATGCCAGAGTATATGGTATCAATATCATTTATATATCTATATATATATATATATATATATATATATCTAAAGTTCCAAAAATATACAATAAAAAATTGCATTCATGTGTCAATTTCCCACAGATCTCAGATTGATTCGATGAAGGGCCAATGGAAGTATCCGTAGACCTATGCATCAATGTGTTCAGTGATGTGCCAAGCACCCTAGTCTAGCTCCGCAACTTCTTTGGAAAGTTTGTCTGCCACTTTTTTCCTATTCCTGTAAATGTGAGTGACAGAGATGGAATCAAATAATGCTTTGAGATGATGAACTTCCCTCAGTAAAGCAATGAGTGTGTGCGTGTGACACTTTGCATGTGAGTTGAACCGATTAACCATAATAAGGGAGTCTCCAAAAATATAAAGGGAGTTATAGTTTTTTTCTTGGGCAAAAATCAAGAGTCTTAAACACTGAAGTTCGAAAAAGTTGTTTGTACCCAGTCCCAAGCCCATCTTGAGATGATAGTGATGTAACTCATTAAGGTAAAGTATAGCCCCCCCCACATCCCTGTTGGTTGGCCGCGCCATCAAAATAGGCCCAAGGCCGAGAGTGATCAATTATTTCAGGAGTATCATTCTACACAAGTTGATGTTTGTCATCATCAGGTATTAGCCTATAGTAAGCCAAGGTCATGGTACAGATACAATCAACGTTCACCTGTTTATTTTAAAAAATGTGCTTGTTGCGGTGAATCCAAATTTCCTATGCAAAGATCAAAGGAAGATTGCGCAGCTTGGTGGAGGTAGCATTCATCTGCCACCAATTTATCCAGGCTTCCAAGATAGAATTCCCCCGCCAGTGTAATAGGAAATCCAGATTGTGTGTAATAAGTTGCCACTTGCACTGTATAGTAGGGCATTCCAGGAATAGGTGCATGGAATCCTCCACATGAGATTGACAGTAACAGCATCCGTGAAAATCATGGCGATGAGATATTCCATAGTGGGGAGGAAATTTTGGAGAATGCACCAGAACATAAGTCGAAATTTATGTGGAACCTTTAACTTCTAGATAGTCTGCCACCACCCGAGTTTTCTTGTGGTTCCTAGTGATGACTACATTTTACTCAATTACACATATAATAACATTCGTTTAGAAAATACAAATATAAATTACAATTTTAAATAAAAATACTACAACGCGTTTAAAAATATTCATTTAAAAAAAATACAAATACAAATTACTATTTTAAATAAAAGTAGTACAAAGAATCACATTAATTACCGTGACCCTGGTGTACCTTCCTCTTATTACTTTTTATTCTTAATCACATAGTGTCAATTTTGTTAAATGATAATCTACAAGTCTCACTTTTTATAGCTTTGGTGGAAGGATAGAGTATCTAAATTCCCTTACCCTTTAAGAAGCATCCTCAATTATTGTACCACCCACCTCGACATCCAATCTATACATATTAGCTTATTCTAAATTGATCAAGAGTATAGAATTTCTAGGGTGGTGTTCTGTGTGCACTGAAATTCCCATGATGTCCATCACAATGTATGGGGTTCATTGCAGCCTTGAATATATTCTGTGAGTTATGGGGTTCATTGTAACCTTGAATATATTATGTGAGTTGTGATTTTTTTCTTGTGGCTAAAACTTATTTTTTGTTTTCACCTAGTTACTTTGTTATCATCTTAAATCCTTATAGCATTAGATATATTCTATGAGATAATGTGATGTTTTTTTTGTCACAATGATTCAAAAATCAGTTATTATACCACAATATTGACTTTCTCAATGTGTGTTTTGTTTATGAACCCTTTAAAAAAACCACAAGAACATTTGATTTTACATTGTGATCTCCCGAGCATGGGTGGGTGTTTAAAAAATTGGAGAGTAAATTAAGCGGTTATTGTTAGAAATTGTTGTATAATATGGGAAATTTGGATGGTTTGTAGACAATATGGATGTCATAACATATATCTATTTTGAATTTTTTAGTGTATCTGACCACCATGCATGTAATAGGGTCCATTTCAACTGAGAGCGTCAATAGATCACTGTGTGAATGATAACTTGTGACATCCCTAGCCATTTTCTTTAATTATGGATCACGTTACAAACTAATAAATTGTGAAATCCCTAGCCATTTTCTTTGATTGTGGATCAGGTTATAAACTAGAATAACTCTCTCTTCAGAAGGTTCTATAGTATATATTGGATGGAGGGAAAGATTATGATAACACTTGTACAAAAAACCCCTTAGGGTTGTCTCAAATTAATCTATTGTTAATCGCATAGTGTCAATTTTGTAAAACTATAATCTACAGTAAGGACTGAGTGGGTTTTTTCTTTTGTAAGTTTTGTTTGGAATTGAAAAATAAAAAAATTATAAAAGCTAAAATTATGTAGTGAAAAACTTTGTTTAAAATTTCAGAATAAAAAGTTGAGTAAGTTTGACATCATATAATATGAAAATTGTTTATGATTATAAAGTAAAAGATATGTAAGATTTTTTTAGCTACAATTAGGTAATTAAATATATGTATATAGTTTTTTTTAATGGAATAAATTTGATATTCATTAACAAAAGAAAATCCAAAAGAGTATGTGTGTAGTTACAGAGTGTTATGTAGTTACAAACTATTACAATTAAGTAATTAAAGGTAAATTTAGTGTTATTTAAGAAATGAGATTTATGAACATTCATCATTATTGCTCAAGATAAATCATGTTTTGTGAAATAATTTGGAAATAAAAAAAAAATCACATATTTTAAAAAATTTCATTATTAATTTATTTTTTTATATTAAGAAATACTAATCATGAATAATAAAAGGGTTGTAACATAAATAATATATAAAAAAAAAATGATTTTTGGAATAATAAAATAGTTGTAGCAAAAATAATATAGAACAAGAAAAACTATGTATATTTGGATGTATGAAAATTTAGATATGTCTTATTAAGTAAAAATTTAAAAGAATAATGGTTATAAACAATTAAATGTAAATTTATTAAATAATTAGTTTATATCTATATTATCTATCATAGGGATCACATTTGTAGAGAAAATTATAACACAATATCACAATTTTCTTATCATAACTAAATGCTCCTATATGCAACAAAGATGGCTTTCATCAGTTCAAGAATAGTAGAAACATGTTTATTGAGAAAACAACTCTAGCAATAGTAGAAACAAGTTTATTGAGAAAACAACTCTAGCACTGAGAGAGATTTGGAAGCAACTGTTGAAATGGTGAACATGTCTTGCTCTATGGTGTTGGATATTAGGCATAGATTTCTTAATCTTGTATACAAGACTATAAATTTGCATGTAGCTTATACTAAATTAACCATGAAATTGTCAACATTTAGGGCACACTTGCCATCACATTTGTAGAGAAAATTACAATAGAGTATCATATTTTTCTTATCATATCTAAATGTTCCTATATGCAACAACCACATTGTGCCTCATAGTTTAAATTTGTGCAAGGAGGAGGAGAGGAGGAGTGTCAAGGTGCAAGCTAGAATAACAAGAGAAAGAAGAATCTTGTTTGAGACTGAGATAGATTCATTCTTTGCACATCTAGAGTAAAGCTTAATATAACAAAACTCACCATACTTGATTTTTTTAAATAAATATCTTAAAAATTAGAATATCAATTTCATACATTTTACTCAATTACACATTTAACAACATCCATTTAAAAAAATACAAATATAAATTACTATTTTAAATAAAAATACTACAACACATTTAACAATATTCATTAAAAAAATACAAATACAAATTACTATTTTAAATAAAACTATTTTAAATAAAAATAGTACAAAAAATCACATTAATTACCATGACCCTAGTGTACCTTCATCTTATTAATTTTTAGATACGTGATGTTTATAACTTATTCTTAATCACATACTGTGAATTTTGTAAAACCATAATCTACAAGTCTCACTTTAGCTTTGGTGGAAGGATAGAGTATCTAAATTTCCTTACCCTTTAAGAAGCATCCTCAATTATTGTACCACCCTACCACCCACCTTAGCATCCAATCTAGACATCTTAGCTTATTCTAAATTGATCAAGAGTATAGAATTTTTAGGGTGGTGATTTATGTGCACTAAAATTCCCATGATGCCCATCACAATGTATGGGGTTCATTGCAACCTTGGATATATTCTATGAGTTGTTGTGATTTTTTTCTTGTGGCTAAAACTTAGTTTTGGTTGTCACCTAGTTATCATGATTCAAAACTTTGTTATCATCTAATATCCTTAGAATTAGATATATTTTGTGAGCTAATGTGATGTTTTGTTTGTCACAATTATTCAAAAATTAGTTATTATACCACAATATTGACTTTCTCATTGTTTATTTTGTTTATGAACCCTTTAAAAAAACCACCAGAAAATTTGATTTTACACTATGACCTCCCCAACATGGGTGGGGGTTTGAAATATTGGAGAGTAAATTGAGCGGTTATAGTTAGAAATTGTTGTATAAGATGCGAAATTTGGATGGTTTGTAGACAATCCCGATGTCATAAAATATATCTATTTTGAAGTTTTTAGTGTGTCGAGCCACCATGCATATAATGTGATCCATTTCAACTGAGAACGTCAATGGATCATTGTGTGAATGATAACTTGTGACATCCCTAGCCATTTTATTTTATTGTGGATCAGGTTACAAACTAATAACTTGTGAAATCCCTAGCCATTTTTTTTTTATTGTGGATCAAGTTATAAAATAGAATACACTCTCTCTTCAAAAGAATAGAATACACTGTCCCTTCAAAAGATTCTACAGTATATATTGGATGGAGGGAAAGGTTATGATAAAAATTCTACAAAAAAAACCCCTTAGGGTTGTCTCAACTTACATTATTTTTAATCACAGTGTCAATTTTGTAAATCTATAATCTAAAGTAAGGATTGGGTCGGTCTTTTCTTTTGTAAGTTTTTTTTGGAATTGAAAAATAAAGAAAATTATAAAAGCTAAAATTATGTAGTGAAAAACTTTGTTTAAAATTTCAGAATAAAAAGTTGAGTAAGTCTGACATCATATAATATATATATTGTTTATGATCATAGAGTAAAAAACATGTAAGATTTTTTTATCTACAATTAGGTAATTAAATATATGTATATAGTTTTTTTTGAATGGAAGAAATTTGATATTCATTAACAAAAAGAAATCGGAAAGAGTATGTATGTAGTTACAAATTGTTATGTAGTTACAGGCTATTACAATTAAGTAATTAAAGGTAAATTTGTGAAATAATTTGGAAAAAAAAAAAAAAAAATCACATATTTTAATTTTTTTCATTATTAATTTAATTTTCTATATATTAAGAAATACTACTCATGAATAATAAAAGAGTTGTGACATAAATAATATATAACAGAAAAAAGGATGTATTTTTGGAATAATAAAATAGTTGTACCAAAACTAATGTAGAACATGAAAAACTATGTATATTTGGATGTATGAAAATTTAGATACATTTTATTAAGTAAAATTTTAAAAGAGTAATGGTTGTAAACAAATAAAAATAATTAGTTTAGATTTATATTATTTATGGGAGGGATCAATTCTCTTTTCACTCTAAAAGAGGTTTGCATATCAAGACGTTTGATCTCTCTTAACTATTTGTAGATCCAGAGTTAAGATTGATCTAGGCCATCTTAATTTCCCCCTTTAAATAAACTATATCCAACATGAATACCATGGGTCAATACCATGGGTTGCTTTTATAGTTTATTATTATTTCGTTATTTTTATTTTTTATTGTATTTTGACCTAGTTAAAATGTTCATTATATTATGTCAATATTTTTAATAATTTACTTTTATTTTTAGTCTCACCAAAACCTAAATTCAATCTAACTTGTTAAAAAAAAAACTAACATTATAAAAAACATATATAAAAATATTTACTTGTGGATCTAATGGCCTAAAACATTTCAATTTTCTAACATTTGATCCAATGGCTTAGACATGGACATAGTGGCAACTAGGGGAGTTGTTTTCAAATAGGAACACCTTAGGAGGTAATTATATAGTTTTGATTTTCAATAATTCCAAAGTTATGTAATTTATTTTTTTATCTATAAATATGAATTTATGAAATAAATTAACAATTAGTAATTATTGTAGCTAGAGAGTTTAGATTTTTAATGGTGATATTTGAAAATTTTAAACATTTCATACCCAAAAATGTTACATTTTAAAATATCAGTAGAGAATTTGAACTCTTTATTTACACTATTTAGACAAACAAACCATACAATTCCAAAATATACTAATAAATAATTTGTAATGTACATAGTAATTTTTTTTTTTTTTACTTCCTATCCACATTAGTTTTCACATTAGCCACTCACTTAAATTCTCGTATTAAATTTAAGAATCAACTTATGACATGTAACATTTTTATTTTAACCATACACTATTCCACTTTCTATATGGCGGTTTTCTATTTACTCCCAATCAAGATCTCGGGATTTGTTTTTTTGTACCACTCCCCTACCACCTGTCCTTACCATTTATGGCATTGGCCTTTGTGCTATTGTCTTGGTTACGAATTGATATGGTTGTACATATGTTCATCCCTACGTCATCGGATCGATGGAAGATCTACGGTGTTTGTTGGAATTGGGATTCAACGGGAGAGGACTTGGCTTATCCTCCGCAATTACCCTAGCCCTTACTCATTTGAACCGTAATTTGCTGCTCTCCTTCTCGACTGGTTAAGGTGTCATGCCACTGGTTTTTCTGAAGCTTCTTCCTCCAATGGTGATGGTGGAGAACTAGAAGGTGTTCTATCATTCCCGTAACTAAATACTCGACTCCGCCTGACCCATTTTGCTAGGAATTTGGCGAAGACATGGATGATGGATATTGCTTCTGCTAACCTCTACTTCAGCCTTCATCTCAGGTTTGACTTCACATTACTTAGTACTGGTTTTGTATTTCAAAAATTCTTTCCTTATTACAGTTCTAACCACCCTTCTCTATTTTGTTTACAACTCAATACTTCTGCATTTAGGGAGGGTTTGCTTCACAGGTAAAATGAACTTCATTTCTACGTTTTCCAGTGCTTTTCCTTCAGGTTTTAAGAGTTAATTTTATTTGTTAAACCATTGTCGCTTCTATCCTAATATTCGGCTTGGTTTCTTCTGTTCCTTGCAGGTGAACTTCCTTTCCAACAGCCTCATAATCTCTCTATTCTAGAATGTGCTGGGATATTGTTTATTTCCACTAACGAATTGACTCCTTCGTTTATCTAGGTATTCCATCTCTATTATCCGACCTTCATCCTCTTCCAGAAAAGGGTGGTCTACTTCTACTTGGGTGTCGACCCAATGTTTCATTATTTGGGAATTCATGTTTTAGATCGTAGGGTTTACAGTCTAGTTAAATGACAGTCCAGACCCTTCGAGTTAAGAAGGTTAATTTGTAAAAAAATATACACATATTCTCTTTGTGGTTGTGTTATAATATAGAATTGTTTATGCTATTTTCCAGTCTTGTTATTTGCGAAATTTGGTTTACTATTTCTCCCTCTGAACCAAACCATTTGGTCTCGGGGAGGCAGACTCTGTAAAAAGTAATTAGTTTGTTTTCGTGTTCAAAACCATTTTCATTGTAATTACATTATCTTGTACTTCATTTAGACTATACTTAGATATATAAAATACATTATCGATTCCTCTTCTTGTAATGTTTAAATCTGATTATGGGTTTCGCGTTATTCCAATAGTTGTAATTTATCATCTCTTTGGATTCAGACATACAATGTAGCTATTCTTGATCTTAATAATTTAAGAGACGTTCATTTTTTTTACAGTGGGGTTTGAGCCTTTGGTTGACCCATGATAGTTCCACATTATTCAGTGTATCTTTCTGTATGTAACAACTCGGATAATTGTTATTTTCTGGTGCACATTTTGAATTTGGAAAGAAAAGACGTATCATTTGTCTTTACACAACTATTAAAGGGTTTTCTCTCTATAATTCATATCTTTGCTAATTTTTGGTGATCGGACCACCATTTTTTTGTTCAAGTATAGTTATGGCCGGAGACATGACGTGCCTTGGAAGTGGAGGTTCTACCTCAAGTCCTAAGGCCGGCAGTGTTCTTCCACAGATTCCAAGATATAGCACGATTGATCATTTTTTGAGTTCTAGCTGCTAAAAATAGTTTAATAGTAACTGGATATTTCATATATTTGTTACCTTTACTCTTGTGTCTGAGTACATTTTCTTTCATGCATAGTATTTAATTCTTTAATGGTCCTCTACTCCTAACAATAGGTTTCCTTCACTGTTCTCACAGTTTCTATAGTAACTACTATATTTTCCACAGTCATCATAATATTGCTTAAATTTATAAAACACGGTGTAAATTAAAACATTAATAACAACCTTTATTAGTAGTCTTTCCCTGCTATCTTCAGAGTATACCTACTCTGATACACTGTAATATTTTTTCCCAATAACTTAATGAACTTATAAATATCATGAATTAATCATAAGGTACACAGACTCAATCCCATTCAAAAAATAATTTCATAACAAATCATTTACAGTCCTTGCTTCTAACGAAGCACATTTACTATGGAACCTTATTCATATTTAATGTTTTTATCAAGATACTCAGAAACTTATCTGAATTTGTAGTTTACTGTTGATGTCCACTAAACCTTCAAGAGAGGAAATTATGTCCTTCTCTTTCCCCCGTGCTCCATGCCTAAATGGTATAGGTTGATAGTATTTTCTGCCGTGACCTTAGGACTCCAAGTCTAGTCAGTACCATAAAAATTTCAGGAATGCTGAGAGATTTCCACTGGTCTCTACCAGCTCAGGAAAATTTTCACTCTCCTCCTTAGTCTCTGAACAAACCCCCTATTCCTTACTGGGATCTACCTCATATCCTCAGAGGAACATGTAACTATTCAAATTGTCCCAACCAACCATCAGTTCTTGGAATACTTTTACCGTTAGCTTTTTACTTTTTATGGAACTAATTCCATAACCAATTTTTTTCTAAATAAAAAAACAAAAATAAATTACTTTTCCAGCAATAATAATTGTCTTAGTTTTCTTTTAAAAATAAATAATAACTAAAATGCCAAATTACTAGTTAAGGCGAAATCCAGTTGTTACAACTCCCCCCCCTAGAAGTAAACATCTTCCTCGGTGTTTCACTCTAGCTCAAATAAATCTAGGTAAGCCTCGCATACAAATCCCTCGTCCTACCAAGTAGCCTCATCCGGGCTGAAGTTCTTCCACTACACTTTAACCTGGGTGATGACTCGCATTCGGAGCATAATTTCTCTCCTGTCGATTATGCGTTGAGGCTCGACTAGAAACTCGTCGTCCAGCTCTACCTGCAAACAAAAAGGTTTTCTCGTCAAAATTTAATAAAAAAATCATACTTCAGCTTAGGATTTTTAATTCTATCCTACCTGAAAGTTCTGCAAATGAATTACTTGCTTCGAATCATGCACATATCACTTTAACAAGGACCCATAAAACACATTGTGTACCCAAATGTGGCTGGGTAAATCCAGCCGATAAGCCAAAGGTCCTACCCTTTCCAAGATTTGGAAGGGTCCACAGAACCTGGGAGCTAACTTAGCACAAGAGGCCCACCTAAAAGTACTCTTCTTGGGTTTGATCCTCACATACACATGATCACCCACTTTGAATTCTCGACAAGTCCTCTTCTTGTCTGCATAGATCTTCTGTCGATCTTGTGCAGCTTTCAAATTTTGTCTAATATTATTTACTTCTGACTCCATTTCAGCCAGTATTTTTGGCCCAAGCATCAAATTAGTTTCGGGGCTACTCAAATTAATGGGAGTGTGACATTCCCACCCATATAGAGCCTCAAAAGGACTCATCTTAAGATATTCCTAGTAACCATTGTTGTAAGCAAATTCAACTAGGTGTAGGTAATCTTCCCACTTGGTTGGCTGCTGCATCACGTACATGCACAACATGTCCTCCAAATTTTGGTTTACCGATTCTGTTTGATCATCCCTCTGGGGATGGTAAGCAGTGGTAAAGTTTATTTGGGTCCCTAGACCTGTAAATTTTTTTTTCCAGAATGCTAAAATAAACTTCACATCTCTGTCAGAAATAACAGTCTTTGGAATGTCGTGCAGTATGAATATCTCTCTCATAAAAATATATGCTATCTGTACAATCTTGTAAGTAGACTGTAAAGGTATAAAATATGTAGAATTACTCAACCTATCAATCACCACCATGATGGAATCATTGTGCCTCTTTTATCGTGGTAAACCCATAATGAAGTCCAGGGATATGATCTCCCACTTCCATTCAGTTATTGGAATGGGCTGCAACAATCCTGCGGGATGTCGATGCTCCACCTTAACCTGTTGACACTCCAAACATTTATTTAAATACTCAGCAATATTTTTACCCATACCAGGCCAGAAATATTCTTTTCTAATAGTAGTTAACATTTTCTAGTATCCTGGGTGTCCCGCATAATTACTCCGATGATATTCATTCATGATGATCTCCTTTAGGTTCACACGGTTTGGTATATACAACTTTCCTCTAAAGGTTATTATTTTTTCTTTATTAACTCCATATTCAGAAGTATTTCCTTGCTTTCTGGCCTCTTCCATTTGCTACCATAGGATTTGGCATTCAGGATCTTTATGTGATTCTTCTGTCACTTGATCAAAGAATTTTCATTCAAGCTAATTATAGTAAAGCTCATAAACACAATGAAGCTTCCTACTTAAGGCATCCGCCACTCGATTTTCCTTACCTTTTATGTGTTGGATGTCCATATCAAACTCACTTAAGAAGGCATTCCATCTTGCCTGTCGGGAGTTTAAATCAGCTTGCTTGAAATAACTGGTTAGGCTGCTATGATCTGTCTTTAGTAAAAATTTCTTACCAAGCAAGTAGTGTCTCCATACCCGAAGTGCATGTACTAATGTTGTCAACTCTAGATCATAGACTGAATACCTTTGTTCATGTTCCTTCAGATTTTTTGACTCATAAGCCACTACTTTCCCTTCCTGAGATAAAACTACCCCAACTCCCTCTTTACATGCATCTGTACAAACTTCAAATTCTTTATTGGGATCAGTTATCCTCAACATTGGTGCAGTGGTAAATAGTTTCTTCAACCTCTCAAAATAGTTCTGGCACTCAACAATCCATTTAAAGAATTTTCCTTTTCTCTGCAAGGAGGTAATTGGAAAATAAATTCTGGAAAATCCTTCAATAAATCTTTGATAGTACCTATCCAATCCCATAAAGGATCGAATATCCGCCACATTCTGGGGTACCCGCCATTCCATGATTGTCTTGATTTTCTCTGGATCAACAACAATCCCTTCTGCTAAAATAACATAGCCTAAGTATTGGATTTATGTTTTGAAGAAATCACACTTGTTGAACTTAGCGTACAACTGGTGTTTCCTTAACATTTCTAGCACAATTATTAGATGTTCCCTATGTTCTTCCTAGTTCTTAGAATATATTAGAATATCATCAATAAATATAAGTACAAAGTTATCCAGGAAAGGATGAAATATACCATACATTAACCTCATAAATGTTTCTGGTGCATTTGTTAACCCAAAAGGTAACACTACAAACTCATAATGTCCAAACCTAGTACGAAAAGAAGTCTTGTAAATGTCTTCATCCTTGATTCGGATTTGGTGATATCCAGATATTAAATCTATTTTCGAGAATACTGTGGCCCCCTTCACCTGATCGAATAGATCATAAATCCTTGGAAAATGATATTTATTTTTTACTGTTAACTTGTTGAGCTATCTATAGTGCATGCACATTCGCATGGTTTCGTCCTTCTTCTTAATGAACAACACTGGTACTCCCCAATGGGACACACTTGGACGAATATATCCTTTGCCCAACAGTTCTTGTAGTTGCATTTTTAATTTAGTTAATTTTGGAACACTCATTCTATAAGGAGCCCTTGACACAAGTGATGCTCCTGACATTAATTCAATGGTAAAATCAATATCTCTTCTTGGTGGTAATCCGAGTATATCTTCCGAAAAGACATCCATGAAATCTTGTACCACTGGTATATTCTCCATCATAGGAGACTTGTCCTTGGAATTAGCATATCCTACTTGCATAAAATAAATCTGACATCCCTTCCTGATACATTTGTTCATTTGGGATGACGGAATAGGACGTAGCTATAGGGGTTGCTTGATTCCCTGAATTTCTTTGCATGTTCCATCTTGCATTCTGTAATAAATAATATTTTTCTTGCAGTCCATCAGAGTCCAATGTTTTTCTAGCCAATCCATACCCAACAGAACATCATAGGACCCCAATGGAAATATGTTCAGGTCCACATTTAACTGTTGATCTATAATTTCCAATGTGCAGTTTGGAATTTTGGCAGTTATTTTTATTTTTTCTCTTGTGGCTAGTTGTACCAGCCAAGGAATTTTGAATTTATGACCTTTTAACTTACATACTTCCACTATTTTTGGATTAACATAGCTTAGAATTTCACCTAGATCTACCAAGATAGAAACAAATTGAGACAGTTTTTACCTTCCAACTCTATCATTGTTGGCTTATAATCTCCATGTCGATCCTCCAACGTTGCGTTGATACGAGGTATGTTTCAAGCCACATTGCCTACTGTAGAAGACTCCTACAGATTTTCAATTGTTTCACTTCTCACTCGCTGTGGGAAATTTTTATAATACTTTACCTCACCACACCCTCAACACTGTAGAGGTGGTTTCCTCAGCTGGCCACCGAGTTCTTTGATGATTTCTACCAAACTGCTTGCTTACAGAACTTCGTGTAGAATTCTTAAAATTATTATTTTTGGCACCCTTGAAGTTTGAGCTGCTTTTCTGTCCTTTTCTTGGCTGCCAAATTTTTACCACTTCCCCTTTTGTCTTGGACTGCTGGTAGCACATTTGTGCCTTACGAATGGCTTCGTCCATGGTTATGGGATTTACGAATTCAATTCTTTCCTTAATATGGGTTGGCAGACTGCTCACAGATCTTTGAACCTTAGCCTTTTCATCTCTGAGGTATGGAACATATATTAACAGAGAGGTAAACTTGGTGATATACTCATCCATGGTCATCTTTCCCAGTTTCAAGTCATGAAATTCTTTAGATTTCTCATTATAGAAATGTTCTGTTAAATACTTATCTTTAAAGTATTGCTCGAATGATTCCCAGGTAACATTTTGGTCCTCAATGCTACGAACATTCTTTACTTCTTCCCACCATAGAGTGGTTTTTTCCCTTAACTGATATATGGCCAATATGGCTTTTAGGTTGCTACTGTACTCGTACACTTGAAAATATTTATTCATATTTATCAACCAAGCCTCTACCACTTCCTTAGCTTCACCATTAAATGTTGGTGGTTTTACTTTTTCGAAAGTCACCCTGAAGCTCCACTTTTTGTTTCTTGACTTCTTGTTGATCCGACAAATTGCTAGAATCTGCTTCATTATAGTTTTTTTTCTTGTTGCTTCAATGCGAAGGGCTTATTTACACTCTGTCAGTGATGTGGTCCCTTGTTTGTCACTCATTACCTTTTTGCATGTCTCTATCCACACTGGGTTGTTCCATTCCTTGATTCTGCTTGTTTGACAGGCTCTTGAGTTCTTTTCTTGCTTTTTCATCAAGCGCTCGTTATCACTTCAAACCCACACCATCTCTTCCTGTAGCTTATGTAATTTATTCAATAGTATGCTAGTTTGGTGTTATTGTTCCTCCAGCAGTCTACTTGTTTGCTGGTGTTGATCCACACTCAACTGAACCCACATCTCAGGGCTCACTTCTAGTCGTGTTTGCAATTCCGTGGTATTCTAGGGTGGTTGTTGCATTGACCCCCTTCTCATGATGTTTCCTATTATGCTTCTTTTCTGTGCATCAGCATACACACATCTTAAATCGTTAGTTGACCCTTAGGGTCCTAGGGTACGAACAATGATTTGATACCACTTGTAATGTACATAGTAAAAAAAAAAATTTACTTTCTATCCACATTAGTTTTCACATAAGCCACTCACTTAAATTCTCGTATTAAATCAAAGAATCAACTTATGATATGTAACATTTTTATTTTAACCATACACTATTCCACTTTCTGTATGGAAGTTTTCTATTTACTCCCAATCAAGATCTCGGGATTTCTTTCTTTTGTAGGACTCCCCTACCACATGTCCTTACCAATTATGGCATTGGCCTTTGTGCGATTGTCTTGGTTACAAATTGATATGGTTGTACATATCTTCATCCCTACGCCATCGGATCGATGGCAGATATACGGTGTTTACTGGACTTGGGATTCAGCGGGAGAGGACTTGGCTTATCCTCTGCAATTACTCTAGCCCTTACTCATTTGCATCGTCATTTTCTACTCTCCTTCTCGACTGGTTAAGGTTTCATGCCGTTGGTATTTCTGAAGCTTCTTCCTCCAATGGTGATGGTGGAGAACCGGAAGGTGTTCTATCATGGCCGTAATTGAATACTTGACTCTATCCAATCCATTTCGTTGGGAATTTGACAAAGACATGGATGATGGATATTGCTTCTGCCAACCTCTACTTCGGGCTTCGTCTCAAGTTTAATTTGACATTACTTAGTACTAGTTTTTCATTTCACAAATTATTTCCTTATTACAGTTCTAATCACCCTTCTCTATTTTGTTTATAGCTCAACACTTCTACGTTTAGGGCGGGTTTTCTTCATGGGTAAAATGAGCTTCATTTATACGTTTTCTAGTGCTTTTCTTTCAGGTTTTAAGATTTAATTTTATTTGTTAAACCCTTGCCACTTCTCTCCTAATATTTGTCTTGGTTTCTTCTGTTCCTTGCAGGTGAACTTCCTTTCCAACAACCTCATAATCCCTCTATTCCAGAATGCGCTGGGATATTGTTTATTTACGCTGACGAATTGACTCCTTCATTTATCTAGGTATTCCGTCTCTATTATTCGACCTTCTTCCTCTTTCGGCAAAGGGTGGTCTGCTTCTACTTGGGCGTCGACCCAACTTTTAATTATTTGGGAATTCATGTTTTAGATTGTAGAGTTTCTTGTTTGGTTAAATGACAGTCCAGACCCTTCGAGTTAAGAAGGTTAATTTGTAAAAAAATATACAAAGTTCCTCTCTGCAGTTGTGTTATAATATAGAACTGTTTATGCTATTTTCCAGTCTTGTTATTTGCGAAAGTTGGTTTACTGTTTCTCCCTCCGAACCGAACCATTCAGTCTCGGGGAGGTGGTCACTGTAAAAAGTAATTAATTTGTTTTCGTGGGAAAAACCATTTTCATTGTAATTACATTATCTTGTAATTCATTCGAAATGTACTCAGATATATAAATATATTATCGATTCCTCTTCTTGTAATGTTTAAATCTGATTATGGGTTTCGCTTTATTTCAATAGTTGTAATTTATCATCTCTTTGGATTCAAACATACAGTTTAACTATTCTTGATCTTAAGATTTTAAGAGATGTTTATTTGTTTTATAGTGGGGCTTGAGCCTTTGGACGACCCATGATAGTTCCACATTATTCTATGTATCTTTCTGTATGTAACAACTCAGATAATTGTTATTTTCTAGTGCACAGTTTGGCTTTGGAAAGAAAAGATGTATCGATTGTCTTTACACAGCTATTAAAGGGTTTCTCTCTGGACTTCTTATCTTTGCTAAGTTTTTGTGACTGGACCACCATTTATTTGTCCGAGTATATTTATGGCTGGAGACACGACGTGCCTTGGAACTGGACGTTCTACCCTAGGTCCTAAGGCCGACAATGTTCTTCCACAGATTCTAAGATATAGCACGGTTGATTATTTTTTTGAGTTCTAGCTACTAAAAATAGTTTAATAGTAATTGGATATTTAATATATTTGTTACCTTTACTCTTGTGTCTGAGTACATTTTCTTTCATGCATATTATTTACTTCTTTAACGGTCTTCTACTCCTAACAGTTGGTTTCCTTCACTACTCTCACAGTTTCTACAATAACTACTTTATTTTCCACAGTCATCATAATATTGCTTAAATTTATAAAACACAGTGTTAATTAAAACATTAATAGCAGCCTTTATTAGCAGTCTTTCCCTACTATCTTCACAGTATATCTACTCTGATACACAGTAACAGTTTTTCACAATAATTTAATGAACTTATAAATATCATGACTTAATCATATGGTACACAGATTTAATCCCATTCAAAAAATAGTTTCATAACAAATAATTTATAGTCCTTTATTCTAACGAAGCACATTTCATGTGGAACCTTATTCCTATTTAACGTTTTTCCCAAGATACTGAGAAAATTATCTGAATTCACAGTTTACTGTTGATGTCCACCCAACCTTCAAGAGAGGCAATTACGTCCTTCTCTTTCCCCCGTGCTCCACGCCTGAATGGTACAGGTTGATAGTATTTTCTATTGTGACCTTAGGACTCCAAGTCCAGTTAGTACCAGAAAAATTTCAGGAATGTTGAGAGATTTCCACTGGTCTCTACCAGCTCAGGAAACATTTTACTCTCCTCCTTAGTCTCTGAACATAACCCCTATTCCTCACCGGGATCTGCCTCATATCCTCAGAAGAACATGTAAATTTTCAAACTGTCCCAACCAACCATTAGTTCTTGGAATACTTTTACCATCAGCTTTTTATTTTTTATGAAACTAATTCCATAACCAAATTTATTTCTAAATAATAAAACAAAAATGAATAACTTTTCCAACAATAATAATTGTCTCAGTTTTCTTTTAAAAATAAATAATAACTAAAATATCAAATTACTAGTTATCAACTAATTAAGGCCAAATCCAACTGTTACATAATTAATTATGATTTTTTGATTAATTATATTACATATTTAAAAAATATTTTTATATAATATAATTTTATGTTTTAAAATTCAATATTTTACACTTTTCAAATTTGATATTTATATTTTCAAATTATAATTCTACATATTTTAAATTGATAATACAATCTTTTCTTTATTAAAAAAATATTATTATAGTTTGTTTTCTCAATTATTTTGTATTGTATTAATATTTCCATTAAAAGATAAGATTTCAAAGATTTCGATATATAACTATATTCTTAATGGGTTCTTAGGTTCTTGTCACTTATTGTTATTGGTGTATTAACTTCCAGAATGACATTTTAATGATAGTTCTCTTTTTCTTTTTAGCGTTGGACAGTAGTCATACATCTCTTACATTACATGTGGTGGCATAGATTTTTGTTTCCTCTATGAAAACACACTTTTCATTTCCTTTAGTATTGTTAATTGGACAAGCAAGAATGTCCTTTGAAATAGATGATAAAATTTATTTCAAAACTTTAATATGTGATTTTTTTTATTGGTACAACACAATGGTGAATAATGTGAAGAATGTTAGTGTAAATATGTATAGTGGTGTTCAAATTTGTCGTTTGATTCTACTGTTGATATTGATAATCTTATTCAAAATCCTACTTGAGTGTGATATAATTTTTTGAACAAACAACCTATAATTATTTGAATAAATAGTTATATATAAAAATTGGATGAGAACTTTCAAATTGAAATGTGAGGTACATTAAATTGTTTTCCACTTTTTTAATCCTTTCATTTAACATTAAACTCCCATTGAAATTAATGCAAACCATCATATAAATTAATAAACTAAAAATAAAAAATAAAAATTATATATATAGAAAATAATTATATATAAAAGAATAAATTAATAAAAATAATAGAGAAAATGTGAAGTTGGGTTACAATTTTTGCTTTTTTTTGAGAAAAACTTTCATTTTTTTTCGGTTCTTCAACTTTTTGCAAGTTAAAACAATTTTTTTGTTTAGAATTTCATTTTGCGATAAAAATAAAAGTTGTTAGAAACTTTGTTAGATTTCTATTACTTATTTTTTGGAATTTTTTTATAGACATTTGATATGTCAACTTAGCATTTCTTTGAGTGTGTGTTTTTTAACAATCAATGGATTCATAAGAAGTCATGTTAATATGCAACGTTGTATTCTTTGAAAATTTATGTTTTTGAGAAAAAAAAATGTGTTAAAATATTGTAGACGGAGTCTACTTCAGTTTTGTCATATTTACAAAGCCAATGGATGCATATCATAATTACTAAAAAATTTTGCACTGGTCCAATATGAAAAAACTGCATATTTTGAATATGTTTCGCGACGCAAGAAATTTCCTAACATATAAGTTATAAACTAAAAATCTAAAAGCTACCCATTAGAGA
This sequence comes from Pinus albicaulis, assembly GCA_034641835.2. Lineage (NCBI taxonomy): Eukaryota > Viridiplantae > Streptophyta > Pinopsida > Pinales > Pinaceae > Pinus > Pinus albicaulis. The sequence goes on from CM076580.1 coordinate 696,793,034, forward strand.
CGACAGACCAATGTAATGTACCATAATTTTTTCAATTTTTTTTACAATGTATTTTGGAAGATACAAAATTTTGATTTCACTGAATCAAAATGACCTTCAGAAATTGTTTGCACCCGTTTTAATACAAAATTAATTAAAATTAGTAAATATTTATGAAATTCCATAAAATTTATATTTCCTGAAAGTAGATTCAATTTTGGAAATTCTTTTCTTGGTTCCGACAGTTAATTCATAGTGTTTCATGGAGTTTAATCAGTCCAAAGTTGCAGATACGTATTCAGAGCTTGGTTTTGCGTAACTGATGTCGCGTTAGTTTGGCTGAACTCTTAAACAAAGTTCGGCCGAATTTTTTTTTCCGCCGATGGTCCGTTAAGTCAAACGAAAAAAAATTTCGACTGAACTATTTATAAAAAATTCGGCCGAAATTTTACCTAAATTTCCATCGGTCGGAAAGTACCACCGAGCCCCTCCAAAAAAACATTTTGCGGCAATATAAATTGTCGCGAAATCATTCATTATTTTCACATTTTTTTGCACATTTGGTTTGATTTTACAAAGGTATTGATCTGATTTTGCAAAGAATTGTTTAAGGTTTAAGGACTTTTCTTGGAGGCACATTCAAAGGAAATTTCTTGGTGGCATTCATTATTTTCGCATATTTTCGTACATTTGGTCTGATTTTGCAAAGAATTGTTTTGGGTTTAAAGAATTTTCTTGGAGGTACATTCAAAGAACATTTTTGAAGACTTTTCTTGGAGGTACATTCAAAGGACATTTCTTGGAGGTATGTGATACAACTTTTTAGATATTTTTTGGGCTTCATTGTTTTTGAAAGTATGGATTTGGGCTTAATTTTCATTATTTTTGAAGGTATGGATTTGGGCTTAATTTCGAAAGGACATTTTTTGGACATTTTTTGGAAGTATTCTTTAAAGTGATATTTTTTAAAGTATTTTTTAAAGTGGCATTTTTTATGAAGTAGGAATTAATTTTCAATGGACATTTTTTGGAGGCATTTTTTGAAGTGACATTTTTTTAGAGTACGTGTTTTGGGCTGAAGTAAATCTTTTATAATGAGCTTTTGTCTAACTTTTTAAATGAAATTTTTTGTGCAACTTGGAAGGAAATATTTTGAGCTTCGTTTCATTTTTATAAGACATTTTTTTCTCGAATTTTTTAAAGTAAGTGTTTTGGATTGGAGTATGTATTTTTTGCAAAATTTTTAAAATGAGTTTTTTTTTTTAATTAAATCTTTTGTGATGTTTCTTTTAATTGATTTTTTGTCTAAATTTTTGAAGGAATTTTTTTTAACTTCATACTCTATTATCATGGGAAATCGAAGGAATTGTACGAGAAAATATGATCGAAAAAGAGACCCTGAGGACCGTAGAGAAGAGACGAGACAATCTCGCAAGAGAAATATAGAAGCACTCTCAAATATTTAAGGGGAAAATCAACCTCAACTAGAAGTTGAAGCAGGTATGTAAATGTAAATATTATGATTTTGATATATTTAAAATTTTCCTAGTGTAAAATGTGAAGCTTAATTTTTATTTGATGAACTAATTTGAAAAATATTTTGCAATGTAAACAGAGAGAGATATTCCTCAAAACATTGATGATAAGATACAAAATTTTGAAAGAGAAAGTGAAAGAGATATTGAACCAATGATTGAAGATGGTGAAAATGATGAAAGAAATTCAAGTGAAGAAATTGAATCACAAGGTATATATATATATATATATATATATATATATATATATATATATGTTGAACACATGCACGTATTATTGAAATTATACATATATTTATTAATTTAGTTATTTATTGGATATGTAAACTTATTATGTACTATTCATTCGAATATGTATAGATGAAATCGATGTCGATGATGAGATGTTAGAAAATGTTGAAGCTCACACATATGGAGATAAAAAAGCTGACCATTATATACGATATCGTGTTAACCACATTTTTGATAAGTATTTCATAGAGGAAAAGGTGACAATTCAAGCCCAAATGTTGAAAGGTTTCCTATCATTAAGGAAATTAAATGAAGCTACGACTTTATTGGGTATTCGAAAATCAACCAATGATAAAAAAAATGAAGGAAAATGTGATACAAAATATAAATAGTGCTATAAATTCAATTAGAAGATCTAGACAGAAAAATGTTTCCGTTGTACGTAGAGAAATACATATGGCAGTGGTTTCATCAAGTACTAAAGAGAATCGCTTGGTAAAAACTATGGCATGAGCATTAGGAACCTCACAAAAAACTTTGCACAAACATTGAAAATTTTGATTGCAAATAGATGTAAATGATGAACTCGCTTGTTGGAGAGCTATTTGTAGGCAACCATACAAATATAGACTTGGAGAAAATGTTAAAAAAATAATATATGAATATTGGAAGAACAATTCGCGTGTTTCACCAACTGCAAGGCATGTGATGCGAAGAAGAATAACAAAAAATCAGTATGAAGAACATGAAAAACATTTCTTAGAAACTACTCAGATAGATTTGTTCAACAAGTTCAAAGAAGAGAATCGTGAAATTCATGTTTCAATCAGTGCTTTTGTTCAACAAAAACCATGGTATGTAAAACCTATCACCGTACGCGACACTTGTTATTATTGTTATCATGTGGAATTTGAGTTATATTATGACACATTCCTTGATTTTGGTAGAAAAATTTGGAAGGATTCACCTCCTCCTTCCACTATCTGTGATTTCATATCTCAAAGTCTATGTGAAAGAGAAAGCGATGAACTATTTTACGAAAAGAAATGTGTTGGTGGTAAAAAATGCGATGATTGTGGAAATTTGACTGAATTTCAAAACAAATATCATACTGATATAAATGATCAATCATTTTCCAACATGAAAGTGAAATGGAAGAGATATGAATATATCCATACATTGAGTCAAGGTGAAAATAGTGTTAAAAGAATTGAATTACGAGAAGAAGAAATTTTTGTGATAGAATTTTTGAGAAAGTTTGAGGCAGAAATTCACAAATACACCAAGAATTCCCATAGAGCTCGATGACAAGACTTGGAATTCAAAAAATCCCGTGAATTTTTTCCACCAAGGACCATTTTGTCAATAATTGATTTTGCAAAAAACTACACATTTGTTCCACAAAAATAAATTCAGAGTGAATACTATCATTCTGACCAAGTCTCGATGCTCGTCCATATTCTATATAAACATGCTGAACAAAACGTCGATCATATAGAAAGAACCAGTAAAAATCGACATATTATTAAAGAATATCACTTTTATATTAGTGACGATCGTACACGTGATACATATTTTGTACAACATTGTTTTGGAAAAATTTATGATTCCTTGAAAAATCATGGAATAACATTCAATGAACATTGGATATGGTTAGACAGATGCGCAGGTCAATTCAAATCTACACGATCATTCTTTTGGTTGTGTTGTCTTCATAAGGAAACCTGCATTAAACATTGTTGGAATTTCTTTGAGACTGGCCATGGAAAAGGAGAACATGACGGTGTAGGGGCATGCATAAAACGAGCACTTCGAAGATATCAAATGAACCCCTCTGCAAGCCGAATTGTGAATGTGAAATAAGTTGTTCAATGGTGCATCACCGCTCTAAGCCATGAGACTAACCAATCAAGGGAAGTGCGAAGGTACATTCAATTTAATTTTTATTGGATATCTAATTTTAAATAGTGTACATTTATTACAATGATTATCTTTGATTGTATTTTCATATCATATTTACATTCTTCTTTAAATTTTCCATATAAATGTTTTTTTGGCATATTGGGATCGAAGACGTAGATAGATCAATTGGAAATAATGTTGAAACAATAAAAGGGACTAAAAAATTACATTCAATTAAAACAAAGTCATCCAAAAAATGTGTTTGCATTGGATAAAAGAAAATATTCTTGTTTTTGTCATGTTTGCATAGACAACACAAAATCCAATGACGTTTGTGAAAACAAAATGTATGTAAAAGATTGGAAACATACAAAGCTAAATACAAAGGGAAAAATGTCCATTGCAATGTTTGAAGAAATGCAATCAGAGGAGACTACAATATCATCCGATGGTGATCGAGTTTCTGATCTTGTTAGAGAAGGTAACATTTGAATTGCTTTCTAATGATAAAGATCTAGAAATAAATTTGAATATGTATAATTTTGTTAAGTTTGTTTTATTGTGCAGGAGATGTTTTTGCTGTAATTGCACCTACTGACAATGATGAAAATGTGAAGTATTATTTGATGCGTTGCACTGAACAAAAAATGAAATTATTAGAAGACTATAATGATCACGGATTTCCATATGAAAGAGGATCTATTATATTGAAAGGTTATTTTTTCAGACAAACTAATCAAAGTGAGGATTTTGTTTACTTTGAAGACTATGAACCTGATTTCATAAGTTGTCAATATAGTCACTTGGTGTGTGCAGCACGCATAAAGTTGATAGAGGTTCAATCAAAGAAAAAAACGAAAATTAAGAAATGGAAAATGTCAAAATCCGATCATGAACAGATTATTGAAGATGGCATTCCATTGGAATTTTTTTGATTGAACTGCTCAACAATTTATTCTCTTTGGATTATATGTTTTAGAACTTCCAGTACTCAATTAAAAATTGAGCTACCTTGTTATGTTATCTGTGCAAGTGTTTGCACATGTACAAATTGTTTTGGTACATGCACACTCTAGTATCAACTGAAAGTAGCTTTTCTATACATGCATTGATGAAAAATGTTGCATGTATTGGATATATATATGTGTGTGTGTGTGTGTGTGTTCTAGAATGAAATTAATTGTTCAAGTAGTTTTACTATGTGCATTGATGAAAAATGTTTCACGTACTCAATATATATGTTCTAGAATGCAATTAACTGAAAGTAGTTTTTCTATGTGCATTGATGAAAAATGTTGCACGTACTGGATATATACACGAACTCAATGCACGCCCAGTTTTTCTTGTGGGATTTTTTGGTAAAAAGTATCCACAAAGTAAATAAATCATCCACAGTATAATTTTGTACAAAGATTCCTTTCAGACAAGAGATTCGGAGCACTTCTCCGACTTTTGGTGGGATTTGACCCACATCTCTATTCCTAATTGAAAATCTAGTACAAAATTTGTCTGTCCAATGGTCGGATATGTTCTATGTGCATTGATGAAAAATGTTGTGCACGTATTGGATATATATATATATATATATATATATATATATATATATATATATGTTCTAGAATGCAATTAATTGTTCAAGTAGTTTTCCCATGTGCATTGATGAAAAATGTTTCACGTACTGAATATATATGTTCTAGAATGCAATTAACTGAATGTCATCAATTTACCAATTTATAAATCAACAAGGCTACCTAGTTGAGTGCATTAATGACATTGACCCCAATTCAACAAACATATATCTACTTCTTATATTTCCAATCAAAATTAAAGGGATTTATATGGGAAAGAGGCAACTGAATATATATGTTCTAGAATGAAATTAACTGAATGTCATCAATTTACCAATTTATAAATAAACAAGGCTACCTAGTTGAGTGCATTAATGGCATTGAACCCAATTCAACAAACATATATGTACTTCTTATATTTCCAATCAAAATTAAAGGGATTTATATGGGAAAGAGGCAGAACATATAGCCCGTGAACTACTTTTTAGAGGTCAATGAAGGTATCATCATGTGGAAAAATGGTTTGAAAACTTGATCGTATTTGAAAGTAATCTTAAGATTTTTTTTATCTCTACATACTACATACCATTGTTTGAGTGAAAAAAATTTCCAATGAAAAGAACATAGTTTTTCAATCCAACTAACCATATCAATTGAGCTCTATTTGAAAAAAAAGTTTAAAAAAAACCAAAAAGCCAACAAAATAACATCCTCGGTTGTTATTTTTATTGGAATAACTAAATCATATTAAGGATTCTCTTCATTGAAATTGTTTTTCAATGGAGAATCCTTAAAATATGATTTAGCCATTCCAACAAAAATGACAACCACGAATGTTATTTTGCTAACATGTTTTGTGGCATGTTAACTTTTATTTACTCTTTTTTCAATTAGAGCTCAATTAATATGGTTAGTTGCATTGAAAAGATATGTTCTTCCCATTGGAAATTTTTTCACTCAAACAAGAGATGAGTATGTAGAGATCAAAAGAAATCTTAAGATGCCAAATGTACTTCAACCATCCAAAACTTGAGTTTTAAAAACTTTTTGATTATATCAAAACATTACTTCACATGTCATGCCAATTGTAGTTCAACTATCCAATAAAAACATTAAACATCTAAAATTATATCACATGCCAAATGTAGATTGAAACCATCCAAAACTTGAGTTTTAAATTTTTTTTGATTATATCACAACATTACTTCACATGCCATGCCAATTGTAGTTCAACTATCCAATAAAAAAATTTAACATTATATCACATGCCAAATGTAGATTGAAACCATCCAAAACTTGAGTTTTAAAAACTTCTTGATTATATATCACAACATTACTTCACATGCCATGCCAATTATAGTTAAACTATCCAATTAAAACATTTAACATTATATCACATGCCAAATTTAGATTGAAACCATCCAAAACTTAACCTTTAATTTAACAAAAAATTATAGATCACAACATTACTTCACATGCAAAATGTACTTCAACCATCCAAAACTTGAGTTTTAAATTTTTTATTATTATATCACAACATTACTTCACATGCCATGCCAATTGTAGTTCAACTATCCAATAAAAATATTAAACATTTAACATTATATCACATGCCAAATGTAGATTGAAACCATCCAAAACTTAACCTTTAATTTAACAAAAAAATTATAAATCACAATATTACTTCACATGCCATGCTAATTGTAGTTAAACTATCCAATAAAAACATTAAACATTTAACATTATATCACATGCCAAATGTAGATTGAAACCATCCAAAACTTGATTTTTAAAAACTTTTTGATTATATCACAACATTACTTCACATGAAATGCCAATTATAGATCAACTATCCAATAAAAACATTTAACATTATATCACATGCCAAATGTAGATTGAAACCATCCAAAACTTAACCTTTAATTTAACAAAAAATTATAGATCACAACATTAATTCACATGCCAAATGTAATTCAACCATCCAAAACTTAATTTTTAAAAACAAAACAAATTATAACACATCATTACATAACATGCGAAATGTAGTTCAAAAGCAAAACATTAATTTATAGATGACGACATTACTAGTAGTTCAACTATCCAAAACTTAAGTTTTAAAAACCAAACAAATTATATAACAACATTACTTCACATTCACATGCCAAAAGTACTTCAACCATCCAAAACTTAAGTTTCAAAAACAAAACAAATTATATTAACACAATAAAATATGTCCAAAACTTGTAGATCTCACAAGTATCAAGTTATATATATATATATAAAGCAAATTTAAGACTAGAAATCTCAATCAAATCTACAAATCATGTCCATCAAATACAGATGGATTTAGTGTCTTTCCTAGCAGAGTCTCAATCCACGTGCTATCTTGTGAAGCATAGGGAACCTGTACACAATGCACATACAAACATTAAAATTTGATGTTTTAAAAATGAGTGAGAATATATAGAACTTCATGTAAAAAAAATAAAATCATGCAATACCTCATGAGGTTCCCTCTCCATTTGTTGCTCGCCTGCTACAACTTCCCCCATGGGAACATCTCCAATAGTAAACTGTACAATATACATGTACAATTATATATATATATATATATTACAAAATTTCAGATGAAAATGCACATTTATATATAAACTTATTTTCAATAATATTAAAAAAAAAGTTAGACAACTTGTTCAAATGGTTGAAATGGTGTGGATGTTCCTATCTCCATCGCTAGAGTCCGTGGATTAAAGAAATCTTCTATAGAAACCTAAAATTCAAAATTTTAAAAGTATAAAATAACTCAAGATCAAGATCTCAATTTATAATAAAACTTTTAAACTTCAATTTATAAATTATAACTTTTAAAAAAACTTATATATTTAAAAGTGAAAAATTGAATACTTCTGCAGGTGAATTTGGGACATCTCCTAAGAGAGGCTCCAAAAGAAAATCTCCAAAAAGCTAAAATTCAAAAAATTTAAAATAACTCAAGATATAGATATATATCTCAATTTTTAATGAAACTTTTTGAGGTGGAATATATATAACTTAAACATAAATTTTAAAAGTGAAAAATTGTCCATACTTGTTGTGGATCTGGCACATCTCCTAAGGAAGTAGAAGGTACATCTCCCAAGGAAGAAGAAAGTATCGCCATCCCAAAAACATCGGACAAAATCAGAATCTCTTAAAACATTTTATTATTATATATGTACATGTACATGTGTGCACAATTATTTATTTTAAAAATATCACCCAAAAAACCCTAATATTTGTCAACATATCTTGATGGTGAGAACCATCTTGATTGTTTGAACTAGAGGCCCCGAACGTGATATTAACATTTTCGTCATTCATCTTGCGTGACAACTGCAAATGGTGTTTTAACATATAATGATACATTTTTGTTATATTAATGTACATACAAATAAATGTATACATATACATACACATATATTTATTACAAATTGTACATGTATGTGTTAAAATAATTGAACCGTAACCATTAACACATACCGTTCTCGTGCCCTCTTCCTCATGAAGAATTAGGTCTTGCCAACCATTGCGACAATCCTTTGCATATATTCTAAGATCTTCAACACTCATGTTGTCAATATTTTCATCTGTACACTACACAAAATTGGCGTGTGCATTCTCACGTGTTCTTTGTCGATTTAGACAAACATCGACTCCACCCAATTCGTTGTGAACATTATCGATGATGGCATCTCTTGCTTCTCAACTTATTTGAGAAGTGGCATCCATCTCTGACTGCAAAGTTTCAACCCAAAAAGGTCGACTCACCAATGGTGGCTCAAGGCGAGGCAACTCAACATCATGCCGAGCGCCCCTACGGTCACATAATTGACCTTTCCTAGGTCCAAAAATTCTGACGGAAGGTCATTGTAATTGGGTTTCATTTCCAAAAAAAATTCTGCGTAAAACAATTTGCAAAATAAATAGGAACCTTGTCGTTCCATGGGAATATTCCATAGGCCGCAAGGTGCCTATCATACAAATAGTGAGCTATATTGGGGTGCTTGAAATATTGCACCTTCAACATCTTTCTTTTTGGCCCTTCTTTGAAATTAAACATTGACTTCGCCATTTCTTTTGTAACTCTTTGTTTTACATCCTCCCATTTATCAGTACCCATTACTGTTTCCTTTCTCTTTTTCATGACTTCTACAAATGTATCAGTTGTTGGCCCAATATTTTTGCACACATTTACTAGTTCGCCCAATGAATGTGTAACTATTTCGAGGCTTTTTTGACTCTCAGCAGGTAGAGTCAAAGCCACGAGATCTCTCCACAATTATGCATGAATTTGTTGACACCTTTATAAGGTGCGTTGTGCCATGTTTCTTTCCCATGTTATATCATAAATGTCGGCCAGATAAGTTGTGGTGGGTGGAAAACTTTCTTCTTGAATGTAGCGTTCTGCTCTGCATCTATTTTGACCAACATTTGGGGCATTTTCAGCTTTTTCATCAATATATATATATAATTTTGTATATTAGAAAAAACACATGTAAACAAATTTGTACAAATTGAATGAAAAAAATATTGAAATTGGTGGCAACCTCGACGTGGTTGGCTAGCATCTTCTCCACCCTGAAACTGTTGAGAACTAGAACGACCCTGCTGAGAACCAGCACCACCAGTCGTTGATTGGCCTTCAAGCGAATAAATATCACCATCTTCACGCAACCTACTACCACTTATTGATGGCCTTCTAAGGGGATTTGAACCACCACCAACCTCTCGAGAGGAGACAGTAGCTTCATAAACAAATACGAATTTATAATCAATTGAAAAATACATTCATACATATAAATACACACGTACATATTCATTGATTAAATTGTGTTCAAACCATACCATGACTAGGTGAACCATGGGCATGCTCCATGGATGGAGTAGAGATCCTTCTCTTCTTATTAGCTCCTAAAAAATAAAAAATGAAACTTATTAACTAATTTAACTCAGAAAGTTGATAAAAAATCAATTCCATATGTACACACATGTATGGAGATTTAAGATTATATTTAAATACCATGAACAACCCTCGATCCCTGATACCCCCCTCTTGTAGAGATATGTGATTCTGTTGATCTTCGTCATTCATCCTCCATGATATATATATCTACGGTGGAAATTTACAACTATTTTTTTAAATAACTAATTTAAAATTAATTCAAAATAAATTTCAGAAAATTAATGTAATTTAGTGTAAACAAATTATGTAAAACACAACTTTCAAAGCACTAGTTGATGTGTGACACTCAATTTAAGCAATTTTTTTTTATAAAAATGATAATTTCACCAAATTTCACTTTACATGGTGGGAGCACACTTGGTATAAAATTGAAAAAAACGCATTGTCATTAAAAAAGAAGTGAAACTCCATTTAAACAAAAATTTGTTGAATTCCCCGCATTTTAATTTTATAAAAATGTGAAGTTCACCACTTGTTGCAAATATGAAGTTCACCAAGTTGTGCTTTACATGGTGTGGTGGGAGCACACTTGGTATATGGTTGAAAAAACACATGGTCAATAAAAAAGACGCATTTATAAGTACACAACACACACATATCCAAGATATGTTACAATGTCTATCGATAAATTTTGAAGGAGAGCATCTCAACACTAATTCATCTTTGAGAGATGAATCTTGAATTTTTGAAGAAGAGCGTCTCAAAACCAATTCATCTTTGAGAGATGAATCTTGCATTAGAATTTCCTCGTATAATTCTAATTCATCTATTAATTCATCTTTGATAGATGAATCCTGAATTGGGCCCCATGCAATAGATTAGCAGACATCTTATTCACATTTGTATAATGAATTATACTAAAAATTTGAAATTGGCTAACAATATTGTTTTTTATTCCATGCAGTTCTTTTAGCCTCTCCTTCTTAACTTGGTACACACCATTCATCTGGTTGCACACAAGTTCAGAATTGGTGAAAACTACAATTCCATTTGATCCATACTTCGTCGTTGTTCCCAAGCCTTCTATCAATCCAATATAATATGCCTCGTTGTTTGTTGTTCTTCCCGATATATTCATTTTCATTTGGATGACTTTGCTAGTCACAATATTGGAAAGCACATAGGTAATCACTGCTTTCCATGGTTTGGGATAGCAAGAAAATTATATGCATAATTTCCATTTTTCAACCATATTTAATGGTTTTCTTATCCCTGAAAAAAAAAAAAAAATTCAATAAAAATATATATTAAATTGACATTTATTGCAAATGCATAGGAGAAATGACACAATATCATGAGATAAATGACATGTGCATGGTTTATCTTTAAGTTTATCTTAAATTTTGTGGGATAAATGACACATGTACAAAATTTACCTTAAAGTGGTTGTGTTTTATGGATATTAAGATGAAGAAATTCTATTTAGATCTATTCCAGAGATTGACTGTAGGGGAATTTAGTCGATATGTCACCTTTCATAAAAGATGAGATCCAGAGACTACCTGGCCCTTTACAGACTTTGCCTATATAACTTGTAGAAGTTAGTTCACTACCTATCCCAATTATACCCTATGAAGGGTGTAGAGGACCTGTGGAATCACTAAAACTACTTTACGTAGACAAAAGGGTGTATAAGAATGCATTTATTTTACATTGGATATTAAAATGAAGAACTTCTATTTAGATCTATTCCAGAGATTAACTATAGGGGCATTTACTAGATATGTCACCTTTCATAAAAGATGAGATCCAGAGGCTACCTAGCCCTTTACAGACTCTGCCTATATAACTTGTAGAAGTTAACACTACCTGTCCCAATTATACCCTATGAAGGGTGTAGGGAACCGTGGAATCGCTCACACTACTTTACGTAGACATAAGGGTGTCTAAGAATGCATTTGTTTTACATTGAATATTTTTCATTTTAAATTTATAATCTATTTGAAACAATTACCTATATAAGGTTAAAACCTATGTTTTGTATCAAATCACTTTTGGTTTCAATGGGAAACTTTTATGGTTTTAATATGTTTTTTCTCGAAATGTGATGCACCCCATTAAAATTGGAGATATATCGAAATGATTCCTATCGTGTAATAAAATATAGATGCATAAATTCAATGAGCATAGTTTTGAGATATAAAATTCCAAAATGGAAGAGTTGTTTATGAACAAATATCAATGCCACTATGGATATAGATCTGCTTCATTAAAAGGGATTTTTCTAGAAGGATGTCCACTAAGTTGGAAAGAAGGGAAAATATCACAATTATATGTTAATGCATGTGTTTTACATTGAATATTTTTCATTTTATTAAAAATTCATTGAAACATTAAACTATATATAAGGTTAAAACCTAGATGTTTTGTATCAAATTACTTTTGGTTTCAATGGAAAACTTTTATGGCTAATGTGTTTTTCTCGAAATGTGATACACCCCATTAAAATGGGAGATATATCAAAATGAATCATATGGTGTAATAAAATAGTTTCAAGTAGTTTAAAAATATAGATGCATAAATTCAATGAGCATAGTTTTGAGATATAAAAGTCCAAAATGGAATAGTTGTTTGTGAACATATATCAGTGGATCACTATGCATATCACTATGGATATATCTGCTTCATTAAAAGAGATTTTTATAAAAGGATGTCCACTAAGTTTGGAAGAAGGGAAAGTGTCACAAAATTTTATATATGTTAATGCATGTGTTTTACATTGAATATTTTTCATTTTAAATTTAGAATCTATTTGAAACAATTACCTATATAAGGTTAAAACCTATGTTTTGTAGAAAATTGAACTTTTGGTTTCAATGGGAAAATTTTATGGCTTTAATATGTTTTTCTCGAAATGTGATGCACCCCATTAAAATGGGAGATATATCGAAATGATTCCTATGGTGTAATAAAATATAGATGCATAAATTCAATGAGCATAGTTTTGAGATATAAAAGTCCAAAATGGAAGAGTTGTTTGTGAACAAATATCAATGCCACTATGGATATAGATCTGCTTCATTAAAAGGGATTTTTCTAGAAGGATGTCCACTAAGTTGGAAAGAAGGGAAAATATCACAATTATATGTTAATGCATGTGTTTTACATTGAATTTTTTCATTTTATTAAAAATCTATTTGAAACATTAAACTATATATAAGGTTAAAACCTAGATGTTTTGTATCAAATTACTTTTGGGTTCAATGGAAAACTTTTACGGCTAATGTGTTTTTCTCGAAATGTGATACACCCCATTAAAATGGGAGATATATCAAAATGAATCCTATGGTGTAATAAAATAGTTTCAAGTAGTTTAAAAATATAGATGCATAAATTCAATGAGCATAGTTTTGAGATATAAAAGTCCAAAATGGAATAGTTGTTTGTGAACATATATCAGTGGATTACTATGCATATCACTATGGATATATCTGCTTCATTAAAAGAGATTTTTCTAAAAGGATGTCCACTAAGTTTGGAAGAAGGGAAAGTGTCACAAAATTATATATATGTTAATGCATGTGTTTTACATTGAATATTTTTCATTTTAAATTTAGAATCTATTTGAAACAATTACATATAAAAGGTTAAAACCTATGTTTTGTAGAAAATTGAACTTTTGGTTTCAATGGAAAACTTTTATGGCTAATGTGTTCTTTCTCGAAATGTGATACACCCCATTAAAATGGGAGACATATCAAAATGATTCCTATGGTGAAATAAAATAGTTTCAAGTAGTTTAAAGATATAGATGCATAAATTCAATGAGCATAGATTTGAGATATATAAGTCCAAAATGGAATAGTTGTTGGTGAAAAAATATCAGTGGATCACTATGGATATATTTTCTTCATTAAAAGGGATATTTCAAGAAGGGTGGACTAAAGTTGGAAAGAAGGGAAAATATCACAATTATATGTTAATGTGCATGTGTTTTACATTGAATATTTTTCATTTTTTTAAGAATCTATTTTCAAAATATTTAAAACTATATACATGGTTAAAACCTATGTTTTGTATCAAATTAATTTTTGTTTCTAAATACTATACATGTTTTAGATCGAATATTTTTTATAAATTTTTTATTTTATTAAAAATCTATTTGAAACAATTAAACTATATAAGGTTAAAATCTATTTATCAAATCACTTTTGGTTTCAATGGGAAACGTTTATGGCTAAGTCGTGTTTTTCTCGAAATGTGATACACCCATTAAAATGGGAGATATATATGGGAATGATTCCTATGGTGTAATAAAATAGTTTCAAGTAATTTAAAGATATATAGATGCATAAATTCAATGAGCATAGTTTTGAGATATAAAAGTAAAAAATGGAATAGTTGTTGATGAACAAATATCAGTGGATCACTATGGATATATCTGCCTCATTAAAAGGGATTTTTCTAGAAGGATGGACTAAGTTGGAAAGGAAAAATATCACAATTATATGCTAATTTGCATGTGTGTTTTACATTGAATATAAAAGGTATTTTCTCTCTCTCATTGTTTGAGACCATGGATATGAAATTGAAAAACTTGAATTTAGATCTATTCTAGAGATTGACTGTAGGGGCATTTACTAGATATGTCATCTTTCATAAAAGATGAGATCCAGAGGGTACCTGGCCCTTTACAGACTCTGCCTATAGAACTTGTAGAAGTTAATACTATATGTCCCAATTATACCCTTGAAGGGTGTAGAGGACCCGTGGAATCACTCAAACTACTTTACATAGACATAAGGGTGTATAAAAATGCACATGTGTTTTACATTGAATATTTTTTATTTTAAATTAAAAGAATCTATTTGAAACAAAATTTACCTATATAAGGTTAAAAACTATGTTTTGTATCAAAACACTTTTGGTTTCAATGGGAATATTTTATAGCTAATTTGTGTTTTTGCTCAAAATGTGATACATCCCATTAAAATGGGAGATATATCGAAATAATTCTTATGATGTAATAAAAAAATTTCAAGTAGTTTAAAGATATAGATTTGCATAAATTCAATGAGCATAGATTTGAGATATAAAAGTCCAAAATGGAATAGTTGTCGGTGAACAAATATTAGTGGATCACTATGGATATATTTTCTTCATTAAAAGGGATATTTCTAGAACGATGGACTAAGTTGGAAAGCAGGGAAAATATCACAATTATATGTTAATATGCATGTGTTTTACATTGAATATTTTTCATTTTATTAAGAATCTATTTTTAAAACAATTAACATAGTATAAGGTTAAAACCTATGTTTTGTATCAAATTACTTTTTGTTTCTAAATACTATGTGTTTTACATTGAATATTTTTCATTTTATTAAAAATTTATTTGAAACAATTTAACTATATAAGGTTATAACCTATGTTTTGTGTCAAATCACTTTTGGTTTCAAAACTTTTATGGCTAATGTGTTTTTCTCGAAATGTGATACACCCGATTAAAATTGGAGATATATCGAAATGATTCCTATGGTGTAATAAAATAGTTTTAAGTAGTTAAAAATAAAGATGCATAAATTCAATGAGTATAGTTTTGAGATATAAAAGTCCAAAATGGAAGAGTTGTTTGTGAAAAAATATCAGTGGATCAATATGGATATATCTGCTTCATTAAAAGGGATTTTTCTAGAAGGATGTCCACTAAGTTGAAAAGAAGGGAAAAAATCACAATTATTTGTTAATGTGTGCATGTTTTTTACATTGAATATTTTTTAATTTATTAAAATTCTATTTGAAACAATTAACTATATAGGGTTAAAACCTATGTTTTGTATTAAATCACTTTGGTTTCAATGGGAAAATTTTATGGCTAATGTGTTTTTCTCGAAATGATTCCTATGGTGTAATAAAATATTTTCAAGTAGTTTAAAGATATAGATGCATAAATTCAATGAGCATAGTTTTGAGATATAAAAGTCCAAAATAGAATAGTTGTTGGTGAACAAATATTAGTGGATCAATATGGATATATCTCCTTCATTAACAGGGATTTTTCTAGAAGGATAGACTAACTTGGAAAGAAGGGAAAGTATCACAATTGTTTGAGTCTTTATCTTATAAAAGGTTTCCACTAAATCCAACCCTATTACTTTTCATGTGAACCACATTCCCAAACCCACACATATATGTACCTACGAGCCAAGCCAAGTGTAAAAAGGTCTTATTTCATATTCTACTTTAACACATATATGTGATTAATTATCGTTATAATTTATATGGTAGGAATACATATAAAGAGTAATCCTTAGAATTTATATGGTAGAAATACATATAAAGAGTAATCCTTAGTATAGATCTAGGTTGACTTTAAGGAATAAAGGCAATTTTTTTAGAAAGTTTATCTTAGGAGGTAGAACTAAAACTTCTATAACCCACAAAATAAACCATGGCCTATGAGCATCACATGCAAACACAAGTTACTCCCGTGTTTGAAACACCACCTCGCATCATCATAAGGGATCGAAACCACTAAGCAACCCATACTAAGTTCCCTAGAAGGGATGACTATCATATTTAATGATTGGGTTTATCTCCAAGGTCAAAAGGAAAATCAAAGTTAGGAAAGGGAATTAGAATATAAATTAAGGTAATACCATGGCCTTTTACCCAAAATTGAACGAAGGTGAGCAACCATAGATATCATGAAGGAAGTTCAAAATATATTATGATATAAGAAATATTAAATGAAAATCAAAGTTAGGAAGTTAGGAAAGGGAATTAGAATAGAAATTAAGGTAAGACCATGACCTTTTACCCAATATTGAAAAAAGGTGAGCAACCATACATATCCTGAAGGAAGTTCAAGAAATATTATGATAGGAAATATTAAATGAAAATCAAAGTTAGGAAGTTAGGAAAGGGAATTAGAATAGAAATTTTAAGATAAGACCATGCCCTTTTACCCAATATAATGATTCGGTTTATCTCCAAGGTCAAAAGGAAAATCAAAGTTAGGAAGGGAATTAGAATAGAAATTAAGGTAAGAACCTTTTACCCAATATTGAAAAAAGGTGAGCAACCATATATATCATGAAGGAAGTTCAACAAATATTATGATAAGAAATATTAAATGAAAATCAAAGTTAGGAAGTTAGGAAAGGGATTTAGAATAGAAATTAACGTAAGACCATGAACTTTTACCCAATATTGAACGAAGGTGAGAAACCATATATATCATGAAGGAAGTTCACGAAATATTATGATAAGAAATATTAAATGAAAATCAAAGTTGGGAAGTTAGGAAAGGGAATTAGAATAGAAATTAAGGTAAGACCGTGACCTTTAAACCAATATTGAATGAAGGTGAGCAACCATATATATCATGAAGGAAGTTAAAGAAATATTATGATAAGAAATATTAAATGAAAATCAAAGTTAGGAAAGGGAATTAGAATAGAAATTAAGGTAATACCCTGACCTTTTACCCAATATTGAAAGAAGGTGAGAAACCATAGATATCATGAAGGAAGTTCAAGAAATATTATGATAAGAAATTTTAAATCTTTTTTGCAAATTCTGAGTAAATTTAATTTAACTACTTTTAATATGAGATATGAACAGTCAATTCTTAGCAGAAGCAATGAGCCTTATTGAGGTCTACGGGTCTAATAACACCAATAATAGCATGTTGAAAGACCATTGATCTCAGTATTGTGATTACTGTAACTAACATAAGTTGTTACCTATTCTAACAAAGGTTGTACATATTCCATAAGGCTGAATACACTATAACCACTTGCATGATACTAGAAGCTCTCATTACACTAGTTAGCACATGGAATAGAACACATGGACTAGTGTAGATTACATAACTAGTATTGGCTATTCTCTAAGCTATCAAGAAATAAATTGGCTATTCTTTAATATTGAACAAAGGTTAGCAACCATAGATATCATGAACAAATTTCAAGAAATATTATGATAAGAAATATTAAATATTTTTTTGCAGAGGCTTAAATTCTGAGTAAATTTAATTTAACTACTTTTAATATGAGATATGAACAATCAATTCTTAGCAGAATAATTTAGCCTTAATGAACAGTCAATTCTTAGCAGTCAATGCCTTTTTAGTGTCTAGTTTTCTAGATGGTCAAGTGACCTGAAACATGGAATATTTCTCATAGCTGTTGTAGTGGTTGTATTAGAGTATTTGAATAGAAAGGTAAATATGACAAAACCACTATATGAATTGATTGAGTTGGCCCCATTCTTGGTGGCTTAGGCATTCTGGCATGTGGCGCACATCTGTCTGTATTGATAGTTGTAACTTTTGGGAGGGAAAAGTTTAGATATGATGGGCATAAATACTTTGAAATACAAAGATGGAAAAACGAAGTGACATTAAAGTGAGATGAGTGATATGTTGCACCCAAATATTTTAAAGGTGGGGGAAACAAGTGTAGTGGAAACTACTCAAGTGGGCACAAAGGCCAACCTAGCCTTTACTTGTTGGCTGGCTGACCTTGCTGGCTAACCTTGTTGGCTGGGCGGGATTGCTGGCTGACCTTGTTGGCTTGCCTTGCTGGCTGGGCTTGATGGCCATTATAATACCCTAAAGGTTGCTTCTTAGACTTATGTACTTTAAAAAAAAAAAAATTACGCCATGGAAACTATAATTTTATTACTACAGTTAAAAGATAATTTTATTACCACGGTTAACATAGTGTTCCAATTTAGTCTGATCTATTCTACAATGCCATTGTCTGCTCCTGAATAAGGGTGGTAAGTGAGTTTAGATTGATGGATGCATCCACGGCTAGGGACTGTAACTATGAGGATGAGACAAAATACAAAACATGAAGAAATTTGGTGAGAAGGTGGCCATGATGAAAGATTTCTTCATAAGGATAATGTTAAACATCTGAATGTTAAACTACAAACTACAAGAACTTTGGCAATTTTTTACATGTTTAGATGGTATGTTATCATTTTAATATATTTTAGGTTATATTTTGATACTACAAAATATAATTTTATTAATTTAATATGTTTTTAAATTTAAATTATATATATATATATATATATATATATATATATATATATATATATATATATTTCTAAAAATATTTATTTAGATTTTTTATATTTAAAATTATATAAAGAACATTAATGTTATCATTTATACTTAATTTTTTAAATTACTAAAAATATAATTTAATATTATTTTGAGAATTCATTATGTTTTATATTTTATTTTACTGTGACAGTTGTATTTAATATTAACTAGTTGTTAACTAGTGAAATGACATTTTTTTTTTTTTAAGAAAAGACTGAGACATTTAATGTTGGCTGGAAAAGTTTATTTTGTTTATTTTGTTATTTTAAAAAATAGATTTGGTTATGGAAAGTAGTTCCATAAAAAGTAAAAAGCTGATGGTAAAATTATTCCAAGACTAACGGGTGGTTGGCACAGTTTGAACAGTTACCTGTTCCTCTGAGGATAAGAGACTTATCCCAGTGCGGAATGGGGGTTCTGTTCATGGTATAAGGAAGAGAGTGGAGCATTTCCCTGAGCTAGTAGAGACCAGTGGAAATCACTCAACATTCCTGAGAGTTTTTGGTAGTGACTAGACAAGGGTCCTGAGGTCACAACAGAAACTACTGTCAACCTGTACCTCCTCAGGTGTGGATCACGGGGGAAAGAGAAGGATGTAATCACCTCCTTGTTGGTTGGCAGGACATCAACAGTAAACTGCACATCCAGATAAGTTTCTATGCAAAATTCAACGAATTCTAAATAGAAAATGATTTTATTTAATGTATGGATAGATAAGTGCTTAGTTAGGAACAAAGTCAAAGAATCTGTGAAAGAGAAATGTTGAGAAGGATTAGAACTCTGTGTACTGTAAGACTTTTTTTTTAATATGATTAATTACATGTTTCTATCCATTTATATGTGAAGGATATAATATGAATCTATGGGTTAGATGAATGTGATTCTAATGGAATTAAATATAGTGGAACTGTGATATTAGAAATGTACAACAAAGTTGTGATTGTGAATTTAACAATAACTGTGTTATAAGATAAATTGTGAATATTTATTTAGGGGAAATACATTACTTGAAGAAATTGCATTCAAATGAAAATAAATAACATGTTACTGAGTAAACACTTTCTTAGCCAAAAATTCCAGAACTCTATCATTCTACACCTATAGAGCGAACTGTTGGTTCAGGGCCTGAGGTGAAACCTCAGCCCAGAACTCATCGTTCCTCGTAAGCTAGCTATACTCAGAAAAATTTGGGTAGTCCGGTCAACCAAAACTATATGCATAAATTACCTAATGTAGAACTAAAACTGTTTGAAAGAAAGCAATTGTGCCAGAGTTTTTGTTTCCACAAACCATAGAATTATGAAAATAACCTAATCATAACGAATAGTATAATCATATACACATAGATAATGTAGCATAGAAATAAATTTAGAAGTTTGCAATAACACTTGGATCGGCCAGAGGCCTGGAATTCACAAATATAAAGGCTGAATACTAAAACAATGCTCCAGACTTAAGGTCTAACAAGATAGATAGTAAGATACAAAGTAAGAGAAAACATCATTGATGCAAGAGTAAATACATATATATAAATCAATGAAAAAACATAGTTAACTCTCAAGTTGGCATAATCCTTAAATATACAAGCATGGGATGAAACCCTTCTTTTAATTTGAATAGAGGAATCCAGTAACAAAGTTCCGCAAGTATTAATACTAGGAAAAACATAAACAGTATTATAAATATATACACAAATGCAGAGGAGTCTTTGTTTTAAAAATAGCCTTCATAATTCGAAGGGGTGGGGCTATCCAATATCTAGAGGGTAAACCTTACAATAACTCAGTTCTAAAACATGATTTCTATTAAATGATAAACTAGGTTGACTCCCAAGTAGAACAGACCACCCTTCACCAGAAAGAGGACAGAGATTGGTTGATAAAAACAGTGTACCTAGATAAGCAAAGGTGTCATCCGTTAGCAGAAAGTAAAAAAAAACCCAGTGCTCGTCAGAACAGAGGGTTATGGTA
Source organism: Pinus albicaulis (assembly GCA_034641835.2). Classification (NCBI taxonomy): domain Eukaryota; kingdom Viridiplantae; phylum Streptophyta; class Pinopsida; order Pinales; family Pinaceae; genus Pinus; species Pinus albicaulis. Next base: position 696,814,282 of record CM076580.1, read on the forward strand.
CTGTTGGGAAGAGATTATACCTGTAAAGAAAGGATGAAACAAACCAAGGAACCAGTGAGAAGCGACAGTGGTATAATAAGTTCGAAGAAGCTCATAAAACCCCTAGGGTATTCTTTGAAAAATGTAAAACAAAGTTTGTATTACCTATGAAGCAAACCCGCCTCAAATATTGCAGAGTATTGAGCTGTAACCAAAGATGAAAGTCAAGGTTGGGCAATTAGAACTATGAAAGGAATGAAATTGTAAAATACGAAAAACATAGTTAAGCTAAACCAAAATGCACAGACCTGTTTGCAAACCATTATTAAGAAAATTTTACCTGAGTCGAAAGTAGGAGCAGAGAATAGTAGAGGCATTATTCACCCATTCAAAACTCCGCAAAAATTTCAGTGATATGGGTCGGACGGAATCGAAAACCCATTCACAGGCGTGGCAGATCAACTTTCTATTCTTCACCATTACCAGATGAAGAAGAGCTTCAAAATACCAGTGGCTTGAAACCTTAACAAGTCAAGGAGGAGTGCAATGTATGGTGGTGCAAATGAGTATGGACTAGGGTTTTGTGGAGGTTAAGCCAAGTCATTTCTCGCCGAATCCCAAAACCATCAATCACTGTAGATCCGACAGTGTGTGGTCAGACAGATGTACAACCAAATCACCTCGTAACCAAAGTAAATCGCACAAGGGCCAAGGCAATAAATGGTTAGGACAAGTGGTACAACACAAACCTCGAGACCCTTGATTGGAATTAAATAGAAATCGCCAACAAAAATACAGTACATAGTTAATATTATAAGGATAACATGAAACTATTGGGGGGGGGTAACATATTATAAGGTTTATTTTCCAAACTTAACACAAGAACTTAAGTATCTAGCATATGTAAAACTATTATTGTGAGAAAGTATTTTTTTTTTATTGTGTATATTACAAGTGGTATTAGAGTAGTGTTCGCACATTGTGACCCTAGTGGTCATCTAACAATTTAAGTTGTGTGTATACTGATGCATAGAAAAGAAGCATAACATGAGACGTTATGAGAAGGGGGCCAACGCAACAACCACCCCAGAACATAGGGGAACCTCAACCACGACCAGAAATGAATCCTAAGATGTGGATTCAGTTGAGTGTGGATCAGCACCAGCAAACAAGTAGACTGTTGGAGGAACAACAACATCAAACTAGCATGTTGTTAAGTATAGTGTAGAAGCTACAGGAATAAATGGTGCAGGTTTAGAGTGATAATGAGTGCTTGATGCAAGAGAAATAAAATATACTCAAGAGCCTTTCTGATAAGCAGAATCAGGGAATGGAACAACCTAGTCATGATAGAGACATGCAGTTAGGTAACAAACGACAAGCAAGGTATCACACCACTGACAGAGTGGAAAGAAGCCCTTCACATTGAAGCAACAAAAATGGAAACTATAATGAGGCAGAATCTAGTAATGTGTCAGATCAGCAAGAAGCTAAGAAGCAAAAAATGGAGCTTCAAGGTGAGTTTTGAAAAATAAAAACACCTACATTTGATGGAGAAGATGAGGAAGTGGAAGAGGCTTGGTTGATAAACATGAACGCATATTTTCAATTGTACGAGTACAACAAAAACTTAAAATCCAGATTGGCCATATATCAGTTGAGATAAAAATCCACCTTATGGTGGGAGGAAGTAAAGAATGTTCGCAGCATGGAAGACCAAGATGTTACTTAGAATCGTTTCGGCAATACTTTAAAGATAAGTATTTAACAAAACACTTTTATGATGAGAAATATAAATAATTTCATGACTTGAAGCTGGGGCAGATGAATGTTGGTGCTGAAAGAGGTGAATTTTTATTGATAACTCTAGTGCTTTCTCATTTAATTATCAACCCGAGGTAAGTCTTTTTATTCCAAGAGTGTTGGCACAATATATGCAAGTCAATTCGTCTAACAGATGTTACTTGTCACTTATGAGGAAGAATTTTATAACTTCCTAAGCTTTCTTATCCTACGAGGGGTGGCTTGGATAGGTTTTTAACCTAAGATTGAGAAACGGGATTTTGCATCTATTTGATGGAATTAAACAACAATTTAACTGAACTAAACAACAATCTAGAGAAATCAAGCAGAAATTGAATTGAATTCGACAATAAAGTGAACATCAATGCAATTGAATGGAACAATAGTATAACTAAGCTAAATAATAATGGAATCGAATTGAATCAGCAGCATAGCTAACTAAGTAGTAACGGAACAACAATATAACTAGCTGAGCAGTAATGGAACAATAGGATATCTAAGCTGAACAGTAATGGAATAGCAGTATGACTGAAGCAAATTAAATAAATCATACAACAATTAATTAAGTAATTTTGCAATGGAATTCTCTTTATGACTTAATTAATCAACATTGATCGATGGTTGAACGCTTCGTTATGCTAGAAGAAGAATGCAATTCATAAAGACATATAACATTGAAATCAGCTTATTCTACGATCTATAATTCAAATGCAATGGTATTAAAAGAATTGAAATTATCTACTGATAATAAATATTGTCGTAAGTCAAAAAATACGATTGCGATTGTCCTACTTCAAGAATGCAATTTCTAACAATCCCGAAGAAAGAGAATTGTATTTGTATTGAATGGAAATATACTTTACAACTGCATCAGATTCTTAAGAATTGGTTCTGCAACTACACAGAGTATGAAAACTTGCGTGGAACTTCTAGAGGTTGGGCCCAGACCACCAGAAGCCCTAGCACAGTAAAAACTTCAAAATATTATTGTTCAAAGCTTTATATTACATCCAGTGATGTTACAAAAACACAATTAGATAGACTATTTTTGATGTGTCTATTACAGAATGAATTTCTTGTCCTGTCTCCGACTCTCCTTCTCATCTGTCCTTCGCCCATTTAAAGGAAATTTCAGAAATGCGAAAGTATTTTCCAAGCGATAGCCTGTTGCGCGTGGCTGTCATTTGAGTTCTTGGACTCAAATTTGTCTGTCTGCCTTCTGCCGACCACTGGGAGTTACCAAGATTCGATATGTTTGTGTTCGTTGGTTGGCTTATGTTTCCTATTGGTCCAGCCATTCTGCCTTCCTGCATGTGGAGATAAGAGAAGTCAATTTTCTATTACAAAAACATCATTTTCATCATTAGTCTAACTATTCTCGTTTTCATAATCTTATTCTCTTTATTGCTAATATGAAGAGGGATTCCCCCGAAATTATAACATAATTTGAAGTACTTACAGGGTGAGAATCATACCTTAATTTGGGCCCAACATACTCCCCTGCTTACCTAGTTGCCTGTGTTAAGGAGTAGGTAGGGTAGGCCTTTTTCGTTGTATGCTCTGAAGCCTTGTTTTCATTTCATGAGTGCAAAGGCAGCGCCTGTGGCTGCTTCTGGTAATTTGTAATTGTGATTATAATCCTCGAGAGGATGCTAGAGGAGAAGGTTTCTGTATCTGCATCCCAACCAAGTAGGCCCCATGCTGTAGACCAGGCTGTTGTATGAAAGGAATATGTAGGTAACAACCTTGAAATTCCTGTAACTGAATGGCTCCCTATTCTTCATATTGTTCGTGGAGGCCATCCATATTTTCTTGGCTACTGCTAAGGCTGATTCATGAATGTCCCAAAAGTATTCTCGTGCACTTTCTATGATATCTTTATGGATGGGTCCCAACCTAGTCCTCACACCTTGCCTTCTCATGAATTTTTTGTGCTAGATGATCAGTTGCAGGGGTTTTGTAGGCTCCCCCCCTGACCCATAAATCTAGAATATTCTCTCTTTTTTGGAAGATACCGTAGGCTTTGGTCCACCTGATCTTGTTCTTAGCAACTGAAAGGAAGGCTTGCAGATGCACATCCCCTATGAAGGGGCTAGGGTTGATGTCCATGTCTTCTTCTAAGAAGAATTTATGCATGTAAAGCTCACAGAAGAGGCGTTGAACCTGCTCATCCTGATCATTACAACATTGGAAACATTCTTCTATGGTCCTAAAAATAGCGGGTTTTCCTGCCCTGGTAGCTTTAACTTTCAAGAGTAAATACCATTTTGTTAGGAACAAAGCATAGTTGGTTGTCGGAGCTCTGCATGATAGCACATCATTATATAGAGATAAAATTGTAGAGATTTTATTCTTAGCTTGCTCCACCTGCTCGTGTACCACTTTAACCTTTTCCCGCTCTCCTCTAAGCTGGGAAAATATCTCATCTTCAGTGGCAGAGAGATCAATGAAATTTTTTGGCAGTGCCTGATATTCCTGTAATGGAACCACCTCCTTCCTGCACTTTTTTAGTTCATGCCGCACTTGCACTAGTTCATTTCATAATTTCTGGTTGGCAGCTTTCTCTGCTAGATGGGCATCGGCATGGGCTTCCTCTGTTTGGGCCCCGTTTTCCTCTACAACCTTTTGCTCAGTTTGGGTGAAGGCCTCGATGGTGTTTTCCAGTTCTATCTACACTTCTGCCTTGGTGGTATCTGCTAGGTTGGTTTGTATTCCAGTTTCCACGGTGTCGGCTAAGTCAGTTTGCATTTCTCTTTCGACAGTATTTACTGGTTCTGCTTGAGTTCCTGCAATAGAGGTTTATGTCTTTGGCTTCTGGGCCCTTCTTTCTTTTTTCAGTTGTTTTCTTAGATATTTTACCAATTCCTTCAATCTCTTCCATGTCCTTCTTAGTTTCTCACTTCTCCTTTCATCTGAATCTTCACCTGTCCTTATTTCAGAAGGTGGTAGGGGAGTGAAATTCCCCTTTTTAGTGATAGCATCTAAAATGGTGTCTCTAATTACGACTTCAGAATTTACTTCAATGTGAGGGTCCTCAATAGGAGGAGCGATGCTACCTCCTGGTGACAAAGGGATTGTCTCTGCGTGTGTGCTCTGCTCCACAAGGATAGTGTCACCTGAATAATCCTGTGATTCCAATCTCTCCTCTTCTTGTCCATCACTATACACTTCGTAATTATAAATAGGAGACAGAGCCTCATCATCTTGCAGTTCCTCTTAGTCAGGTAGGATGTTAGTGTGACCATAGATACTGGGGGTGGAAAATTTATCAGAAAGTTCCTCTTGCTCACCTGCTTCCAATGGGTTTCTCAATTCATAGTTTGTCCTTATTTGTCCTAGGACTCGGGCCATTTCCTCCTCGAATTCTTGCAAGGGTGCATGGGATGGTTCTGCTTCCTCCATGAGGTTCAAGGTTCCTTGGGGTGTCTTGGATCATTTTTTCCTGCTTGGATCTGACGTTGAGGTTCATGTCCTTTTTCTTCTTGGTAGATTTACCCTAGGGGGCTCAATTTCATTTTCACCAGGGTTTACTTCTAGTTCTTGTGCCTCAGGGTTAACGAAATTATCCCATGCTATCTGCTGCCTATCTAGCTCATGAATGATGATTAGTTTTAGTAACCCCTGGTGACTAACCACTGCTTGGGGATTCTTGGCTTTCCTCAATCGAACAACAATATCATGCAATACGGAATTCAAAAAGGCAAGCAGATTAATTAAATTTTTTTGTTTAAGTGCAGCTAAAAGTTTGAGTTGTCGAGTTTTTACCACATCCTGACATCCTTCGCATGTAATAAAATTCTGGATGAATGCCGCTAGCTCCTGCCATGGATGGTGTAAAGAGGCAGGGTTAATCCCTCTATTTTTTCATTCCAATGGTTCATCCGGGTCCTGGTATGTTTTTACTGCTTCTCTGCCCATCTTTCTCCTTGCGCTAGTATTCTAGAAACTTCTGCGATAATTCCCTCTATAAATGGTATAGTTCGGCCTTTAACTCTAGTTTTCCCTTCCTGTAGATTTTGCAAAAATTTGATTGCAATCCTCGTGTTGAGTCCTTGTAGTCTGTGTACATATGTCAGCCATCACGTTCGCTAGAGGATGGCACTCATTGCCTTTGAAATGGGAAATTTTGCAGGCTCGCTTCGAAGGGTATTTCATCCCATAACTGATATGCTCTTTTCCTCTGATTATTTTCCTTCTTGGCTCTGTTGTTTTAACTGGATGTTGTCTGCAAGTGGAAAATAGATTGCGGCTCTACGTAGATAATCTTCATCCCTTAATTGTAGTGTTCCTCTAGTCTTATCGATGCATCTAACAATATTTGTGCAGGGATTTCACATGCTTGCCGAATTAAGGCCAATTACACCCCCTCCCTCGAAGAAAGGCCGCCCACACCCTCAAGTATAGGAGAGATTTGGTTGCTTATGAATTCAGACAAGGGAATGTTAGAATTTGGTAATGATAATCTACGTGTGAAGGAACGGGCAGTTGAGTAATTACTAACATATGCAGTAAAAAGGTCAGATTTAGAAGTTTTCATAATTGTATCTTGTGCGGAAGTGACTGGAAAGCGAGAGGAAATATCATAGCCATTATTGTGATATGGTGTCCTTGCACGACTGAAAAGTTATGACGGAAACAATACTGATTTAAGTAATGATTGGCGTTGTCATTCCGAAGTTAAAAATATGTAAACATATCTTTGTTAGTTATTCTTATGGTAGGTCATGATTATTACTAATTTGAGTAATAGCTTGTGGTTGAAAAATGGAATACAAGTTGTATATAAAATCAATTGGCTATTGAAGGAGCATACTTTCATACCACAAGCAGAGCCACTGCTATTAGTAGGAATTCATAGCCTCAACAGGGTTGCTATTTTAACCTAAAAAATGAGCCAAGATCCTTATGTAAGAATAGTTGTTTTTCAAATTTTATGGAGAGATCACCATGCTGGTATGGTGGCAAGATAACCATGGTGCCACTCACTAGAGTTGTAGCAAAGTGATCAGGCTAGCTCGTGATGAGACCTCCTGTCCTTCAAGTCACTAAGAAGGTCATTACCTTGGCGTGGTGGCCATAATGGGCATGTCACTTGCTACACCCTTATGAACATGGTAGGCTGGCTCGTGATGAGACCCCCTATATTCTCTTAAGATTTGCATGAAAATGTAGTAATTCCTTTTGAATTGTAACATCTTGATCTATAAGGAGGTCATTGTGCTGGTGTGGTAGCCAAATAGTCCCAATGCCATTCACTAGAATTGTAACAGAGTGATAAGGCCAGCTCGTGATGAAATCTCCTATCCTTCTAGTAGATGAGAAGGTCATTACCCTGGTGTGGTATCCATAATGGGCATGTCACTTGTTAAATCCTTATGATCATGGTAGGCTAGCTCATAATGAGACCCCCTATCCTCTTAAATATTTTCATGAACACATAATGTTTTTTTTTTTAAGGAGGGAGGCTCATTGACTCCTTAAGAGTGAGGGATGGTGAAAGAAGCAGAAAAAAACCAATACCATTAATACCCCTTGTTTCATTTATTCATGCTATAGGGACATATTCTTGAATAGTGCAAAAATATATATCATCATAAGGTCCTATATTGTTTGATATCATATTTAAACTGTGGGTGACTTAGCCTTTCATTTCATGTGTGCATAATGCCAGCTTCCTGTTTAAGAACTATAATGCCAAAGGGCCATCATATTTGTAATTTTACCATTTTCCCTCTCTCTTCCAACTGCCATTATGTACTCAAGGTTACTCAATTACAAAAATAATGGTTATTTAAGTTCGTCGGACATCAACTGTTTGGAGATTGAGCAGCATTTGTTAAAAGATTGATTTGCATTAAAAAAATGCTCAAAAATGGGTGTTCAATTTGAATGAAAAACAGTCGTTCAAATATCGAACAACCATTGTTCCCGAATTGAACATCAAAAATAAAAACAAAGAAATTAACAACTGTTCAGTTCGACCAAACAACATCCATCCAAGAATTGAACAACATAACTAAAAACGTGAAACAGTTGTTCAATTGTGTTTGAATCGATAGCCGTTCAAAGACTGAATAATAGTTGTCCATGAATTGAACAACACAACTAGAAACGCTGAAAATGGTTGTTCAATTTGACTGAGTAATATTCGTTCAGAGATTGAACAACAACTGTCCAAGAATTGAACAAAAAATTAAAAACATAGCAAAAAGCTATTCAATTTGGTTGAACCGCGGCTCTTCAAGGATTGAACAGAAGTTGTTCTTGAATTGAATAGAAAAAAATAAAAACACAGCAAAAGCTGTTCAATTTGGTTGAACCACGGTCGTTCAAAGATTGAACAATAATTGTTCTCGAATTGAACAGAAAAAATAAAAACACCAACAAACAACTGTTCAGTTCAACTGAACAGCAACGATTCAAATATTGAACAACAATTGTTCACAAATTGAACAACAAAGTAAAAAAATGTAAAAACGACTATTAAATTTTGGTTGAATCAGCAGCCATTCAAAGACTGAACAACAGTTGTTCCCGAATTGAACAACAAAAAATAAAAACACCACAAATGGTTGTTCAATTGAGTGGCAGCCGTTTAGATATTGAACGACAGTTGTCAGTGAATTGAACAGAAAAAATAAAAACACAGCCAATGGCTATTCAATTCAACTGAACAACAACTGTTCAAATATTGAACAGTAGCTATCCACGAATCAAACAAAAAAAATGAAAAAAACACAGCAAATGGACGGATGCTCAATTGAACAGTAGTCGTTCAAATATAGAACAACAGCTGTTTTCGAATTGAACAACAATAAAAACACAATCTTACAAGGAAAATGAATTGCAAATGGGAAGAATGTACAAAAAGATAAAATAATTATATACATTATTTACAAGTGATGTTGTCAAACCTCTCATGTACTTGACTTTGTGAGGTTATCACCCCCTTGCACCACAACTTGAATGGTGGGATCGTTTCGTGCCTGTTGATAAAAAGATTCTTTTGTGAGAGGTTTGTGATAGAGGCGTACTCTGTGCCTGTTAACTCGAAATGTTGAACTAGACCCATCTATGGTGGTTAAGGTGAGGGTACCATTTCTATGTACTTCATGAATCTCATATGGACTGAGCCACCTTGTTTGCAGTTTTCCTAGAAAGTCTTCGAATCTGGAGTCATAGAGGAGTACCCAATCTCCTTTTCGAAATACCTTCCTCTTTATTAGGTTGTCGTGCCACTTGGCTCGCTGTTGTTAAATGATCATTGTGCATTGTAGGGCAAGCAGTCGAATTTCCTCCAGTTCATTTATTTTCTGGAGTCTTTTAGCTTGAGTTTATGTTAATTCCAATCCCACTTCCTAGGCTATTCTCAGAGTTTTAATTTCGAACTCAATAGGGAAGATAGGTTATCTCCCAAATACTAGCTGATATGGTGAATATCTAGTGGTATTTCACCAGGTTGTTCAATAAGCCCATAAGGCTTCTAGTAATCTAGTGGCCCAGTCCCGATGGTGTGCTGCTACTGTCTTGGTAAGAATTGCCTCTAGGACTTTTTTAGTGCTTTCGACTTGCCCATTGGCCTGCGGGTGGTAAGGAGACGTAACTCTATGAATGATATGATGATTTCTTAAGGTATATGTGATCTTATTGCCTACGAATTGTGCCCCCCCATCGGTTATCACTTCCCTTGGCAAGCCGTATCGCACGAATAGTTCAAAGAGAAACTTAATTACTGATTCTTCCGTGGCTCTTGACAAGGCCACTGCTTCTACCCATTTGGTGACATAATCCGTGGCAACTAATATGTGGGCTTTCTGGTTTGATGGTGGGTTGGATGTCCCCACAAAGTCCAACACCCATCGTTCAAATGGTTCCACCACTAGTTGTGGTTGTAACAACATTTTATCAGCTTGGCCTGGGTGGCCTATTCTTTGGCAGCTATTGCAGGCCTGGACATACTTCTTTTCATCTTTGAAAATCGTAGGCCAATAATAGCCTAATTGAAACACTTTATGCTATGTCCGTCATTTTGCGAAGTGGCCACCACAGGGTTCATCGTGACAGGCTTGTAAGATGACATATATTTTGTCTTCCCTTATGCATCTGCGTATGTGCATATCGGCCCCTATATGGAATAGGTATCCTCCAATCCAAGAGAATCTTGCGCTACACTGTAAAATCAATTTTTGTTCTCTTGCCATTAAATGTCTGGGTAGCTTCCCCACCGCCAGATAATTTGCCACATCTACATACCATGGTGTTTTGACCGTTACAGAAAACAGGTGTTCGTCAGGGAATTGATTGTCAACTGTTAGTGTGTCGTATGTCTTGGGGACTCTGGATAGGAAGTCTGCGACCACGTTTTCCTTCCCTGGACAGTAGTTTATCGTTATATCGAATTCCTGCAACAACAGTAGCCAACGATTTATTCTCCCATTCGTGATTGGTTTAATAGCTAAATATCTAATAGCAGAGTGGTTAGTATACAGGAACACTTGATATCTGATTATATAGTGCCTGAATTTGTTGATAGCATAAACTATAGCCAGGAATTCTTTTTCGGTCACTGTATAATTTAATTCGGTAGGAGTAAGGTTTTTGCTAATATAATAAATAGCATAAGGCTTTCGGTCTTCTTCTTGGCCAAGGACTTCTCCTATTGCTTTACCAGATGCATCGGAAGAGATGTGAAAGGGAAGTTTCTAGTTAGGACCTCTCAGGATTGGTGCTGTTGAGACCAGCCTCATCAAGTCTGTAAAAGTAGTGTCACATTTTTCAGTCCAATGGAATTCAACATTCCAAGTCAATGCATACAGAGGTGCAGCTATCTGCGAGAATTTTTTTATAAATCTACGATAATATCTTGCATATCCCAGAAAAATGCGTACCTCTATTTCTGTACAAGGTGTGGCCAACAGAAGGATTACCTCTATTTTTTCTAGATCTACCTGTATTCTAGCTACAAAAATGTAGTGACCTAGGATTACCCCCTCAGTCATCATCATGTGGCATTTTTAGTTTCTTAGACATAGTTTGATAGCAATACATCATTCTAACACTTTTTATAGCAATTCTAGAGCTTGATCAAAGTCTTCCCCATAGGGTGTAAAAATCATCCATATAGATTTTAAGTCCTTAATTTATTAAGTCAGAAAAAATGCTAATTATGTCTCTCTGAAATGTTGCTGAGGGATTACATAATCCAAACAGTAAAACTCTGTAAGAAAAAGTTCCCCATGGGCAGGTAAAGGTTGTCTTATCTTGGTCATCGGGAGCTATTTGGATTTTATTGTATTCGCTGAATCCGTCAAGAAAAGAGAAGAACCATTTCCCAGCCAATGTGTCAAGGACTTGGTCAATGAAGGGAAGGGGGAAATTGTCTTTTTGTGTTGCCTTATTTAATTCTCTGTAATCTACGTAGATTCTCCACTTCCCATTATTTTTAGGGATGACCACCAAAGGGGAGACCCATTTGTTGTCTGAAATAGGATAAATGAAATTTACATCTAACAGTTTTTGCAACTCCTCTTTTACAATCTCTTTTAAATGTGGGTTTAATCTTCATTGGGGTTGTCTAACAGGGTGTTTTTCCCTATCAATATAGATGTGGTACGTGCACAGTTGTGGGTCCAAGCCCTTCATGTCTTGGTAGTCCCACGCAATGCACCTTGGTGCTTCAGGAGGAATTTTATGAGTTTCTGCTTTTGGTTGTCATCCAAGCTGCCATTAATATTCAGAACCTTTCCTGGCTCGATCTCAATAGGTATGCTATTACGAACAGCAGTTGTGGAGATATGTTGAGTCTCGAAGTCCGTCACAGGGTCCTCTTGATCTTCATGTTCGAGGACTATTTTCATCATTTGGAATTTCAACTTTTCAGGCTTGGGTGACTGATTCATAAAGTTATTAATCACATCATCTTTAGTTTGATCCTTGAATTCGAGAGGTTCTACTAGTGTCAGAGGTGGACAATTTTTTTTCTCCCAATATGTATCTGGGTGTTTGTGAATTTTTACCGTGGGTAGGTTTGGTTTGGCAGGCAGATAAATAATGATATTTTTTATATAGTCTCCTCTAGTGATAGTCATGCTACCTGCTCGACAATCTATGTAAGCATCTGTTGTGGCCAGCCAAGGCCGCCTAAGAATCAATGGGTGCCCTTCCATCCTTTTTTTTGGATTAATGACTAAAAAATCAGCTGGGTATTCCCATGAGTCCACAAATACCATGATGTCTTACACTATACCTTCCGGTCTGATAACAGATCTGTCAGCTATTTCCAGAAGTGTGGTCATAGGTTCTAAAGTTGATATGCCTAGTTTTTCACAAGCTCTTATAGTTAGGATGTTAATGGCTACCCCCAGGTCAACAAATGTGTTTGGAAATGAGTGTCTAGAAATTTGCACGGTTACAATGGGGTTTCCTGGGTCTTCATATTTTACAGGTGATTCCCTACCTAACAACAAGTCAAATAGAATTCCTACCACATGAACAATGGGTGTAACCATTGTTTTCTTAATTTTTTTTCTTCCACATAATTCTTTGATTGTCTTTGCATAGATGGGAATTTCTTGGATGATCTGGAGAAGTGGAATTTTGATACAAAGGTTTCTTAATTCCCCCAGGATGTCAAAATCTGGAGTGATTATAGGCCTGGGTAGGTTTAATCTCTCAGGAAATGGAGGCAGAGTCACCCTAAGTTATTCAGGTCTTTGTTGATCAATTGTTTCCTTATCTTTACCTGTTTCTCTTATATTCGTTAGGCTAGGCTCTATGGAGGTTTCAACTTGGGACTGAGGTGGAGTAGTGGCCTCTATAGGTAATATGGTACATCCTAATATTAACCTCAATTTGTTACACTGTTTCTGTTCGGCATTGGGTTTTGGATTTCCTATGATCTGAATTAGTTGAACTGGTATTTTATTGAGATTAGGATTGGGTTGGGCTAGCAATTGAGGGCATATGGAAGGCTGCTAATTATGCTGAATTGGGTAGGGAGCTAGAAATTGTTGGGTTCCTACTCCTATCGGTAGATTGGCCATTCCCGTAGGTCGCTGGCAGTTCCAATTGGTGTTTTGAGTAGGGGGGTTTGGCCATTGGCTTTGATACAGGACATTATGCCAATAAGGGGGAGAGAAAAGGAAGTTCTGCCAATTACTCCTTGATGGAGGTTGTGTAGGCCAAGGTGGCATAGGAAATGCTTGGTTTGGCCAAGATGGGAAGGGGTTTTGAGTTTTCCAAGTTTTTGCAAAGTTTTTCTGGCTGAACTGTAGTAATGTAAAGTATTGAGGAAGGTCTTGTGGTATGCCAGGTCATGCTTTCCATTGCCGACACTGATTCATTAAATAGACTGGCTCTGTTTCTTCTTCTGCTTCCTTGTAGATGGCTTTCTGTTCGGGAAGTGAAGGACACTAGTTCGTGGTATGATCCTTAGTGCAGATAGGATAAGTTTGAACCATGTCTAAAGGACACTCCCTCTGGCTGTGCTTATTCTGACATCTTGGGAAAAATATGGCCAAGTTTTGTTCTGCTATAGCTTATTTCTTCTTGGCTTGTAAAACATCAAGTTGCATTGTCAAAGTACCCAGGATGTCAGTTTTGAATTTTTCTAACAGATTTTCAAATTTTTCTCTGGTTACATTGCCATTGGTCTGCTTAAGATCCTTCTTCATAGAATCATGCCCAATAGGTCTATTGTGTGAGCTACCCTGGGAGCATCTAATACATAAGGAAATAATCTCATCGTATTCTTCCTGGTAAATATCTCCCTTCCCCATTATGTTAAGCATCTCAACCCATTCTTCCTTCATCCCTTTAAACATCATAGCTTTGAAAATGTCCTTGGATAGCGTGGTATATGGGGATCTTTGTATATTTTATTGAAATATTTCTACGTATTCCTCTAATGTTTCATTGTCTTTTGCAGACATGTTAAATATTTCGTCTTTTAAGTCTTGGGTTCAACAATAGTCTTGGTATTTGGTAAGAAAAATATTCTTCATTTGTTCCCATTTGTTTATAGTTCCCCCTCCTAATCCCATGAACTAGCGGAGTGAAGTTCCTTTTAAGGTAGAGGGAAATAGTTTTAGTTTCTGGGGATTGGTGGTGTAGTCATATCCTCTGCATAAGCCATCAAATTCAAATAGGAATGCATCAGGATCTTTTGTGGTTAACCCATGAAAGGTGTTAGGTCCCTATATCACTAGTATAGTCCCTTATTATTGTTAGTGTAAACCCCTTATTGTTATTATTGTACCCTTGTAACCCCCATTTTGTTATTATTGTGCCCTTAAATTATTATTGTTAGGTCGGCTAGGATTACATTGTGGCCCACTAGGGTTACATTATGGCCCCATGGACTCCTATATATAGAAAGGAGGTTTTGTGAATTGTATCATCCAAGAATTGTTCATTTATGTAATGTATTGGAGGTTTCCCCCTCGAAGTGGCTCATTTATAAGGCATTGATATCTCTTTTCTTCTCTTTTTGGAGCTGGTTACACAACATTTGGCATCAGAGCTTTGGATTCTAGGGTTTCGCTGCTCCAAACAGGTCATCGTGGCATTTTCGCTATAACTTTTTTTCTATGAAGTTTCATAAGCATAACTTTTTATGGTATGAATTCGAAAGCCCAAGGAATATTGCCTAAAAATTGCAGAGCTTGGTTCGCAATATTTTTGGAGATATCATCTGTGGAAGTTAGGTCTTTTTTCAGGCTCCTAAATAGGTCATCGAGGAATTTGCGCTATAAATTTTTTTCTACGAAGGTTCAGATTCTGAAATTCATATGGTACGAAGCTAAAATCCTAAGGAAAGTCATCAAAACATTTCAGAGCTTGGTTCGCAATATTTTTGGAAATATGATCTGTGGAAGGTAGTGCTTTTTCAGGCTCCTGAATTTCATCTCAAAGAGGTGATCGTGGGAAAAGTTCAATAACTCTCTCTCTGGGGATCGGATTGGAGTGCCGTAAAAAGTGGTCATGATTACACAGACTTTAGTTTCGTGGCTATCAATTTCAGAGACAAAGGACAAAAAAATGACACGTGGAAAGTCGTACAATCTCGCTCTACTGAACCAGTCCAGAATTAGGTCATTGTGGGAGATTGGACACAACTTTGTCTTGGAGAATCCAAATCAGGTCAGACCTGTGGCATTTGAAAGAAGCTTCAGAGGGCTACTACAGGGCTGAATTTCAGATATCGAAGATTTTCAATTACATAGATAATTCAATTTCAATATCGATCTCCTAAAAGATAGTAAAAGGTGTGTATTTTTTTTTCCGAATTGCATAAGTCTTGTTTGAAGAATCAAGTTGAATTGATTCCAAGGGCATATTTTAGAATAGATATCAATATTGGATTCTAAAATGGCTCCTAAAAAGAATTCAACACCCATTAAGCCTTTAGAAGGCTCTACTATGACTCATGAAGACGAAGAATGGCAACATGACATATCAAAATTACAAGAGCAAGTGCAACAAATTTCGCTCTCGCAAAGAACAACAAAAAATGAAATGGAAGGTTTGAAGAAAGGCGTGGAAGCTAAGATGAATGGTTTGGAAGCTAAGATGGATGGCATGGAAGTGGGCATGGAAGCTAAGATTGATGACATGGAAGCTAAGATCGATGAAAACATGAAAGACAACATGGAAAACATGAAGAATGATCTAAAAGCATACATGGAAGGCTTGATGACAAGCTTAAAACAATAAATGATTCCTAATGGCGGAAATATAGTAGAAGAACCTCATGATGAGAACAAAATAAATGTTAATCGTGATTTCATAAACTCTAATGTTGGCGGGAAGAACCACCATATTCCAAAAATGGATATGAGGAAGTTTGATGGAAAGGATCCTGTAACATGGATAATACAGATGGAGCAATATTTTGATCTCCATAACGTGCAAAACACACAAAAGGTACGCATTGCAACTTTACATTTAGAACAAAATACATTTGTATGGTATCGATGGCTTTTTTCCCGTAAAAAAATTGTCACTTGGTCAATTTTTACGGAGGAAATGATAGCACATTATGAGGATACAAAGAGCAACACCTTCTTTAGCCAATTGATAAATCTCAAACAAAAGGGTTTAGTGGGGCAGCACATTGAGGACTTCCAAAAATTGAATATAAGGGTAACTCATATTCCAGAGGAACACAGGATTGATCTCTTCATAGGCACTTTAAAGGATAACATCCAACATGAAGTTCGCGTTTTGGAACCTGATTCATTGGAGAAGGCATTCAGGTTGGCAAGAAAAGCTGAATGTAAAATTATGGCGACAAGGAAGCCTACCACTCAATTCTATAAAGAAGGAAGTGTTGCTACGCCTAGATTTCCACAACCTACAAGGTTGACACCACAACAATTGGAAGAAAAAAGAGCAAAAGGGCTTTGCTACAGTTGTGATAGCAAATACACTAAAGGTCATAAGTGTGCTGAGAAGAAATTATTTTACATAGACTGTGAAGAAGAAGAAGAAAATGAACAAGAAGAGGATATACACCAGGAACCACCCCTAGAAGAGGAAGAAATGAATCCGACCATATCGTGTAATGCACTGGCAGGAATTACCACTCCTCAAACTCTCAAGATAGAAGGACATATAAAGAATAAAAGGGTAATAGTGTTGATTGATTCAGGTAGCACCCATAATTTTATTCATTATAAGGTAGCCAAGGAATTAAATTGTTTCATATACCCAGCACCAGAATGTCAAGTGATGGTTGCAAATGGAGGAACTATAAATTTCTCTGGAAAATGCCATAATATCAAGCTAACCATGGGGGAATATGTATTGACTAGTCCAATGCTTTCCATTCCTATGGGAGGTGCTGATGTTGTACTAGGAGTACAATGGTTACAATCATTGGGGACGGTAGCTTTTAATTTTCAAGAACTTTTCTTGAAATTTTTTTCAGAAGGAAAGGAAGTCGAATTACGGGGTATTGAAGGGAAGCCGGGAAGGATAATAAGCTCTAATGTCATGACAAAGCTTCTAAAGAAAGAACAACGAGGCGTAATTGCAAAATTATGCTCACTAGAAGTTCCAACATCAAAATCATCTATTTCTGCAGATCTCCAACAAGTCTTGGACAATCATTCCAAGGTGTTCGAAACTCCCAAAGGACTCCCACCTATTCGTGATCATGATCATGCTATTCATTTGATTCCAGGAAGTGTTCCTCCAAACATCAGGCCTTATAGATATCCTTACTTCCAAAAGAGCAAAATTGAATGTATGATTGCAGAAATGTTAGAGGCGGGTATAATTCAACCTAGTCAAAGTTCTTTCTCTGCTCCCGTAGTATTGGTACACAAGAAGGATGGATCATGGCGAATGTGTTCGGATTATAGGGAGCTCAATAAGCTCACCATTAAAGATAAATTTCCCATTCCTGTGATTGATGAATTATTGGATGAATTACATGGAGCAATTTATTTTACCAAGTTGGATCTTCGTTCAGGATATCATCAAATTATAATGAAGAATGAAGATATTCCAAAAACAGCATTTCGAACTCATGAGGGTCATTATGAATTTTTGGTCATGCCTTTTGGCCTTACCAATGCACCTTCTACATTTCAAGGGTTGATGAAATCCATTTTCAAACCCTTCCTTAGAAAATTTGTGCTAGTATTTTTTGATGATATACTAATCTACAGAAGGTCTTGGAAGGATCATGTTGAACATGTTGATAGGGTGCTCAAACTATTGCAGGAGAAACAATTATATGCAAAAAAATCCAAATTTTTCTTTGGAGTACAAGAGGTGGAATATCTAGGTCATATTGTATCTCACGAGGGTGTTAAAGTAGACCCTAACAAAATTAAAGCCATTAAGGAATGGGAAGTCCCCACAACCATAAAGCAGTTGCGAGGATTTCTCGGGTTAACAGGGTATTATCGCAAGTTTTTTAAGAATTATGGGAGAATAGCAGCACCTCTAACAACATTACTGAAGAAAGATGCATTTTCATGGACTCTTGAAGCAACTAAGGCCTTTGAATGTTTTAAAGAGGCAATGTGCCTAGCACGGGTCTTAGCTACACCAGACTTCACAAAAACTTTTATTGTGGAATGTGATGCCTCAGGAAATGGAATTGGTGTAGTTTTAATGCAGGAAGGAAGACCCATTGCTTTTGAAAGTCGTCCAATCAAAGGAAAGTATTTACAGAAACCTATTTATGAGAATAAAATGTTAGCAATACTACATGCACTAAAAAAATGGCGAACTTACCTAATGGGAAGACACTTCAAGGTAAAAACTGATCATGATAGTCTTAAACACTTTTTGGAACAAAGACTATCGTCAGAAGAACAACAAAAATGGGTCACAAAGATGTTGGTTTATGACTTTGAAATAATCTACAAAAAAGGAAAGCTTAATGTTGTTGCAGATGCACTCTCAAGAAAGAATGAAGAGGTGGAAGCATTGCTTTGTGCCATTTCTATTATCCAACCAGATTGGATAACCGAAGCAAGAGATGAATGGAAGAAGGACAAAGATGTATGGACACTCATTCAAAAGTTGCAGCAAGATCCTAGTACATCCGATACATTTAGTTGGAAAAATGATTCCTTATGGTACAAAGATCGCTTATATCTTTGTAAGAATTCCCAACTAAAACAAAATATTCTTATGGAATTGCACACTTCTCCTTTAGGAGGACACTCAGGATTTTTAAAAACTTACCATAGGGTGAAGAAAGAATTTTTTTGGGATGGCCTTAAATCCGATATTCAAAAGTTTGTGGCGGAATGTTTGGTTTTCCAGCAGAATAAAGTGGAAAAAATTAAGACCCCGGGACTTCTACAACCTTTATCCATTCCAAGTCAACGTTGGGAGGAGATTTCAATGGATTTTATCACAGGTTTACCTAAGTCCAAAGGAAAGAGTGTCATCATGGTGGTAGTTAATAGACTTACCAAGTATGCACACTTTTGTGCATTATCTCTTCCATTTAAAGCAAGTACAGTTGCTACTACATTTATGGACAGAATTCAAAAGCTACATGGAAGCCCAAGGGTTATTGTGAGCGACAGAGATCCCATTTTTACTGGAAATTTTTGGACGGAGTTATTTTCTTGTTTGGGTACTCAATTAGCTCATAGGTCATCTTATCATCCTCAATCTGATGGTCAAACTGAGATAGTAAATAAATGTTTGGAAGGATATCTTCGTTGCTTTGTATCTGATAAACAAACACAATGGGTCAAGTGGTTACCTCTTGTTGAATGGTGGTATAACACTTCCTTCCATACTGCAGCAAAAATGACCCCATTTATGGCACTTTATGGATATCATCCACCATCCATCACATCATATTTAAGAGAAAATTCGAAGGTTCAAGCAGTGGAAGATCACATCGAGCATTAGCAAGAAGTTCTCCAACTCTTAAAGGATAACCTGAATTTGGCACAAATCGAATGAAACAATAGGCAGATCAACATCGCAGCGAGAGAAGTTTTGATGTAGGAGATTGGGTATTTTTACGGCTACAACCATACAAACAAATGTCCCTCAAGCAAGCTAAGAAGGATAATAAATTATCACCAAAGTACTATGGTCCTTACAAGGTGTTGCAAAAGATTGGTTCTATGGCATACAAACTGGAGCTTCCTGCTTCTTCGCGAGTACATCCAGTTTTCCATGTTTCATGCTTAAAGAAGGTTATAGGTGAAAATCTTCCAGTTCAAACAGTATTGCTAGAACTTGATGAGGAAGGGAAAATCATATTGGAACCTGAAGAAGTCATGGAAAAAAGAACTCGACAACTATGGAATCGATCAATTTCAGAGTATCTCATCAAGTGGAAGAACTTACCCACTGAAGATTCTACATGGGAGGATGAGAATTTTATACAGAAGCACCCGGAGCTACTCAAGCATTGAGGAAAACACTTTTTTTGAAGAAGAGGGGCATGTTAGGTCCCTATATCACTAGTATAATCCCTTATTATTGTTAGTGTAAACCCCTTATTGTTATTATTGTACCCTTGTAACCCCCATTTTGTTATTGTTGTGCCCTTAAATTATTATTGTTAGGTCGGCTAGAATTACATTGTGGCCCACTAGGATTACATTATGGCCCCATGGACTCCTATATATAGAAAGGAGGTTTTGTGAATTGTATCATCCAAGAATTGTTCATTTATGTAATGTATTGGAGGTTGCCCCCTCGAAGTGGCTCATTTATAAGGCGTTTATATCTCTTTACTTCTCTTTTTGGAGCTGGTTACACAACAAAAGGTGGGGATGTTGTGCAAGGGCATGGCTTTCATAGGGGCATTGGCAGCATGATCAACAACAACATATTCTAATGTTGATGTCTTCCTCTGATTCTAATTTTGATTATTTTCCATTTGATCAAAGAGGTGCCATAAATCTTCGGGAACTTCTTGATCTAGAGGAGAGATTCTAATAGGCTTGGGAGGTGAATGCGGTGAGGTTTTTATAGCACTTCCCTGATCTGGGATCCTAAGTACTTCTGTTTTGTTGACTTATTTATGGGACTTAGGTTCTAATATTTCTATGTGAATTCCTCCACTAGTTTATCCCCCTCCTTCTTGTAGGTTGCAAGAGCCTTCCTCTTTTGAAGGATCAGTGCCTATATGAACAACAGTCTGCAGGCTTTGCTCAGACCCCTCTGTCTCGCAGTGAATCTCGGCGTAGGCTACAGATGGTGAGGTTGCTTCCTGAGGGAGTGCATTAGGACTTTGAATGGAAATAGATTGGGGTCCTATAGATGCCTAGGATTCAACTTTCCTAATGATTTCTTCTATATATGTTGTTATTCCAAGGATCACCGGTCCTTTGGATTGTGAGGATGGTTGCGAATGATTTTGGATTGTTTCTATCTTTTTCTTCCTAGACATAAAGAAAGAGCACCTATCCTACGGTTCTTTGTACGACTTGCTGGTGAGCAAGCTCGAGGGCAAGCATGTTGCTTGCCGATACGCAGGTTCTTACCTCTCATTTTCAATACCCAATTCTTCAGAGGAATGGAGAAAGATGAATAAAGGAGGTGGCTCTTAACACTCTCCCTGGAAACAGTGCCAAAATGTTGGTTCTGAAAGAGGTGACTTTTTATTGACAACTCTAGTGCTTTCTCATTTAATTATCAACCCGAGGTAAGTCTTTTTATTCCAAGAATGTTGGCACAATATATGCGAGTCAGTTCATCTAACATATGTTCCTTGTCACTTATGAGGAAGAATTTTCTAGCTTCCTGAGCTTGCTTATCCTACGAGGGGTGGCTTGGATAGGTTTTTAACCTAAGATTGAGCAACAAGATTTTTCATCTGTCTAATGGAATTAAACAACAGTTTAACTAAACTAAACAACAATCTAGAGAAATCAAGCAGAAATTGAATTGAATTCGACAATAAACTGAACAACAATGGAAGTGAATGGAACAAAAGTCTAACTAAGCTAAACAGGAATGGAATCGAATTGAATCAGTAGTCTAGCTAACTAAGCAGTAATAGAACAGTAAAACTAGCTGAGAAGTAATGGAACAACATGATAACTAAGCTGAATAGTAATGGAACAACAATATGACTGAAGCGAATTAAATAAATCGTACATCAATTAATTAAGTAATTTTGCAATGGAATTCTCTTTATGACTTAATTAATCAACATTGATCGATGGTTGAATGCTTTGTTATGCTAGAAGAAGAATGAAATTCATAAAGACAGATAATATTGAAATCAACTTATTCTACGATATGTAATTCAAATGCAATGGTATTAAAAGAACTGGAACTATCTACTGATAATAAAATATTGCCATAAGTCAGAAAATATGATTGCGATTGTCCTACTTCAAGAACGCAATTTCTAACAATCCTGGAGAAAGAGAACTGTGTTTGTATTGAATGGAAATATACTTTACAACTGCATCATATTTTTAAGCATTGGTTCTGCAACTACATAGAGTATTAAATCTTGTGTGGAACTTCCATAGGTTAGGCCCAGACCACCAGAAGCCTTAGCGCAGTAAAAAATTCAAATGATTATTGTTCAAAGCTCTATATTACATCCAGTGATGTTACAAAAACACAATTAGACAGACTGTTTTTGATGTGTCTATTACAGAATGAATTTCCTGTCCTGTCTCCGACTCTCCTCAGCCATCCTTCACCCCTTTAAAGGTGACTTCAGAAATGTGAAAGTATTTTCCAAACGACAACCCACTGTGCGTGGCTGTCGTTTGAATTATTAGACTCGAATTCATCTGTTTTCCTTCTTCCAGCTGCTGGGAGTTACCAGGATTCCATATGTTTGTGTCCATTGGTTGGCTTTCGTTTCCTATTGGTCCATCCATTCTGCCTTCCTGCATGCGGAGATAAGAGAAGTCAATTTTCTATTACAAAAACATCCTTTTCATCATTATTCTAATTTTTCTTGTTTTCATAATATTTTGTTATCTTTATTGCTAATATGAAGAGGGATTCCCCCAAAATTATAACATAATTTGAATTACTTATAGGGTGAGAATCGTACCTTAATTTGGGTTCAAAAATGACCATGGACAAGTATATTACCAAGATCACCTCCCTATTAAGATATGTTCCATACCTCAAAGATGAAAAGGCTAAGGTTCAAAGATTTCTGAGAAGTCTGCCAAATCATATGAAGGAACAAATTAGGTTCGTAAATCCTAGAACCATGGACGAAGCCATTTGTAAGGCACGAATGTGCTTTCAGCAGTCCAATGCAAAAGCAGAAGTGGGAAAAAGTTGCCAGCCAAGAGAAGGATAGAAAAGTAGCTCAAACTTCAAGGGTGCCAAAAATAATAATTTTAAGAATTATGCACAAAGTTCTGTAAGCAAGCAGCTTGGCAGAAATCATCAAAGAACCCGATGGCGAGTTGAAGAGAGGCCTACAGAGGCTTCTAGAAAACCTGAGCAAGGACAAGTGTCCAAGCCATCTCTGCAGTGTTGGGAGTGTGGTGAGGCACATTATTATAAAAATTTCCCACAACGATGGAGAAGTGAAGCAGTTTCAAACTTGCAAGAGGATTCTACAGTATGTGATGTGGTTTGAAACATACCTCGAATCAACGAAGCATTGGAGGATCGACAGGCAGAATATCAGCCAACAATGATAGAGTTGGAAGGTAAGTTACTGTCTCAATTTGTTTCTATTTTGGTAGACCCAGGTGCAAGTCTAAGTTATGCTAATCCCAAAATAGTGGAAGTATGTAAATTAAAATGGCATAAATTCAAAAACCCTTGGCTGGTACAGCTAGCCACAGGAGAAAAAATAAAATTAACTACCAAAATTAGAAACTACACCTTGGAAATTTCAGACTAGTAGTTAAACGTGGAGCTGAACATATTTCCATTGGGGTCCTTTGATGTTTTACTGGGTATGGATTGGATAGAAAAACATTGGACCTTGGTGGGCAGTAAAGAAAATATTATTTATTACAGAGTGCAAGATGGTACATGCAAAGAGATTCAGGGAATCAAGAAACTGCTACAACTATGTCCTATTATAGCGTCCCAAATGAATAAGTGTATGAGGGAGGGATGTAAGATTTATGCTATCCAGTTGGGATATGCCAATTCCAAGGATAAGTCTCATATGATGGAGAACATACTAGTGGTACAAGATTTCATGGATTTCTTTCCGGAAGATATACCCGGATTACCACCAAGAAGAGATATTGATTTTACCATTGAATTAATGCTAGAAGCATTACCTGTGTCAAGGGTTCCTTATAGAATGAGTGTTCCAGAATTAAGTGAACTAAAAATTCAGTTACAAGAACTGTTGGACAAAGGATACATTTTTCCAAGTGTGTCCCCTTGGGGAGCACCCGTATTGTTCGTAAATAAGAAGGATGGAACCATGCAAATGTGCATGGACTATAGACAACTTAATAAGTTAACAATCAAAAATAAATATCCTTTACCAAGGATTGATGATCTATTTGATCATGTGAAGGGGGCCACATTATTCTCAAAAATAGATTTAAGGTCTCGATATCATCATATTTGAATCAAGGATGAAGATATTTATAAGAATGCTTTATGTACCAGGTACGGGCATTATGAATTTATGGTGATACCCTTTGGATTGACAAATGCGCCAGTGACATTTATGAAGCTAATGCATGGTATATTTCACCCTTTCCTGGATAACTTTGTACTCATATTTATTGATGATATTTTAATCTATTCTAACAACTAGGAAGAACATAGATAAAATCTAAGGATTGTGCTAGAAATGTTAAGAAAATACCAGTTGTACGCTAAGTTCAGAAAATGTGATTTCTTTAGAACAGAAATCCAATACTTAGGCCATGTTATTTCAGCAGAAGGGATTTCTTTTGATCAAGAGAAAATCAAGACAATCATGGAATGGCGAGTACCCCAAAATGTGGCATATATTTGATCCTTTATGGGATTGGCTAGGTACTATCGAAGATTCATTGAAGGATTTTCCAGAATTGCGTTTTCAATCACCTCTTTGCAGAGAAAAGGAAAAGTCTTTAAGTGGACTATTGAGTGCCATAATATTTTTGAGAGGATGTTGACCACTGCACCAGTGTTGAGGGTAGCTGACCCCAACAAAGAATTTGAAGTTTGTACAAACGCTTGTAAAGAGGGAGTTGGGGCAGTTTTATCTCAGGAAGGGAAGGTAGTGGCCTATGAGTCAATAAAGTTAAAAAATAATGAGCAAAGATATTCAACCTATGATATGGAGTTAACAACAATAGTACACACACTTCGGGTTTGGGGACACTACCTGCTGGAAAAAAAGTTTGTACTAAAGATTGATCATGACAGCCTAACCAGTTATTTCAAACAAGTTGATTTAAACTCCCGACAGGAAAGATGAAATGCTTTCCTAAGTGAGTTTGATATGGACATTCAACACGTGAAGGGTAAGGAAAACTGGGTGGAAGATGCCTTAAGTAGAAAAATGCATTGTGTTTATGAGCTTTAATATAATCAGCTTGAATGAAAATTCTTGGATCAAGTAAAGGAGGAAGCACAAAAGGATCCTGAATATAAATTCTTATGGCAGCAAATGGAAGAGGCTAGAAGGCAAGGAAATACTTATGAGTATGGAGTTAGTAAAGAACGAATGCTAACCTTTAGAGGAAATCTATATGTACCAAACTGTGTGGACCTAAAGGAGATAATCATGAATGAATATCATCGAAGTAATTATGTCGGTCACCCAGAATACTATAAAATGTTAACCGCTATTAGAAAAATATATTTCTAGCTTGGTATGCGAAGGAACATTGCTGAATACTTAAATAAATGTTTGGAGTGTCAATAGGTCAAGGTGGAGCATCGACATCCAGCTAGATTGTTGCAACCCATACCAGTACCTGAATGGAAACGGGAGGTCATATCCCTGGACTTTATTATGGGATTTCCACGGTGAAAGAGGCACAATGACTCTATTATGGTGGTGATCGACCGATTAAGTAATTTTGCACATTTTATACCCGTATAGTCTACTTACAAGTTTGTACAGATAACAGACATTTTTATGAGAGAAATTTTCAGAATGTACGACATTCCAAAGACTGTTATTTTGGATAGAGATGTGAATTTTACTTCAACATTCTAGAAAACTTTGTTTACAAGTCTGGGGACCCAAATAAATTTTAGCACTGCCTATCATCCCTAGACGGATGGTCAAACAGAGTAGGTAAACCAATTTTTTGAGGACATGCTGCGCATGTACGTGATGCAACAGTCAACCAAATGGGAAGAGTACCTGCATCTAGTTGAATTTTCTTACAACAATGGTTACCAGAAATATCTTAAGATGAGTCCTTTCAAAGCTCTATATGGGCGACAATGCCGCACTCCCATTAATTGGAGCATCCCTAAAACTAAGTTAATGCTTGGGCTAGAAATGCTGGCTGAAATGGAATCAGAGGTAAAGAAGATCAGGAAAAACTTGAAAGCTCCACAAGATCGGCGAAAGATGTACGTAGATAAGAAGAGGACTTATCAAGAATTAAAGGTGGGTGATCATGTGTATGTGAAGATCAAACCGAAGAAGAGCACCTTGAGGTAGGCCTCTTGTGCCAAGTTAGCCCCCAGTTTGTGTGGACCTTTCCAAATTTTGGAAAGGGTAGGACCTATGGCATATCGGTTGGCTTTACCCATCCAAATCAGGGTGCACAATGTGTTTCACGTGTCCCTGTTAAAGTGATATATGCATGATCCAAATCATGTAATCCATTGGCAGAATATTTAGGTAGGATAGAATTAGAAAATCCTAACTTTTAAAGCATGATTATTTTTATAAAATTTGACAAGAAACTTTTATGTTTGCAAGTAGAGCCGGACGAAGATTTTTTGTTCGAGCCTCAACGCATACTTGACAGGAGAGAAATTATGCTCTGGAAGTGAGTCATCACCCAGGTTAAAGTGCAGTGGAAGAACTTAGGCTCGGATGAGGCTACCTGGGAAGATGAGGGATTTGTACGTGAGGCTTACCCAGAGATATTTCTTGATCTGAAGTGAAAACACCGAGGACAGTGTTACTTCCAAGGTGGGAAGCTGTGATAGCTGCATTTAGTATTAACTAGTTGTTAACTAGTGAAATGACATTTTATTATTATTTTTAAGAAAATACCGAGACATTTAATGTTGGATGGAAAAGTTTAATTTTTTATTTTGTTATTTTGAAAAATAGAATTGCTTATGGAAATTAGTTCCATAAAAAGTAAAAATTTGATGGTAAAAGTATTCCAAGACTGAGAGGTGGTTGGGATAATTTGAACAGTTACATTTTCCTCTGATGATAAGAGACCTATCCCAGTGAGGAATGGGGGTTTTTTTCATGGTCTAAGGAAGAGAGTGGAGCATTTTTCTGAGCTAGTAGAGACCAGTGGAAATCACTCAGCATTCCTGAGAGTTTCTCGTACTGACTGGACAAGGGTCCTGAGGTCACAACATAAACCACTGTCAACCTATACCTCCTCAGGTGTGGAGCATGGGGAAAAGAGAAGGACATAATCGCCTCTCTTATTGGTTTGGAGGACATTAGCAGTAAACTGCACATCCAGATAAGTTTCTGTGCAAAATTCAATGAATTCTAAATAGGAAATGATTTTATTTAATGTATGTATAGTTACATTAGGGGAATTTTGAGGTCTAAAATGGGCCTCCTAAGGAAATTATAAAATAATAGTGGAAATAATAAAATAATATTTGATTACATCATCGAATTTTAGAGGAAAAAAAAGAAAAACAACTTTTTCAACTCATATTTTCAACTTATCTCCCTACGGGTTTACTCAAATTTCAAGTGGGAACACTTGTTGGATGCATAATTTGATTCCTCATCCAAGAAATATTCATGTTACATACTTTTGATGGACCCTAATACCCAAAAAATGAGAAATACATGAAAAACGTGTTTGCAATCACATTTTTTCATGCATTTCTCATTTTTCATGTAGCAGGGTACATCAAAAGTATGCAACATGAGTATTCCTTGGATAAGAAATTAAATTTTTCATCCAACGAGTACTCCCGCTCAAAATTTGAGTAAAAAAATAGGAAGATAAGTTGAAAAGGTAGTTTTATTATTTTATTATTTTTTAATATTTTTACTTTTTTACCCTAGAAATGTTGAATCATCCCCCATGATTGACATCATCATCTTGAATCCTATTGGTTCTTATAAAGTTTATTTTGTTTGTACATTTTTCTTAGGAGGCCCATTTTAGACCTCAAAAGTTCTCTAATGAGTGCTTAGTTAGGAACAGAGTCAAAGAATCTGTGAAAGAGAAATGTTGAGAAGGATTAGAACTCTGTGTACTGTAAGATATCATTTTTAACAAGATTAATTACAAGTTCCTATCCATTTATATGTGAAGGATATAATGTGAATCTTTGGGTTAGATGAATGTGATTCTAGTGGAATTAAATACAGTGGAACTGTGATATTAGAAACGTAAAACAAAGTTGTGATTGTGAATTTAATAGTAATTGTGTTATAAGATAAATTTTGAATCTTTATTTAGGGGAAATACATTACTTGAAGAAATTTCATTCGCCTGAAAATAAATAACATGTTACTAAGTAAATACTTTCTTAGCCAAAAATTCCAGAACTCTGTCATTCTACACCTACAGAGCGAACTGCCGGTTCAAGGCCTGAGGTGAAACCTCAGCCAAGAACTCATCGTTCCTCGTAAGCTAGCTATACTCGGACAAATTTGGGTGGTCCGGTCACCCAAAAATATATGCATAAATTACCTGATGTAGAACTAAAACTGTTTGAAAGAAAAAAATTGTGCGAGAGTTTTTGTATCCACAAACCATAGAATTATGATAATAACCTAAGCATAACGAAAAGTATAATCATATACACAGAGATAATGTAGCATATAAATAAATGTAGAAGTATGCAAGAACACTCGGACTAGCCAGAGGCTCAGAATTCACAAACACAAAGACTGGACAATATAACAGTGCTTGAGACTTAAGGTCTAACCTGAGGCATCTCATAAGTAAGTAACCATATAGATAGTAAGATACAAAGTGAGAGAAAACATCATTGATGCAAAAGTAAATACATATATATAAATCAATGAAAAAACATAGTTAACTCTTGGATTGGCACAGTCCTTAAATATACAAGCATGGGATGAAACCCTTCTTTTAATTTGAATAGAGGAATTTAGTAGTCAAGTTCCGCAAGTATTAAAATTGGGAAAAGCATAACCAATATTATAAATATAGAAACAAATGCAAAGGAGTCTCTATTTTAAAAATATCTTTCATAATTTGAAGGGGTGGGACTATCAAATATCTAGAGGGTAAACCTTACAATAACTCAGTTTTAAAATATGATTTCTATTAAATGATAAACTGGGTCGACGAAAAAGTAGAACATACCACCGTTCGCCAGAAAGAGGATGAAGATCGGTTGATAAAAACGGTGTACTTGGATAAGCGGAGGTGTCATCCGTTAGCAGAAAGAAAACAAAAACCCAGCGCTCTTCAGAAAAAAGGGTTATGGTAATGTTGGGAAGAGAGTATACCTGTAAAGAAAGGATGAAACAAACCAAGGAATTAGTGAGAATCGTAAGTGGTATAATAAGTTAGAACAAGCTCATAAAACGCATAGGGTATTCACTGAAAAATGTAAAACGAATTTTTTATTACCTGTGAAGCAAACCCGCCTCAAATCTTGCAGAGTATTGAGTTGTAACCAAAGATGAAAGTCAAGGTTGGGTGATTAGAATTGTGAAAGGAACGAAATTGTAAAATACGAAAACAGATTTAAGCTAAACCAAAATGCACAAACCTATTCGCAAACCATTATTAAGCAAATTTTACCTGAGTCGAAAGTAGGAGAAGAGACCAGCAGAGGCATTATCCACCCATTTGGAAATCTGCCAAACTCTCAGTGATATGAGTTAGACAGAATCGAAAACCCATTCACGGGCGTGGAAAATCAACGTTTTATTCTCTACCATCACTAGATGAAGAAAGAGCTTCAGAATACTAGCGGCTTGAAACCTTAACCAGTCAAGGAGGAGCGCAACGTATGGGAGTGCAAATGATTATGGACTAGGGTTATGCGGAGGTTAAGCCAAGTCCTTTCCCGCCGAATCAAAAAACCATCGATCACCGTAGATCCGACAGTGTGTCATCAGACAGATGTATAACCAAATCACCTCATGACCAAAGTAAATTGCACAAGGGCCAAGGCAATAAATGATCAAGACAAGTGCTTGGAAGTGGTACAAAACAAACCCCGAGACCTTTGATTGGAATTAAATAGAAACCACCAACAATGATACAGTACATAGTTCATATTATAAGGATAGCATGAACCTCCAAAGGGGTTAACATATTATAAGGTTGATTTTCCAAACTTAACACGAGAACTTAAGTATCTAGCATATGTAAAACTATTATTATGAGAAAGTAATTTTTTTTATTGTGTATATTACATTTACCACTTGAATATTTTATTTTATATTCAATAAATTAATATAAAAAAATAATTGACAATTAATAATTGTAGAATATATAGTTTTATAGAGACAACTTAATTGTGATGTGAAATGATGTAAATTAAAAAATTTCTAATTTCAATCTCCTTGTTTATCTACGGAGAAAAACAAACGAGAAAAAAGAGAGAAGAACAAATCATAAATCCAAATCAACAACCATAAACTTGGTTCATCTACTGAGAAAAAGACATGTTATAAATACCAATAAAAAAGAAACAATAAAAATCAACCCCATATCCCGACAGTCCCAATTTTGCAATTCCTCTTATTTAAAAATAAAATGAAAAAATATTATGAAATATATAATCAATAAGTAATTTCACAAATAATTAGCACAAACTTTAATGTAAAGACATAATTGGAAGTTAATAATGGTTTAGATTAAGATTCAAATTTTGTATTAATATTGAATAACATGTGGTTAGTATGACTGTATTCCAAGAATTTTGCTTTGTAAGGTAAGTAAAGTTTGAAATTAGAAGTAATTAAAAGAGGTGATTTTGGTGTATTATATGGAGTCCAATCTATTTCTATTAATTTGTCATCTCAAAAATAATAAATATTAATTTTCCTTTTTTGAAAGTTAATAAAAAATAATTTCTTAAAAAAAAAATCATGTGAAATAGCAACACAATTTACAACCATTCTTATGAGTAGGATTTAACGAAATTTAGTGCCCCTATGTGTGATTAGAGCTCATTTTCCTTGTAATATTCCTAGTTGATATTTGTTTTTGTATTTTAGTGATATATGTTATTTTTTTTTTTTTAATTATAAATCTTCCGGGATATTACATTAGAAATTTTGGAACCGACGCATCTCGAACTATCAACTATAGAACTATCAACTGTAGTTCATCATCAAGATAATGAAGATTGGCTGATCTAACACACACATTTATATCAAGAAGAGAGAAGCAACGGTCTTGCATCTCTGCAATGCTTCAAAAACGAAAGATCAGCCAATCTCTTAGAAACCTTGAGTCGCGTACGTTCGAATAATCGAACCTTATCATCAATAACCCTTCCGTGTAGGGATAGAAGTTGAGAGTGCAAGCTTCTATGATCCATAACATTTTAATTATAAATCTTCCAAGAAATCACATTAGAAATTTTGGAACCGATGTGTTTCGAACTATCAACTGTAGTTCATCATTAGGATAATGAAGATTGGTTGATCTGACACACACATTTGTATTAGGAAGAGAGAAGCAACAATCTTGCATCTCTGCAATGCTTCAAAAACGAAAGATCAGCCAATCTCTTAGAAACCTTGAGTCGCGTATGTTCGAATAATCAAACCTTATGATCAATAACCCTTTTGTGTAGGGATAGAAGTTGAGAGTGAAAGCTTCTGTGATCCATAACATTTTAATTATAATTCTTCCAGGAAATCACATCAGAAATTTTGGAACCGACGCATTTCAAACTATCAACTGTAGTTCATCATCAGGATAATGAAGATTGGCTGATCTGACACACACATTTATATCAGGAAGAGAGAAGCAACGGTCTTGCATCTCTGCAACGCTTCAAAAACAAAAGATCAGCCAATCTCTTAGAAACCTTGAGTCGCGTACGTTCGAATAATCGAACCTTATCATCAATAACCCTTCCGTGTCATCTTTTTGTCTTTTTAATGATATATGTTATTTTTGTATAGTGTTTCTTTTGTAATATCTTGTGCAATTGTTAGTAATATTTTAGTGATATATGCTATTTTTTTACTGTTTATAATTTCTAGTAATTATTGCGTTGAGAGGCTCTTTACAATCCAAAACATAAACACCTAAAAGTAAACACATAAACATTTAACATTTAATTTTTAACATTTAATATTTAACATTTTTAATATAATTTCAATCTTATTTAAAAATCAATCTAATTATTATTATGTATAAACAATATAATTTAAAATACGAAGAGATTTACGAACACTCAAAAAAGAGGAACGTTAAATAAATAAAAATATAAATAAACCAAAGGTGTGGTAAATAAATAAAACCTCTTTTATATTTACTCCATAAACCTTTTTATATTTATAAAAAATCAAAAAATAGGTTATTTAGGTGAAGCCTATGGGCCAAATAACATGGGACAAATTATTATTAATACCATGGGCCAAATACCATATTTATAAAAAATCTATGGTAAATAAGTAAAACCTCAATCTTATTTAAAAATCAATCTAATTATTATTATGTATAAACATAATATAATTTAAAATATGAAGAGGTTTACAAACACTCAAAAAAGAGGTACGATAAATAAATAAAAATATAAATAAACCAGAAGTATGGTAAATAAATAAAACCTCTTTTTAAAGTATGGTAAATAAATAAAAATATAAATAAACTAGAGGTATGGTAAATAAATAAAACCTCTTTTATATTTACTCCATAAACTTTTTTATATTTACAAAAAATTAAAAAATAGGTTATTTAGGTGAAGCCTATGGGCCAAATACCATGGGACAAATTATTATTAATACCATGGGCCAAATACCATATTTATAAAAGATCTATGGTAAATAAGTAAAACCTCTTTTTATATTTACTCTATAAACCTCTTTATATTTACAAACACTCAAAAAAGAGGTTTTATTTAGGTGAAGTCTATGGGCCAAATATCATGGACCAAATTATTATTAATACCATGAAAAAAAAAAAATTAACCCTAATATTAATATTAAAATATTTTAATATTAATATTATTATTACTAAATCTAATATTCATATTAATATATTATAATTTTAATATTATTAAATTTAATAAATTTGGATTAATACAATATTAAATTTGTTATATTATAATATATATTAATATATCGTGATATATATTAACTCTAGATATATGTGGGAGGGAAGAACAAAGACATAGAGTGATAGAGATGGAGAGACAAGAGGATTGACAAGGGAGAGATGGAGTGAGACAGGTAGAGAAAGGTAAGAGAGGTAGAGGGAGACATAATCAACTCTAGGTATATGTGGGAGGGAAGAACAAAGACATAGAGTGATAGAGATGGAGAGACCAGGGGTTTGACAAGGGAGAGATGGAGGAGTCAGACAGGTAGAGAAGGATAAGAGAGGTATAGGGAGACATAAATATGGAGGTGGGGGAGAGAGAAGGAGAGAGGGAGGAAGATAGTGAGAGGATTTGAGGGGAGAGAGAGAGAGAGGAAGGACGAGAGAGAGGAGGAGAGAGGGAGGGATAGAGAGATGGAGTCAGAGGGGGAGAGAGGGGGGAAGAAAAAAGACATAGAGAGTGAGACATAAAGAGAGAGGGAGTGAAAAGGGAGAAATGGAGAGACGGTGTGTATGTTTAGGGGTGAGATAAAGAGACAAAGAAGGAGTGATGGAGAGAAGGGGGAGAGAAGGAGAGAGAAGGAGAAAGGGAGGGATATAGTAGCATAGTTGGAGAGAGAGAGAGGGTGATGGGGAAGAGATAGGATTGGAGGGAAAAGAGAGAAAGAGATAGAGAGAGGATTGGATGGAAAAGATAGAGAGAGGGGAAGATAGAAGAAGGTAGGAGAGAAAGGAAGAGAGAGGAAGGATGCGAGAGAGAGTGATGGGGGAAGAGAGAGGGAGGTAGGAGAGAAAGGGAGAGAGAGGGGGAGAGAGGGGGGAGAGAGAGATGGATTTGTAGGGGGAGAGAGGGAGGGAAGAAGAAAGACATAGAGAGTGAGAAGTGGAGAGAGAGAGGGAGTGAGAAGGGAGATATGGAGAGAGAGTGTTTATGTTTGGGGTGAGATAAAGAAACAAACTTGAGATATAGATAAAACTAGGGAGAGGAGGAGAGAGAGAGAGGAATATAGTGACAAAGTTGGAGGTTGAAGAGAGAGAGAAAGAGGTGCGATATAAAGGGAGAGAGAGGATGTGAGAGAGTGGAGAGAGGTAGGGAAAGAGAGATGGAGCTGGAGGGGGAGAGAGAGGGAAGTAAGAAGAAATAAATAGAGAGAGAAAGGTGGAAAAAGAGAGAGGGGTTGATAAGTAATATGGAGAGAGGACATCAGGAGGGAAGAGTAATAGAAGCAGGGGATAGGGAGAGAAGGGGGAGAGAGAGAGAGAGAGAGAGAGAGAGAGAGAGAGTAATACGATGGGGAGTGATAGATATATATATTGGAGAAAGAGAGTGTATTTTTTGGAGGTGATATAGAGAGACAAAGGGAGATAGATATATAGATGGAAGGTGAGAGAGGGAAGAAGAGAGAGGGACAGAGAAATTGATAGATATGTGTGTTTGGGGGGTGAGATAGAGATACAAAGAAGGAGAGATGGAGAGATATATAGATATATATGGAGGGTGGCAGAGGGAAGAATATTTCTTGCACTATATGCATTGATTTTAGTGTAGGTGGTGATTTCTAATCCTATTTGATTGCTTGCACTATATGAATTTATTTTAGTGTAGATGTTGATTTCTAATGATATTTTATTACTTGCACTAGATGCATTGATTTCAATGTTGTAACATACATCACAGTAACAAATAAAAATAAAAAATTTAACCTTAATATAATACTTTAACCATACCACTTATACCATAGTATTTTCGAAATCTCATAAGGGAAAATATATTGCAATCATATGAATTTCAAACTATACATTTGTTATGTTAATTGGCCAAATATCCATAGTCAAAATTGGACGTCCTGTCTATATCTAAGTGATACTTGTGAGCCTATTCAAGTTATTTGTGTATCATTAATACTCATATCGTGTATGATTAATTGATGGAAGGACTATGCGATATCGGAAAATATTTTGAATTGATCGTTTTGATTTAAACCATCATGTGTTAAGTCTCGTCTAAGATTTTATATCATATATTGGATTCACGACATTGTACAAGTATTTGGTCTTTACGTCATGTGAGGACATTTTTCTGTTTGATAGCCGTTCGATCTAAAGTCTGATGATCAATGGTGGAAGATTGTGTGGTACCTGCTTAGGGAATTGACCTCGAAATCTATAACCACCTTGTTTCATTTTCGCGTTGAGAACACGCCGACGTAGCTTCTCTGCAACTCTCGCTGCGGAATGGACGTTGTCAACTGGTGGAAGCCATTGCTCCAGTTCTATTTTACTTTCCATGGATATCACAAACCAGGTAAATGGTCATATGCACAATTTTTGGCTTAGATGTTATGTCTGTATTGAGTTCTTTGCTAAAATTGCATTCCCTATCTGGTTTATTCCTCGCAGAGTGCTCGACTCAGCTTTACACCACAAGATTTTTCAAGATAGCGAGAATTTATGGATTTTAAATGTGTTTTTCCGTCTGTTCTTCAATATTTGGAAACCCACTCCATTACCAAGTATGCTCCAGTTTCTCCTGCGGAGTTCTTTCCACAGTGGCAGGTAAATGGAGGTTATCTATTTAATTTCTTTGATAAGGTATTGATCGATTTCCACATACCCTCTATGGGTTTTCGCGAGCTTATTTCTTTAATGGTTACTCGCAGCGTTTCCCTCAAGCCTGTGGAAGATGTCTACACAAGTAATGCATGCTTAACCTATCTTCCTTGTTGTTTTTATAGCTCCGCAAGCTTAGATGGGTCATTGGCTAATTTTTTCTTGTTTTGTTTTGGAATAGGTAACCACTTAGCCCGACAATCAAGGGTTTCACCCTTCCACATCTAGAGGTTTTGTGCTTGTCATGATTTCCTGACTCCTTCGTTTCCCTACAAGTAGCATTACTCTGTTTCAAACTTGTGTCAGTGATGAACCTGGTCCTACCTTCAGGGTTATGCAGCATTGGAAACTCTATTTCTTAGTCTTTGAGTTATGGTCATCATGTCATCTGTGTATTTTCTTGTTAAGTTCAAGTCTCTTCCATCTGGAATTCTTGCATGCATTTCTAAGTTATTGTAGTAAACAATTTGTTTCCTATTCCAAACTTAAGAGAAGGATTTTTCACTATGCACAGTAGTATATATTGTTTATAATCTTTTATTGAAAGGGTTATTGGCTTCATTCTCTGTGTGTTTAATTGGGAATCTTCTGCATTCTTCCCAAGTGATAGCTAAATTCAGTCCTTCTTTTCAGTATTACATTTACCCCACTGGGGTTAGCAGTGCAGAAGTTATTGTTCTCTCTTGAATATGAATAGCTATGATTTTTGTTTCCTCCCCTAGTGACTTCATATTGTTTTCGGATAGATTCATGTCCTTTCGGCCGAACAGTATAATAATTTTTCCTGTTATACATTAACTTTCGTTATACATTTTATTACACTGTCATTGTCTTTTATGTGTATTATTTTCACATGTTGTTTCTGAATTTCCTATATATGTTTGTATAGATATGTTACATTCCAAACAAAGTTTTCCTTTCTTCTTTTAGGAACAGTAATTCTGCATAATTTCTTCCAGTTGAAGAAGATGTCTGGACCATCTAGATTTATGTCCATATATATCATAGGTTGACATATAATGACCAATTTGGGGTTTGGAGTTTCAACTCTGAACCCTGAATAAACGGTTTTCTAATTTTTCATTTACAGTAAAGGGATTTTCTAATTACTCTTTAACAGTTACTGAAAACCCTATTGTTTTCTTGTTTGCAATCCCATATTTTTTGCATGAATATAGTTTCTCACACAGTCTAAATAATTAATGGTACTTCTATGATTTCTGGTTACTCAAAGAAAAATATTGATAAATATAAAATCCAAAACCTTCACTGAGTACAGAATTTTAATTTTATAACTCAAGAAAAAAACTTTCTGTATAACAAATATTCTATGTAAAACCACAATACATGTTCTTAATATTTTCTGCAGTTTGTTACTTATCTTGTTTCCAGACTTGTTGATGATGTCCTTCGTAATGTGAGAGAGGAAATTATGTCCTCATCTCCCCACGTGCTCCACACCTGAGTTGATTAGAATGACAGATTTTTCCTAAAGAGACCTCGGGACCCCTAGTCCAGTACTCTTCTTTCCAAGATTCAGGAACGCTGAGTGTTTCCACTGGTCACTACCAGCTTAGGAATTCTCACTCTCTTCCTACCTCTCCTTGGTCACAGAACATAACCCCTTTTCCTCACTGGAATGTACTTTTATCCCAGAGGAAAGTTAACTGTCTTTAATTGTTTTCTGTTCAACCACTTCTCATTTCTTGGAATACTTTTATCATCAGTCTTTTAATTTTTATGGAACAAGTATTCCATAATTAAATTTTATTTCAAAAAAACATAATTAATTGATTTCCATCATGTAATATTTTTCTCAAAAGAAATAAATGTTTTAGTCTCTTAAAAATAAAATAACATAACAACAAGTTAGCACTTAAGCCAGCTGTCACAACTCTCCCCCTAGAAGTAAGCACCATCCTCGATGTTTCACTCCAACTTAGCAAAGAATTTTAGATAAGCCTCATGAAAAAATCCTTCATATTCCCAGGTAGCCTCATCTAAGCTAAAGTGCTTCCACTGCACTTTAACCTGGGTGATGGCTCACCTCCGGAGCATGATTTCTCTCTGATCAAGTATATGCTGAGGTTCGACCATAAATTCATCATCCAGTTCAACCTGCATTCAACAAAACTTTGAATTAAATTCTCATAAAATTTAGTATTTTAAGATAGGATTTTTAATCTTACCCTACCTGAATGCTTTGCCAGTGGATTACATGCTTTGGTTCATGTATGTATCATTTTAGTAAGGATACATGGAACACATTGTGCACATGAATATGGCTAGGTAAAGCCAATAATTACATCACAAGTCCCACCCTCTCCAATATCTAGAAAGGTCCACGGAACCTGGGAGCCAACTTGGCATAGGAGGTCCACCTTCGTGTACTCTTCTTTGGTTTAATCATTACATATACATGATCGCCCACTTCAAATTCTCTATAAGTTCTCTTATTATCTGCATATACCTTTTTTTGATCTTGATCCACTTTCAAATTTTGTCTAATATTTCTTACTTATAATTCCATCTCAGCCAACATCTCCAGTCCAAGCATCAACTTGGTTTCGGGTTGATCCAATTGATGGGAGTATGACACTGTTGCCCATACAAAGCTTCAAGGGGGCTCGTCTTAAGAGACTCCTGGTAACCATTATTGTAGGAAAATTCTACCAAGTGTAGATATTCTTCCCATTTTGTTGGTTGTTGCATCACATACATGCGCAGCATATCTTCCAAGATTTGGTTCACCCGCTCAATTTTTCCATCCGTTTTGGGATGATAAGTGGTGCTGAAATTTATTTGGTTTCCCAAACCTGTAAATAGGGTCTTCCAGAATGTTGAAGTAAACTTCACATCTCTATTTGATATAACAGCCTCTGGAATGCCATGCAGTCTAAAAATTTCTCTCATGAAGATATCTGTTATCTACACAGTTTTGTAAGTAGATATTACAGGTATGAAATGTGTTGCCTTACTCAATCTATCAACCACCACCATAATGGAATCATTGTGTCTTTTTGACCTTGGTAAACCAGTAATAAAATATATGGATACAACTTCTTATTTACATTCAAGCACTGGTATAGGTTGTAAAAATCCAGCTGGATGTTGATGCTCCACCTTAACTTGTTGCCATTCCACACATTTGTTTAAATATTCTGCAATATTCATTCGCATACCATGCCAGAAATATACTTTTCTAATTGATTTTAGCATTTTCTGGTATCCTGGGTGTCCTGCATAATTACTGCAGTGATATTCATCCATGATCAACTCTTTTAAACTCATTCGGTTTGGGATGTATAACTTTCCCTTGAAGGTTAACAACTGATATTTGTTAATTTCATAGTTAGAAGGTTTTTCTTGTCTGCTGGCTTCCTCCACTTGCTACCATAAAAATCGGTATTCGGGATTCTTCTTGGCTTCCTCTTTTATCTGATCTACAAATTTACATTCAATTTGATTATAGCAAAGTTCGTAGACACAATGCAGTTTTCTACTTAAGGCATCTGCCACGCAATTTTCCTTGCCCTTTAAATGTTGTATATCAAAATCAAATTCACTTAAGAAAGCATTCCACCTTGCTTGACGGGCGTTTAAATCAAATTACTTAAAGTAGTTGGTTAAGCTGTTGTGATTGGTTTTCAACAAAAATATTTTTCCTAACAGGTAGTGTCTCCATACTCGGAGTGCATGCACTACTATTGTCGGCTCTAGATCATAGGCTGAGTAGCATTGTTCTCGTTCCTTTAATTTCCTCGATTCATAGGAAACCACTCTTCCCTGTTGTGATAATATTGCCCCAACTCCTTCCTTACAAGCATCGGTATAGACTTCAAATTCCTTGATGGGATCATCTACCCTAACACTGAGGCAGTGGTCAGAAAAAGTTTCAACTTCTCGAAACTATTCTGATACTCACTGGTCCATTTAAATATTTTTTCCTTTCTCTGCAAGGAGGTAATTGGAAAATAAATCATTGAAAATACTTCAACGAACCGTCGGTAGTATCCAATCAACCCCATAAATAAACATATATCTGCCACATTTTGGGTTACTTGCCATTCCATAATAGTTTTAATTTTCTCGGGATTGACCATTATTCCTTCAACGTAAATGACATGGCCAAGCTACTGGATCTATTCTTTAAAAATGTCACATTTTCTGAACTTTCCGTACAACTGATGTCTTCGTAATGTCTCTAACACTATCCTTAAGTGCTCCTTATGCTATTCCATGATTTTTAAATAAATTAAAATGTCATCTATGAATATCAGAATAAATCAGTCTAGAAAGGGGTGAAATATGGCATGCATCAGCCTCATAAATGTTGTTGGTGCATTAGTCAAACCAAATGGTAATACCACAAACTCATAAATTCCCATATCGGGTACGAAAAGAATTATTGTAAATATCCTTGTCTTTAATTCAGATCTAGTGATATCCTGATCTTAGATCTATCTTTGAGAATATTGTTTCTCCTTTGACCTGATCAAAAAGGTCATCAATTCATGGCAATGGATACTTATTCTTGACTGTCAATTTATTGATTTGTCTACAGTCCATGAACATCCACATGGTTCCATCCTTTTTCTTTACAAACGACACCGGTGCTCCCCAAGGAGACATGCTACGTTGAATGTACCCCTTGTCCAGCCAATCTTGTAGTTGCATATTCAATTCAGTTAGCTCTGGTACACTCATTCGATATGGTGCCCTTGAAATTGGTGATGCTCCTGACATCAACTCAATATTGAAATCGATGTCCATTCTTGGAGGTAAACCTGGTACATCTTCTGGGAACACATCCATGAAATCTTGTACTACTGGTATGTTCTCCAACATAGGAGTCTTCTCCTTATAATTAACAAAATCCACCTAAATGGCATAACACTGACATCCTTTTCTAATACACTTATTCATTTGGGAGGTTGTGATAGGACGTAGTTGTAGGGGTTTCTTGATTCCTTATATTTCTTTACGAGTTCTATCTTGCATTCTGTAATATATAATATTTTCTTCACAATCTACTAGTGTCCAGTGTTTCTCCAACCAATCCATGCCTCGTAGCACATCATAGGAGCCCAAAGGCAGTATATTCAAATCCACATTTAACTGCTAGTCTCCAATATCCAATGTACATTTTGGAATTTTGGCACAAACATTTCTTTTCGCCCCAGTGGCTAGCTGTACCAGCCAGGTATTTTTGAATTTTTGACTTTGTAATTTATAGATTTCTACTATTCTGAGATTTAAATAACTTAAAATAGCACCTGGGTCAACCAAAATAGAAACAGGTTGTGAAAGTAACTTACCTTCCAGTTCTATCATTGTTGGTTGATAATCTACCTCACAATCTTCCAAAACTACGTTAATTCTAGGTATATTTTAGGCTACATCTCCCATAGTAGAATCTTCTTGTAGATTAGCTACTGTTTCAATTATTCCTCTCCATGGGAAATTTTTACAGTAATGAGCCTCTCCAGACCCCCAACACTGTAGAGGTGGTTTCTGGTGTTGTCCTTATTCAGGTTTGCTGGAAGCCCCTGTAGGCCACCAGGTTCTTTGATGGTTTCTTCCAAACTTTTTTCTCATTGAATTCCATGCAAAATTCTTAAAAATATTGGTCCTAACATTTTTGAAATTTGAGCTACTTTTCTGGCCTTTTCTTGGCTGTCAATTTTTGCTTATTTCTCCTTTTTCCTTGGACTTCTGGTAACACATCCTCGCTTTTCGAATTGCCTCGTCCATGGCTCTTGGATTCATGAACTCAATTCTTTCTTTCATGTGGGTCAGAAAACTACTCAAGAATTGTTGAACCTTAGCCTTTTCATCCCTTAGATAAGGAACATATCTCAATAAGGAAGTGAACTTGGTTATGTATTCATCCATTTTCATTTGACCCAACCTCAAATCATGGAATTCTCTAGAATTTTCTTCATAGAAACATTATGTTAGCTATTTTTCTTTAAATTATTGCTGGAACTCATCCCATGTCATGTCCTGGTCTTCAATGCTGCAGACATTCTTGACCTCCTCCCACCACAGGGTGGCATTTTATCTCAAATGATATATGGTCAGTCTGGCTTTAAAATTGTTGCTATACTCATAAACTTGAAATTACTTGTTCATATTAATCAACCATGCTTCAACCACCTCTTCCACTTCTCCATCAAACATAGGTGGTTTAATATTTCAGAACTCACCTTGTAACTCCACTTTCTGTTTCTTAATTTCTTTCTTTTATGAAACATTAACAAACTTAGCCTCATTATAGTTTCTATTCTTGTTACTTCGTTGTGAATGGATCCTTTCCACTCTATCATTGGTTTTGTCTTTAGCTTGTCATTCATTTTATTCTTTTGTTTCTCTATCAGGACTGGGTTGAAGCACTCCTTGATTTTGTTTATCAGAAAGGATATTGAGTATCATTTCCTGTTCTTGTATCAGGTGCTCATTTTTTCTCCTAACTCGGACCATTTCTTCCTGTAACTTTTGCACAGTGCTTAGCAGTATACTGGTTTGATGTTGTTGTTCCTCCAACAATCTACTAGTCCGCTGGTGCTGATATACACTTAGCTAAATCTACATTTCAGGATTC
The DNA here is from genome assembly GCA_034641835.2 of Pinus albicaulis. Lineage (NCBI taxonomy): Eukaryota > Viridiplantae > Streptophyta > Pinopsida > Pinales > Pinaceae > Pinus > Pinus albicaulis. The sequence continues at coordinate 696,856,111 of CM076580.1, forward strand.
ATTTCCGGTTGAGATTGGGGTGTAGGTTCCCCAACATTCCAAGGTGTTTGCTATGTCGATCCCCTCCTCATATTGTATTCTAAATTTTTATTTCTTTTATGTGCATCATTTACACACAATTTATCATGTTAGGTGACCCCTAGATTACCATGTTATGAATGCTTCTCTGATACCACTTGTAACGTACATCACAGTAACAAATAAAAAATAAATTAACCTTACTATAATACTTTAACCATACCATTTCTAACATAGTATTTTTGAAATATCATAAGGGAAATTATACGACAATAATATGAATTTCAAACTATACATCTATTATGTTGATTGGCCAAATCTCCATAGTCAAAGTTGGACGTCATGTCTATATCTAAGTGACACTTGTGAGCCTATTCGGGTTAGTTTTGTATCATTAATACTCATATCGTGTATTATTAATTGCTGGAAGGACTATGCGATATCGGAAAATATTTTGAACTGATCATTTTGATTTAAACCATAATGTGTTAAGTCTCGTCTAAGATTTTATATCATTTATTGGATTCATGTCATTGTACAAGTATCTGGTCTTTACGTCATGTGAGGACATTTATCTGTTTTACAGTCATTCGATATAAAGTCTGGTGATCAACGGTGGAGGATTATGAGGTATTTTCTTAAGGTATTGACCCTACAAACCCTAACCAGCTTGTTTCATTTTCGCGTTGATAACTCGCTGGCGTAGCTCCTTTGCAACTCCCGCTACAGCATGGACGTTGTCGACTAGTGGAAGCCATTGCTCCAATTCTATTTTACTTTCCATGGATTTCACAAACCAGGTAAATGGTTTTATTCAAAATTTGTTGCTTAGCTGTTATGGCTGCGTTGAGTTCTTTGCTAAAATTTCATTCCCTCTCTGGTTTATTCTTCGAAGAGTTCTCAACTTAGCTTTATGCCACAAGCTTTGTCAGGATAGCGAGAATTTATGGATTTTAAATGTGTTTTTTTGTATGTTCTCCAAGGTTTGGAAACCCACTCCATTACCAAGTATGCTCTAGTTTCTCCTATGGAGTTCTTTCCAAAGTGGCAGGTAAATGGAGGTTCTCTGTTTAATTTATTTGATAAGGTACTAATCAATTTCTACATACCCTCTATGGGTTTCCGCGAGCTTATTTCTTTAATGGTTCCTCGCAACGCTACCCTAAAGCATGCGGAAGATGTCTACATAGGTAATGCACACTTAACCTATATTCCTTGTTGTTTTTCTAGCTTTGAAAGATTTGATGGGTCGCTCGTTAATTGTTTCTTGTTTTTTTTTGGAATAGGTATCCACTTAGCCCGAAAACCAAGGGTTTCACCCTTCCACATATAGAGGTTATGTGCTTGTCACGAGTTCCTGACTCTGTCCTTGCCCTACAGGTACCATTACTCTGTTTCAAACTTGTATCGGTGATGAACTCGGTCCTAGCTTCGAGGTTATGCGGCATTGGGAACTCTAGTTATTAGTCTTTGAGCTATGGTCGTCAGGTCGTCTGTGTCTTTTCTTGTTAAGTTCGAGGCTCTGCCATTCGGAATTCTTTCATGCATTTCTAATTTATTGTATTAAACAATTTTTTTCCTTTTCCAGACTTAAGAGAATGATTTTTCACTATGCACAATACTATATATAATTTATAATATTTTATCAGAAGGGTTATTGGCTTCCTTCTCTGTGTGTTTAATTGGGAATCTTTTGCATGCTTCCCAAGTGATAGATAAATTCGGTCCTTCTTTTCTGTATTACATTTACCCCATTGGGGTTAGGAGTGCGGAATTTATTATTCTCTCTTGAATATGAATAGCTACAATTTTGGTTTCCTTCCCTAGTGACTTCTTATTGTTTTCAGATAGATTCATGTCCTCTCAGCCAAACAGTATAATGATTTTTCCTGTTATACATTAATGTTGTAGTGGGTTACTTTCATTATACAGGTTATTACACTGGCATTGTATTTTCTGGGTCTTATTTGAACATGTTATCTTTGAATTTCCTATATATGTTTGTATATATATATATTACTTTCCAAACATAGTTTTCCTTTCTTATTTTAGGAACAATAATTCTACATAATTTCTTCCAATTAAAGAAGATGTCTGGACCATCTAGATTTATGTTTGTGTATATCATAGGTTGACAGAGAACGACTATTTCAGGGTTTGGAGTTTCGACTATGAACCCTGAATTAACGTTTTCTAATTTTTCATTTACAGTAAAGGGGTTTTCTAATTACTCTTTATTAGTTACTAAAAACCCTATTGTTTTCTTGTTTGCAATCCCATAATTTTTTCATGAATATAGTTTCTCACATAGTATAAATAATTAATGCTACTTCTGTGATTTTTGGTTACTCAAAGAAAAATATTGATAAACATAAAATTCAGAACCTTCACTGTGTAAAAAATTTCCATTTTTTTAACTCAAGAAAAACACTTTCTATATAACAAATATTTTATCTAAAACCACAGTACCAATTCTTAATATTTTCTACAGTCTATTACTTATCTCATTTCCAGACTTTCTGATGATGTCCTCCCTACCGTGAGAGAGGCAATTACATCCTCATCTCCCGACATGCTCCACACCTGAGTTGAGTAGGTTGACAGATTTTTCCTGAAGAGACCTCAGGACCCCCAGTCCAGTACTCTTCTTTCCAGAATTCAGGAATGCTGAGTGTTTCCACTGGTCACTACCAGCTCAACAATTCTCACTCTCTTCCTACCTCTCCTTGGTCACATATGAGAACCCCTTTTCCTCACTGGAATGTACTTTTATCCCCCAAAATAAAGGTAACTGTCTTTAACTGTTTTCTGTTCAACCACTTCTCAGTTCTTGGAATACTTTTATTATCAGTAGTTTACTTTTTATGGAACCACAATTCCATGATTAAATTTTATTTCAACAAAACATAATTAATTTATGTCCATCATGTAATATTTTTCTCAAAGTAAATAAATGTTTTAGTCTCTTAAAAATAAAATAACATAACAACTAGTTAGCACTTAAGCCAACTATCACAAATGTACATTATTTCTAATCCTATTAGATTCATAATCTTATTTGATTGCTTGCACTAGATGCATTAATTTCAATGTAGATGTTGATTTATAATTATATTCAATTGCTTTCACTAGATGCATTGATTTCAATGTAGATGATTTCTAATCCTATTTGATTGTTTGCACTAAATACATTGGTTTAAGTGTAGATGGTTATTTCTAATCCTATTTCATTGCTTGCACGAATGCATTGATTTCAGTGTAGATGGTGATTTATAATCCTATTTGATTGCTTGTACTAGTTGCATTGATTTCAGTGTAGATGTTTGTTTCTAATCCTATTTGGTAATAAATAAAAATATAAATAAACTAGAGGTATGGTAAATAAATAAAACCTCTTTTTATATTTACTCCATAAACTTCTCTATATTTACAAAAACTCAAAAAACAGGTTTTATTTAGGTGAAGCCTATGGGCCAAATACCATGAGACAAATCATTGATCCCAGAGGCACATTCTACAACCCATTATGACCCTGATCTATATGTATGTCACGTCCTACAAAAATAATAATAATAAAAATTAGCTAATGTCAGCCAAAACATTCGTTTAAACCTTAAATTATATATAAATTGAATCTTTGGATTATATATAACTTTTTAGTATTATTAATTGACTAAGATTAATTATTAAAATAAAACTATGTATTATTATATATAATTTTATCCCATGTGTTTAATAGCTCTTCTATCATATACAAACAAAATTACCACATTAAAGTTTCAAATTAGGTAAAATGTTAAACATATTTACTATTTACTGAAGCCAATACCATTTTTAAATCAAAGTAAAAAAATTAATTCAACACAAAGAATCGAAAATCATGCTCCAAAATCTTAAAATAATTCTTTTAATTAAATATTTGTAAAATGAATCTTTAAAAGGAAAAACCAAATATATTAATTTGATGTAGTTTTCTATAAATTTTATTATCATGGTATGTAAAAAAAATCATTAAATCTAATATTGATATTAAAATATTAATATTAATATTAATATTGAATATAATATCAATATTAATATATAATAATATTAATAGTATTCAATTTAATAACTTTATATTAATACCTTTTCTCTTACTTTGTAACATACTCAGTGGGTGAACAAGGAAAAAGAAGGAGCACAACGGAAGCAGAGTTTCTAGACTAGGGTTTTCTGGTGTGGTAGTCGCCGCCAGGAATCGGGTTGGGTTGAACGCGGTCTCCCGGCTTTGTCTCGAGTGTCATGACCCCCAACAGTCAAATGCTGGAGGAAGTCGCTTTGGCGGCCTTCGATGGTACGACGGTGGATAATTGGTGGTTTTTCATGGAGATGTAGACTACCATTGGGCTCGGCGAGGGAGGATTGTGTGGTTTTTCTAGACTTGAGGAAGACTAGATTTTCTTCCGGGATTGCTCTTTCTGTACACGTGGTGGGTGGACTCAGACACTTGGATTCCATGGGCTCTTTTACTTTGGTGCTCGCCCTTGGTCATTGTATGCCCTCCCCTGTTTCAACGCGGACGATTTTGTCTCCCACTGCTCGGGGTATCGACTTTGGCTAATGGTAATCCCCCTCTCTTTCCAGCTTTCTTTTACACTTTTTAGTAATATTTTAGTTGGGTTTTTTACGAGGGGGCAATTGGCTAGGGGGATAGCCCCTCTCCCTACTGGTTTGATACGGCGGTGGCACGAGGCAGAGGACCCTCTTTTCTTTCCCCTGTCATTTTTTGGCGAAATATTATGCCACCATACTGGCCTCTCCTGATGGGTGGCTCTTCACACCATGGACAAGTCTTGACCCATGCAGGTGCACCATTACCTCGGGATCCTGGCACACATTTGCAATACAGAATCAATATTGGTGTGGGCTATATGTCACAGCCACATTATCAAATATTCATTAAATCAATAGATGGGAATACCATGGTCTTCTGGGTGCGGGACTCTAAGACTGTATCAGATCTAAAAAATAAAGTCCAAGATGTCATGGGAATCTTGTCTTATCAACAAAGCCTGATATTTTCAGGAAGAGATTTATAGGAAATAACTAAACTAAATGAATACTAGATTCAACGAAATGCTACTATTTTCCTAAATCTCAGACTAAGAGGTGGCGTTCCAGCAACAACTTCAGCAAATAAACCAAAGACAACAAGAAAAGGAGTGCTCTCTTTTAAGGAAATCTTGAGAGGGAAAGCCCCCACACAAGGGAAAAAACAAAATACAGATTTATCAGTACCAGGACCATACATTGTTGAAAAAATAGAAAACATTCCAGATTTGGTAGTAGAAATACCTAAGGTAATAGGGTTGTTTTATGTTTTGCAAAAAAATGTTGTTATCTGACATTTTAATGGTTTTTGGCATAAACCAAAAGAGTTACACACATGGATTCACCAAAACTGGACCCAAAACTGTGATATTTACCTTTGTGAAAAATCTTTCTTCGTGGTTCAATTTGATAGTACAGAGGACTACTGTTCTGCCACTACTGATGGACCATGGTTTTGGGGAAGAGCCGGTCTCTTTGTTAATCCATGGTTCCCGATTTTCAAGGCCAAGACAATGGTGGTCTCAAAAATTCATGTTTGGGTGCGATTACACAACCTACCGCTCCCATTCTGGCAGCATCAAGTTCTAGAAAATATTGCGAACTCTATAGTAAGGTTCATCAAGCTGGACCAAGAGAGAATTGACTAACGGATATTCACCTTTTCATGCATTTGCGTGGAGATGGAATTTATCAAGGGACTGTTAGATTGCATAAATCTAATCCACAAAGACCTTAAGTGGTCTCAATCATTAGATTTTGAAAACACAACTTTTAGATGTAGGGTGTGCCACCAAAATGGGCACTTACAAATCACTTGCACCTTAGCCAGGAAAAATACATCCAAGAAGACACAAAATAAAAAAGGATGGAATTTTCCGAATGTATCACTATCAGATGAAGAGGAAGAAGATACCAAATAAAATCAGAGGCAAGCAGACATAAAAAATCAGCAGGAAAAACAGAAAGGGTTACAAGAGAAGGGTGTAGGCAAAATGGAAGATCTGAATACATCTTCGCCTACAGATAATGATTCCCTACAGAACGAGTATATCGGTGATTACATTGTGATTGGAACCAAACATGGACATGTTTCTGAAATTTCAGACTCCGAAAAATATGTCCAACTCTCCTCCGACTTGGAGTTTGCCATTATACATTATGCTCCTTCACTGGACGACTGGAAAAAAGTACAAAATAAAAAAGGCAAAAAAGATATGTTCAATGTTTCTGGCAATATGTAACTATGGGTTTATACCCACCCTTGCCCTGTCTCTTACCAGGCAATATCTCTCCTATGGAATTCTACGGGATCTACGATGTAACTTTTTGTTATTTTTATAAAAAGTTTGATTTTTTCTTGGGGAAAAAAAACTTTAGATTAATACAATATTAAATTTAATATATTATTCAATTTGATATATTCTATCCATCATATATATATATATATATATATATATGATGGATAGAATAACAAAGACATAAAGTGATAGAGGTGGATAGATAGAGGTTGTGATAAGGGAGATATGGATATAAAATGAAGGAGAGGGGAGAGGAGGAATGAAGAAAGAGTGAAAGAAGGGAGACAAAAATATAGAGGAGGGGGGGAGAGGATGAGATAATGAATGAGATAGTGACAAAGTTGGAGGGAAGAGGGAGAAAGAGATATTGGGGGAGAGAGGAGGTAGGAGAGAAAGGGAGAGAGGGGAAGGAGCAAAGGGAGGATTTGAGAGGGAGGGACTGAGAGATGGAGTTGGAGGATAGAAAAAGTGAAGAAGAAATACATAGAGAGATAAAAGTGGGGAGAGAGAGAGGGGGGGTCATAAGGGAGATGTGGAGAGAGAGTGTGTATGTTTTGGGGTGAGATAGAAATAAAAAGAAGGATATATGGAAGGAAAGGGGGAGAGAAGGAGAGAGGGAAGGAGATAGTGAATGATTTTGAGAGAGAGAGAGAGAGAGAGAGAGAGAGAGAGATAAGGGGAGAGTGAGGGAGGTAAGAATAAAGACACAAAGAGAGAAAGGTGGAGAGATACAGAGAGGGGTAGTGATAAGAGAGATAGAGAGAGAGGGATAGAGGAGAGAAAGAGGGAAGAGAGATAGGGGGAGAGAGGGAGAGAAGTGGAAGAGAAAGGGAGAGGGAGATGAAGAGGGAGGGAGAGGTAGATATATACGGAGAAACATTTTGTATGTTTTGGGGGTGATATAGAGAGACAAAGGAAAGGAAGAGAGAGATAGATATATAGATGGGAGGTGAAGAGAGGGAGGGCATGACATCCATAACAAAAAAACAATTATTTTTCTTATCCTTAATTACCAATTACTCTAACTATATTAGGGAAATGAATCATTGTCATATTTTTCTGATTAAAAACTATTACAAAATAGATTATCTATATGGCAAAGAGTTATATGGATTTTCATACAAAACTATTACAAATCGCATATATATATTACCCACTATCCATATAGACGTAAACAAATGAAGAATTGATATTATCGCTCATAATTCTATATGCTATTTATTAGCCTTATCATACAAATTATCTATATTGTTTTCATAACATACTGTGGAACTGGCAGTTGTGATCTTTCGTATACTATTACATTGAATTTCTTGTGCTTTCAATTGATGTTCAGTCTAGATTTAATATCATACCTATTTCATAGTTAAATGATTATACATATGGATTTGATCTAAGTACAAGGCTATCTTATCCTGATCCTCCATTTCGTTGTGCCATTAAATCTAGCTGACATCTACCATCTATAGTACCATTTGATCCTTCGTGCTAAGATCGACAGTGAATAATTAATGAGCCTAGGGTTAGGGTATTGACCTCCCCTCAACCCTAACCGTTTTTCTCATTCTCACCTTGCGAAGCAAAGCTTTGTCGCTCTACAACTCCAACGTTTCCATTGCTCCATTCTGAGTTTCTCGAGCTATCCATGGATCAACGAACTATATACTCCTTAGCATGCACTCAAGTAACATATTCAGAGTAGATTTTATTTTCATTGGTTAAAGATATTACGGTTGTAATTACACAACCTTTCTGCAAGATTTCTCAGTCATTCTTACAGATATTTTCACTCACAAAACCCCTACTATCTACTTATTGTCTTATTGTTCATTTGGACTTCTCCATTGTTTAATTCGCCTAGCAAAATTAAGGTTAGGGTATGTGACCATGTCGAATTCATGGCAAGGGTTTTAAAACTCCATTCGCTGGAGATTTCGAGTTGCTTCTTTAGCACAAAATTCCAGGTGAGCTTGATTACAATTTATCGATATTTTTTTTTAATGACAGTTTAAACATCTATGTCTGAATGAGGGTCTATTTATAATATGTTCTTCTTGTTGTTCAGGTTTACAACACCGAGCACTTCTCTGGTTCCCTTACCAAGGTAAATACTCGAACCCTTATCTGGTATTGTAGTTATCCTTTTCTCTTTTGTTTTGGTTGTTGCCAGGTTTTGGCGTCGCAACCCTAACATTTCTCTGTGTGTTTTCTAGGTAGTCTATAGTTTTCACCCTATCCATTCATGCATGGAATTGCTCTCCTAGTCACTTATTGTCGTCTTTAGTGACTATCTCTTTTCATTAGGAACATGTACCACAGTCTTCGAACTTGGTTGCTAAAATTTAGATGCAAACCCTTCTGTTCTGTGGAACTAGATTCCTAAGTTTTACAGATCCTTTTCGGGTTGTAGCCTTGGGGATATGTCCTGTATTTTGTTCAAGCACAATGTAAAGGACATTTTCCATATTAAAATATAATGGTTTAGTGTATATATATATATATATATATATATATATATATATATATATATATATATATATATATAGGTCTTCATTATCCGAAAATTTTATTTGCTTGCAAATGACCCTCGGGTCGATTTCAGAAGTGAAATACTAGTTTGGGGCTTGAGTATATGTCTCATTATTTTTTTATGTTAAATGGTTTGGCAAAAGGTCTTTCGGCACAACATTTTGACAAGGCCGCATGGGAATTCTTATTGTAACTTCTGTTTACATATGTTAATCGAAATCTTGCTATTTTGGCAATAAGGATTATCCATGCCTTCTCAGCGCATTAACTAAGTAATTTATTCCTTGTTTCTATACTTTCGTGGACTATAATTTCTTATTGGGGTTTTTCTCTGAATTTTCCAAGTTATGTTTATTTCTCGTCTATTGTATTTTATTATTATTCTCTAGTTTAGCAACATGGATGTGCAGAATTATTCTTTCTTGTATTTACACTTATGAGTTAGAAATAATACATTTTATTTATCAATAATAGTACTGTCAGGAATAGATCTATAATGTTATTACGTAATTGAAAATCAATACTTCATTTTCTTGGTAAATACACTATTTTCAGTTCACTGTGTAGGCTGATGTCTAGACCATCAAATTTCTGGGTTACTTTTGTATCCCTTGTTCGAGTATAGAGTTTGAATCAGAGAGGAGACAAAATGTTTGGTATGGTGTCCCAACTGTTGGGAAAAATACTGAGAGGGGGGGGGGGGGGGTGAATCAGTATTTAGTTCAGACAATCAAACTTTTACTTTTTCCTTTCTTAAAACCCATACGCTACTTTACTGAAGGAAACTAGCGTATATACGCAGATATCCTTTACAGAACTCGCGTATGTCCAAAGATCTAATTATGTGTTTGAATCTTAACTCAGATCATTGCATTATTCATTCATCAGATATTTCATAAACAGTAAATAGGTGCAGAAAGAACATAATAATCATCACACATATGCAACACACATGAACACCAGGATTTTTAGGTGGAAACCCAATTCGGGAGAAAACCACCGCTGTCGTTGCTTCAACCTTCAAAATTTATTATTAAGAAAACTTCTTACAATCATGTACTGGTGCAGACTCAAACCAGCACGCAGGCACCCACCTACAGAAGGCTACAACCTTCTCTCGTTTAATGTACCAATTCCCCGGAAGAGAGAGCTACAACCCCCTGCACTAGTTTACCAGCCTCTCCTGGAAGGGAGCTACTACCCCCTGATATGAGTACCAGCTTCTACTGGCAGAAAGCTTCCACTTTCATACTGAAGGCTTCAACCCTCAGATCCACTGCAGACCACGTTTCATCAATTTTCAAACTGGATCAAACAGCTCCAACACAACCCTTTACTTGTCAATAAACAACCTTTGCCCAAAGCATCAAACAAAACAGTGAAACCACTGTAACCAGAATATCAGATATAACCCAGACTTCATAATAGATATGCAGAAACACATTCAACCTTCAACAACCATTAGATCAGAAATCATACACGCTTTTATTTAATCAGACCCGCGTATATACGCGCTTTCCAGAAGACGAACCCGCGTATACTTCAGTACATTTTCCAAAGAAAACCCTAACTGCGCATATGCGCTTTTCTTTCCACATACCCGCGTATACACGCGCTTTTCATGAAACGAACCTGCGTATAGATCTATAAAAGATAAACTTTGCAGTACAAACCAAATCTATAAACTTACCCAGATTTCTTCAATCTCTCCAACAGGATTGTGCCAGGTCTTCTTCACTTCTTTTCAGATCATCCTTGACATTCACCATTTCTAGATCTAGAGATCTTGAGCCTTCATCATGTTCATAGGAGCATCATAGATTCAGATCTATCAATTAGGAATAGGGTTCACCCATACAGATATACTTCAGAGTGAAGTATTCATCAAAGCCCAGACTAATGCTGATCCGGATCTTGGGGGGAAGGCCCCCAAGATCTAAAAGTTGAAATGGATCTAACAAGATCTGCAAAATTAGAATGCCAGAAAAAAAAAAAAAGAGAGAACACCATGCAAATAAAACCACAAAGAAACTTGTTTTATTAAAACAGAGAACAACTGTAGAAGCTACATTGTGGCAGACAATCTGTCCTTTTACAAACTAAGGCTTGTTATTTATAGCCTTTTTTGAGTCACAATACCATGTGTAGATACCATAGGCCAATACCATGAGTAGATACCACTTACAATACCATGGGTAAATCCCATGTGTGGATGAATACCATGGGTGGATACATACCATGGGTCACTTACAATACCATGGAAGAATAAATATCATGGGTGGATGAATACCATGGGTCGATGCCATTTACAATATCATGGGTAAATTCCATGGGTGGATGGATAACATGGGTAGATGAATACCATGGGTTGATGCCATTTTCCATTTGGATCATTCCTCCCTCCTTAAGAAGCAATGGTCTCCATTGCGTGAAGTTCCCTCCTGAAAAGCCTTTTTTGAAGATGAAGAGCCACTAAAGAGAATTTTTTTGTGTAGTTAACCCATAACCATGATGAACGAAGATCCGAGGATAGAGATACCTTGTAATGCTTGTGACCAACTGTGATATTGACAGTGTGCGGCCTAGCAAATGGACTTCGATGAAATGTGGGTTTGTGGATGAACTAAAACCATGACAAATGAAGATCTGAGGATAGAGATACCCTGTAATGCTTGTGACCAACTGTGTGACTAACAGTGTGCGGCCTAGCAAATGGACTTCGATGAAAAAGATTTTGTGTGGTTGACCCATAACCGTGATGTTGATTGTTGATGAAGTAGAAGGTGCCTACATAGCTTGGGGTGGGAGGGCACGTCTCCAAATAACCCAAGCCGAATGCTGCTATGATGAAACTGATGAATGTGAAGCAGGTGCCTACTAAAGCGGGGTGAGAGGGCACGTCTCCAAAGGGAACCCGCTCCGAATGTTGCTCCAGATTTAAAATGAGCATAACTCGGTCAATATAACTCAGAATATTTATTATAACCTATTTTTGGAAATGGAATGATCATTCTGCATCATTTTATGTATTTGAAACCACTATCGGGAGACTCTAGACTCTCAGATTTGCGCTGGAACTGTCACGCCGTCACAAAATTTCTGAAAAAATAGTTGATTTTAAATCAACGATAACTCTCACATCCGGACTCCGATTCGACCGATTTTTTTTTTGAACTTGGGTGATTTTTCAAGAGGAGCTCAGATATATCTCCATTTCTCTGAAATTTTGTTTTAAAAATTGCAAAAAATGACAGGAGAGCCGCCGTCCATGAATTGTCGTCAGAAAAATTGCTTCAACATTGCTGATTTTGAATCAGCGAGATCTCCCTCATCCGAACTCCAATTTGGCCGATTTTTTTTTTGAATTTGAGTATTTTTTCGCAAGGAATCCAGATATGGTCTTTTTTTTAACAAAATTTTCACCAAAAGTTTCAGATCTGATCTGAAAACTCGCCGCCCAAAAACATTCATGGATTTTGCTGAAGATTGCTGCAAAACATTGAAACTGAAATATGTTTCAAACCCTCATTCCCATGGAGGCGTAACCTGAATATGATACCACTGATCCGGATCTTGGGGGGGAGGCCCCCAAGATCTAAAAAGTTGAAATGGATCTGACAAGATCTGCAAAATTAGAATGCCAGAAAAGAAGAGAGAACACAAAGAAAATAAAACCACAAAGAAACTTGTTTTATTAAAACAGAGAATAATTGTAGAAGCTACATTATGGCGGACCATCTGTCCTTTTACAAACTAAGGCTTATTATTTATAGCCTTTTTTGAGTCACAATACCATGTGTAGATACCATAGGCCAATACCATGAGTAGATACCACTTACAATACCATGGGTAAATCCCATGTGTGGATGAATACCATGGCTGGATACATACCATGGGTCACTTACAATACCATGGGCGAATAAATATCATGGGTGGATGAATACCATGGGTCGATGCCATTTACAATATCATGGGTAAATTCCATGGGTGGATGGATAACATGGGTAGATGAATACCATGGGTTGATGCCATTTTCCATTTGGATCAGATGCACACCATGCACAATGAATTTCTTCTCCTTATATAGGTTTACCCTTTTTCAATACCATGAGCCAAAACCACATCTCATCCGATGGTATTCCTGGACGGGATCAAATAGACAACCCAGCGCTCAATACAATGGGTCAATACCATGGTAGTAACCATTGGTTTTACAAATTTAGAGCGCAATTGAGCATACGCAACTTGGCACGTACTCTTCCGCGTGCATACGCTACTTCCCCTAGACAAACCCGCGTATGCCTTAAGACACACACTTTTCATCATTATTCTTGCACATGCTGATATTTATTTTTCTGGTACTTCTTCCCTTCTTGTAGAACATCAGATTTACATCAAGAACAACTTCATTACGTAGGTTGCCATCATCTTCATCAAGTGGGTTGCCATCAAGGACAACACTCTGCATCATATTGCCAACAATCTCCCCCTTTGGACTTGATGGCAACCACGAAGGTGTTTGATCACCACAACAGATAGATACATTGATTATAATCATTACACAATAACCATGTTACTCTCCCCTTATTCAAACACAAACACCATGTCACTCTCCCCCTTTGACATCAAGGGCAAAGGGTGGATCAAAACCAACACAAGGTTGTTCTCCTCATGTAGAAGGAAGCGCTCTGCAGATCTGATGTGTACTGAAGTTACCATGCTTCCCCTGAGTTCATGCTGGAAGTTCAAACATATTTTTCAATAAATTACATGACTCTATGACCTTCCTATCACCAAGGAATCATACATACATCAAAGATCCAACCAAGTGGATTTACATAAGAGACTCAAATACCCAACCAAAAAGGGTTTACATATTTTGACTCAACTACCCAACCAAGTGGGTTTACAAATTTGAACAAGTCCTTACATGACTGAATATTACAATTTTACATCATAGGTCTCAACATGACCTTTTTCATCAAATTACAAATATGACCTTTTATGACCAATATCAGAAAGACCTCAAGAGAGATCATATTTCAGACTCATAAGCGAACAAAGCATAATACCCAGCAAGGCTATTGCTCCCCCTGAACCTGTACATCAGTTTACTCCTTCATCTCCCCCTTAGCTTGTGCATCTTGAACACTTTTCAATAGAATATCATCAAGGCATCTTTACCCAATATCAGAGAATGAGACAGAAATATAAGAGATAAAACTTCACCAGAGATACCATACAGCATCAGAGATATCAAACAGTGCTGCAGATGTGCTGTAAAATGCTGACCCTAACCAAAAATTGTCAACAACTGACCATACGCGGCTTTCTGTGGATAAACTCACGTATATACGCGACTGTCTTTAAGGAAACCTGCGTATCCAATTTGATCTTCTAAATTTAAGCAGTTCTGATTTTCTTCACAGCAAAGACTACTCCCAGCTTCTGTTTGAGATATTCGAATGCTTCCTTGGGCAGAGGTTTTTTAAATATATCAGCAACTTATTCTTTGGAGGGAACATACTCCAACTTCACCTTTTGTTCAAGCACTTGTTCACGTAAGAAGTGATACTTGATGGGAATGTGCTTGGTCTTTGAATGCATAACAGGATTCTTTGAGATACTGATGGCACTTGTATTATCACACATAATGGAGATAGGAGGTGTACATTTGATTTGAAAATATTGCAAGGTTTGCATCATCCAAAGGAGTTGAGTGCAAAAAGACGCGGAAGCCACATATTCTGCTTCTGCTGTAGATAAGGCAATAGAATTCTGCTTCTTGCTGAACCAAGATACCAACCGGGGCCCCATATAGAATGCACCACCACTAGTGCTTTTCCGATCATCAACATTTCCAGCCCAATCTGCATCTGTGTAAGCATGAAGAGTAAGATCAGCATTCTTTGGATACCATAGTCCAAAGTCTTGAGTTCCTTGTATATATTTGAATATTCTTTTGACATCCTGAAGGTGAGACTCTTTTGGATTAGCTTGGAATCGTCCAACAATCCCAACTGCATGCATAATGTCTGGTCTAGTCCCAGTGAGATAAAGTAGGCTTCCTATCATTGATCTGTATTCTGGTTGATTCACCGCGGGAGAATCATCATGAGAATTGAGGTTACATCCGGTTATCATTGGTGTACTCACAGGTTTGCATTCTTCCATGCCATACTTCTTCAAAATTTGCTTAAGATATTTTGCTTGTGATAAGAATATTCCATCTGCAGTTTGATGCACTTGCAACCCAAGAAAGAATGTTAGTTCTCCAAGTAAGGACATTTCAAATTCTTGCTGCATGACAGAAGCAAATTTCTTACTCATAGATTCTTCATTATTCCCAAAAATGATGTCATCAACATATACAACCACAATCAATAGTTTATCATTTTCAACCTTTGTGTATAAGTTGCTATCAGTAGACCCCTTTGAAAATCCTTGTTGATGAAGATATTTTTCAAGACGATAATACCATGCCCTTGGAGCTTGTTTGAGACCATATAGAGCCTTTTTAAGTCTACAAACAAGATTTTCATCATTTCCCAAAATGAATCCTTTCGGTTGTTCTATATAAACTTCTTCTTCTAGATCACCATTGAGAAAGGCAGATTTAACATCCATTTGTTAAAATTTGATTTGTTGAAAACTTGAAAAAGCAAGAAACATTCTTATGGCTTCAATTCTAGCTACAGGAGCAAAAGTTTCTTCAAAGTCTATACCTTCTTGTTGAGTATACCCCTTGCAAACCAGTATAGCTTTGTTTCTTATAACATCCCCATTCTCATTTAACTTGTTCTTGAATATCCATTTAGTTCCAATGACATTTTTATCATGTGGTCTTGGCACCAATTCCCAAGTGTGATTCTTTTCAATTTGATCAAGCTCTTCAATCATAGCTTGAATCCAAAATTCATCTTTGCAATCTTGATTGACATTGTGTGGTTCAATTGTGGATAGAAATGCCAGATAGCTAGAAGATCCCACAAGAGTCCTCCTTGTTTGTACACCTGATTCCTTGTCTCTCAAAATTTGAGATTCAGGATGATTCTTTTGAACATATCTGGATGGAGCCTTTTTAGATAAATCATCTTCAGGTTCTTCATTGGATCCACTGTCTATATCATTTCCATTTGATGTAGAAGGACAAAAATCACCATCATCTTCTTCTGTTGCTTGTTTTTCTTCTTTAGGAGCTGTAGGAGACTCATCAATGACAACATCAATACATTCAACAATCTTTCGAAGCCTTTTATTGTAACATTTGTATGCTCTACTTGTAGATGAGTAACCAAGAAGTATCCCTTCATCCGATCTAGGTTCAAACTTGCCAAGCTTTTCATCATTATTTTTGATAAAGCATTTACTTCCAAAAATTCTAAAATGCTTTATAGAGGGAGAATTACCATACCAGAGTTCATATGGAGTTTTGTCACTATTTACCCGAACATGTGCCTTGTTGAGAATGTTTGTTGTTGTATGTGCTGCTTCTCCCCAGAACATGTCAGGAGTTCCAGAATCATCAAGCATAGCTCTAGCCATTTGTTGAATTGTTCTATTCATTCTTTCTGCTACGCCATTTTGTTGTGGAGTGCATGCTACAGAGAACTGTCTTTTTATGCCATGTTGTTCACAAAATTCAAAGAATTCATTTGATGTATATTCTCCTCCTTGATCAGATCTAAGACACTTGATTTTTAGATCTAATTCATTTTCTACCAATGCTTTGAAGATCTGAAATTTTTCAAATGCTTCATCTTTGTGTTTAATCAACCCGATCCAACACATTCTAGAGTAATCATCAATAAATAAGATATAGT
The DNA here is from genome assembly GCA_034641835.2 of Pinus albicaulis. Taxonomy (NCBI): domain Eukaryota; kingdom Viridiplantae; phylum Streptophyta; class Pinopsida; order Pinales; family Pinaceae; genus Pinus; species Pinus albicaulis. The sequence goes on from CM076580.1 coordinate 696,872,870, forward strand.
ATTCTTCCCCACGTGGTGACTTTTTCCTCATAGGTCCACATATGTCATTATGAATGAGTTCAAGAGGCTTACTTGATGATCCTTATTTGGCATTAAATTGTACTCTGGTCTGCTTACTGAATTGGCAAGATTTGCATATGATACTCTCTGGTAGAGTAATATTGGGAAGACCACGAACAGCTTGAAGTCTTCTTGCTTTGTTGATTTGAGAGAAGCTCAGATGCCCCAGCCTTCTATGCCATAGCCAATTTTCTGAATATTTGCTCAAGTAACATTGATCTTTGCAGTTCTTCAATACATACAGGTTGCTTGGAGTTCTTTTTCCTTTTATAATAGTTTTACCTGTATCAAGATCACGAACCACACATTCTTTTGAACTAAAGACAATTTCTGTTCCTTGATCACACATTTGACTTACACTTAACAGGTTATGCCTTAATCCATCCACATACATGACATCATTAGCCTTCACCTTTTCTTTTAGAAATACAGACCCTTTTCCTTTAATTACAACAGGATTATCATTTCCAAATGTAACTTTCTTTTCCTTTTCTAGAGCATTATATGAAAGAAGTTTGCTTTTGTCACCTGTCATGTGTCTTGAGCACCCACTATCAATGTACCATTGATTTTCTTCACCTTCTGCAAATAACGCTATTCCACAATTTTCAACCTGTAATTCCTTCTTTTTCCATACTTTGGAACTTGAAGGAGAATTTTGTTTTGGCTGGACTTTGCTCCTGCATTCAGATTATTCATGGCCAAAGTTATTGCAATAAGCACATTCAACTTCATTTTTAAGAGGAGAAAAGTTGTTATAGGTGTTCTTCTTTGGTTTAATATCCATCCTTTTCTTTCTTGCTTCTCTTGTCATGATGGTTTTATATGCAACACATTGAACATCTTTATGACCAAAATTGTGACATGAGAAACATTGTCCATTGAAGTAAAAATTTCTGCGATCATGAAATCTTCTATTTGAATTTACCTGTTGATTGTTGCTTCTTTGAGAGATATCCCTTGTATTGTGATGATCATGCTTTACCTGTAAAGATTCTTTATTCCCTTGCTGAGTGGCTGAATGAAGTAAACCTGTTGTAGCTGCTTTTAGATAATTTGGTGCAGAAGCCTGAGAAGATTCTCCGGTATATCCAAGACCTGTCTTAATAAGAGGAGAACCTTGAACCTTGATAATCTCATCTAAGGTTTCAGATCCTTTAGAAAATCTAAGATTGAGAGTCTTTAATTTCTCAAGTTCTTTTCTTAGACTTACTACTTCACATTCTAATTTTTCATTATGTTTCTTTGCTTCTTCATTCTGCCTTTTCAGAGTCTCTATGATTATTTTACTTTCTTCCAAGCATATTTTGAGTTGATTGTTTTGATCAAGAAAATCATTGTCATCTAGAGCATCCACAAAAGCATCCTTATCGTCTCTAGAATTATTTTCAAATGCCATGAGAAGTCTAAGATCTTGTTCACATTCTTCCTCACTATCAGATAACCCATAACTGTCTTCATTTGTATAGTAGCTTTTCTTAGAGCTAGATCGATTCTTATTCCTTCTTCCGACTTCTTTCTCTTTAGCAGAAGTTTCTTTATAAGGACATTTTGCAGCATAATGACCAACTCTTCCACAATTGAAACATTTGAAAGGAAGCTTACCTTTGAATCTTTCGGTTCCTAGTTGGAGTCTTCTCACAAAGTTTGCCTCATCTTCTTCTGAGATATATCCTGATCCTTTCGATTTTTGAACTTCTTTCCCTTTTGTAGAAGCTTTAAAAACAACTTATTTGACTTCAGATGGTACTCCTCTCCTCATTTCATAAGCAGTCAATATGCCATGAAGTTGCACCACGGAAAGATTTTGAATATCCTGTTTTTCTTCAAGGGCAGAAACTTTTGATTCAAATTTTGCCGTTAGCGATCGTAAAATTTTCTCAACCAAAGTAGTGTCGGATATTGTTTCACCTAGATTTCTCATACGATTTACAACATCATCAATACGTAAAAAGAAACTGGCAATACTCTCATCACCATGCATCTTTAAATTTTCATATTCAATTCTGAGAGTTTGGAGTTTTGCACTTTTTACCTTTGCGTCGCCTTCATAACTTAGAATGATTTTGTCCCATATTTCCTTTGCTGTATTCAGCTGCATGACTTTGAAAAATTCTGATTCAGTTAGACTTCCTATTATAGCATTGACCGCTTTTGCGTTTGATTCATAATTCTTCCTTTCAGTTGGATCTGTTGGTGTAGCAGCTGGATATTGATATCCTTGTTCAACAATGGCCCATACATCAGCTCCCATATACTGAAGATAGGATCTCATCCTTACTTTCCAGAAGATTAAATTGCTTCCGTTGAAGAGCGGGGGCTTGATAGATGCTGTTCCCTCATGATTTCTCATCTTGCTTGATCTTCCTTCTAGCGGCTAAGCTTTTTCAGAAGGACCTGCTCTGATACCAATTGTTGGGAAAAATACTGAGAGGGGGGGGGGGTGAATCAGTATTTAGTGCAGACAATCAAATTTTTTATTTTTCCTTTATAAAAACCCATACGCTACTTTACTGACGGAAACTAGCGTATATACGCGGATATCCTTTACAGAACTCGCGTATGTGCAGAGATCTAATTATGTGTTTGAATCTTAACTCAGATCATTGCATTATTCATTCATCAGATATTTCAGAAACAGTAAACAGGTGCAGACAGAACAGAATAATCATCACACATATGCAACACACATGAACACCAGGATTTTTAGGTGGAAACCCAATTCGGGAGAAAACCACCGTTGCCGTTGTTTCAGCCTTCAAAATTTATTATTAAGAAAAATTCTTACAATCATGTGCTGGTGCAGACTCAAACCAGCACACAGGCACCCACCTGCAGAAGGCTACAACCTTCTCTCGTTTACCAGCCTCTCCTGGAAGAGAGCTACAACCCCCTGCACTAGTTTACCAGCCTCTCCTGGAAGGGAGCTACTACCCCCTGATATGAGTACCAGCTTCTACTGGCAGAAAGCTTCCACTTTCATACTGAAGGCTTCAACCCTCAGGTCCACTGTAGACCACGTTTCATCAATTTTCAAACTGGATCAAGCAGCTCCAACACAACCCTTTACTTGTCAATAAACAACCTTTGCCCAAAGCATCAAACATAATAGTGAAACCAATGTAACCAGAATATCAGATATAACCCAGACTTCAGAATAGATATGCAGAAACACATTCAACCTTCAGCTACCATTAGATCAGAAATCATACATGCTTTTATTTAATCAGAGCTACGTATATACGCGCTTTACAGAAGACGAACCCGCGTATACTTCAGTACATTTTCCAAAGAAAACCCTAACTGCGCATACGCGCTTTTCTTTCCACAGAACCGCGTATACACACGCTTTTCATGAAACGAACCTGCGTATAGATCTATAAAAGATAAATTTTGCAGTACAGACCAGATCTATAAACTTACCCAGATTTCTTCAATCTCTTCAACAGGATTGCGCCAGGTCTTCTTCACTTCTTTTCAGATCATCCTTGACATTCACCATTTCTAGATCTAGAGATCTTTAGCCTTCATCACGTTCATAGGAGCATCATAGATTCAGATCTATCAATTAGGAATAGGGTTCACCCATACAGATATACTTCAGAGTGAAGTATTCATCAAAGCCCAGACTGATGCACACCATGCACAATGAATTTCTTCTCCTTATATAGGTTTACCCTTTTTCAATACCATGAGCCAAAACCACATCTCATCCAATGGTATTCCTGGACGGGATCAAATAGACAACCCAGCGCTCAATACAATGGGTCAATACCATGGTAGTAACCCTTGGTTTTACAAATTTAGAGCGCAATTGAGCATACACGACTTGGCACGTACTCTTCCGCGTGCATACACTACTTCTCCTAGACAAACCCGCGTATGCCTTAAGACACACACTTTTCATCATTATTCTTGCACATGCTAATATTTATTTTTCTGGTACTTCTGCCCTTCTTGTATAACATCAGATTTACATCAAGAACAACTTCATTACGTAGGTTGCCATCATCTTCATCAAGTTGGTTGCCATCAAGGACAACACTCTGCATCATATTGCCAACACCAACCCTGGACAGTCTAACAATATCCTCCACTTTCTATATAGAGTTTTATATATTTATAATTTCTATATACTATCTTAGTCTTTATGCACCCACACAGTTATGGTTTTCCCAATTCATATTCTAAAAAGTAAATACAAAGATTAACTACCTTAACAGGCTGCATTGTAATTATATATAAATTCTTATATATATACTTGTACTCTCTTTCTCTTGTTGAATACCTTTATGTAACCTTCTTTAAGAAGAAGTATATCATTACAGTTCCTACTGCTGTTATTCAAATCTCTTACAGAATAATTTATTTAAATACTGGAAAACACAGTCATAATTTCATTCTTCCTTACACATGAAATTAACACAGAAGATTCACAGTTCTTCCTAACACCTTTTTAAGTTACTTATCTCACTTTAATCTACTGAATATAGCCTCCCAACCATGAGAGAGGCAATTACGTCCTCAACTGCCACCGTGCTTCGCACTAGAGTAGGACTTAAATAGTTGAATTTCTGGATTAGACCTCAAGACCCTAGGTCTAGTCTTCTTCTATAGGTTTAGGTAGTTGAGTTTCCACTGGCTCCAACCAGCTCTGGATTGAATCTCACCTTCAAGCCTCCTGGCTTTCCTCTAAAATCACAGAACCTATTTTCCTCAGAGGGATTTTCCTTTTGTCCTCAGAGGAAAAGGTAATTGTTTTAACTTCTTTTTATCTAATTACTCTAGAATATTGGAATAATTTATCATCATTTTTTATGGAAAAACATTCCATAATTAATTCTTTATTAAAAAACAAGACACAAATAATATTTATCACCAGATTAAATTTACTTGTTAATCCTGTTTAAAATTTAAATGCATAATCTCTTTTTAAAAGAAACAGAAATAGTTTAAGGATAAAATCCAGTTGTTACATCTTCCCCCTCTAGAAGTAAACACTGTATTTAGTGTTCTATTCCATATTACCAAACATTTATGGTATGCTTCATGCACAAATCCTTCATCTTCCCATGTGGCATCCTTCGGGCCAAAGTGCTTCCATTGCACCTTAACTTGAGTGATGGATCGCTTCCAGAGCGTGATTTCTCTCTGATCGAGAATACATTGAGATTCTACTTGAAATTCATTGTTTGGTTCGACGTGCAATCATCAAGAACTTTGAGTTAATTATCATAATATTCATCTCTTTTGGATATTTGATATTCAATATTATTCTTACTTGAATGTTTTTCCAATGTATTACATGCCTCTAGTCATGCACATATCATTTCAGTATTGATACATGAAACACGTTGTGCACCCATATGTGACTGAGTAGTGTCAATTGATAGGCCACTGGTCCTACTCTTTCCAAGATTTGGAAAGGTCCACAGAACCTGGGAGCCAATTTGGCACATGAATTCCACCTTAAGGTGATTTTCTTAGGCTTGATTCTCACATATACATGGTCACCCACCTCAAATTCCCGGTAGGTTCTCTTTTTTTCTGCATTGACCTTCTGCTGATCTTGGGCAGCTTTTAGATTCTGTCGAATCTTCTTTACTTATTGTTCCATTTCTGCCAACATCTCTGGGCCAAGCATTAACTTGGTTTCTAAACTGTTCAATTTAATGGGAGTTTGACATTGTCTCTCGTACAAGGCTTCAAAGGGACTCATTTTCAGAGACTCTTGGTATCCATTATTGTTTGTAAATTCCACTATATGTAGATAATATTCCTCCTTTGTGGGTTGTTTAATTACGTACATGTGCAGCATGTCTTCTAGGATTTTATTTGCTTGCTCTATTTTTCCATCCATCTGTGGATGATAAGCACTGTTGGAGTTTATCTGTGCACCCAACCATGTAAAACATTCCTTCCAAAAGGCTGAAGTGAACTTTACATCTCGATTTGAGATAATTGTTTTAGGAATGCCATGCAACTTGAATATTTCTCTCATGAAAATATCTGTAATCTGCACCGTTTTATAAGTGGACTGTATGGGAATAAAAAGAGTTTCCTTTCTCATTCTATTAACAACTACCATTATAGAATCATTATGTCTTATTTATCTCAGTAGACCAGTAATAAAATCTAATGATATAACTTCCTACTTCCATTCTGGTATAGGTATGGGCTGCAACAATCCTGCTGGATGTTGATGTTCCACCTTAACTTGTTGGAATTCCAGACACTTGATTAAGTATTTAGCAACATTATTCCACATACTAGGATAAAAATAAACTTTCTGGATTAATTTCAACATTTTTTGGTAACCTAGGTATCTAGAATAAGTGTTGCAATGGTATTCATCCAAGATCAACTCTTTTAAACTTATCTGATTCTAGATATATATATATATATATATATATATATATATATCTTTCCTTTAAAAGTTAAAAGTATATCGCCATTAATCCCATAATCTGATGAATTTTCATGTTTTACTGCTTCATTTTTTTTGCTGCCATAAAAATTGGTATTCAGGATCTTTCTCAGCTTCTTCCTTTATCTTATCCTAAAATTTTAATTATACCTGATTAAAGTAGAGTTCATACACACAATGCAGTTTTCTTCTCAAAGCATCAGCCACACAATTTTCCTTGCCCTTAACATGTTGAATGTCAAAATAAAATTAACTTAGAAATGCATTCCACCTTGCCTGGTGAGCATTTAAATCGATTTTTTTAAAATAGCTGGTTAAGCTAATGTGATCTGTCTTCGGCACGAACCTCTTTCCCAATTCTTTCCCAATAAGTAGTGTCTCCAAAACTTGAGTGGGTGCACTACCGCTGTTAGATCTAAATCGTAATTGAAATAACATTGTTCATGATATTTTAGCTTTCTTGACTCATAGGAAATGACCCTTCCCTCTTTAGATAATATTTCTCCTACTCCTTCCTTGCACTCATCGGTGCATACCTTGAATTCCTTGTTTGGGTCAGTTACCCTCGATACAGGGGAAATAGCCAGAAAGTGTTTTAACAATTCAAAACTAGCCTGACATTCATTTGTCTATTTAAACACTTTGCCCTTTTGCTGCAGAGATGTAATAGGAAAAGAAATTTTCAAAAATCCTTTGATGAAGCATCGGTAACATCCATCCAATCCCATAAAATAACGTATATTTACCACATTATTTGGCATTCTCCATTCCATGATAGTATTTATTTTCTCGGGATCTACTGCTATGCCTTCAACGGAAATGACATTGCATAAATATTGTATTTTATCTTTGAAAAAGTCGCATTTTCTAAACTTGGCATACAGCTGATGTTTCCTCAACATTTCCAGCACTTGTCTCAAGTGTTCCTTGTGTTCTTCCATGGTTCCTCAATATGTCATCAATAAATATAATAACAAACTTGTCTAAAAAGGGATGAAATATGCTATGCATCAAGCTCATGAACGTTTTTGGTGCATTGGTTAAACAAAATGGTAGAACCACGAACTCATAGTGCCTGTATCGAGTGAAAAAGGTTGTTTTGCAATTGTATTCATATTTAATTGGATATGGTGATATCCAAAATTTATATCTATCTTTGAAAATACAGCCACTCCCTTCACTTGATCGAAAAGATCATCTATTCATGGCAGCAGATATTTATTCTTGATTGTTAACTTATTGAGTTGCCTATAATCCATGCACATTCGCATGGTTCCATCCTTATTCTTTACAAACAAGACTGGTTCTCCCCAAGGGGATACACTTGGTCAAATATACCCCTTATCCATTAGTTCTTGTAGTTGCATTTTTAATTCTGTTAGCTCGGGTACACTCATCCGGTATGGTGCTCTTGATACTGGTGTGGTGTCGGGCATTAATTCAATAGTGAAATCGATATCTATTTTTGGAGGTAATCTTGGTATAATTTCTTGAAACACATCTATTAGCACTGGTTTTGATTCCTTTCAAAGCTTCCCTCTCCATCATTTTTTTTGGCCTCTATCTCCTTATGATTCAATCCTTTTGAAACCCCTTTTTAACTATTAAAATTCAATTTTTATAGTTAAAAAGCAGCTCCACCCACCCACTAACAACCATATCATATTTCAAAGCAGATTTTCCCGCACCACAACAAAAAATTGTAATATCATATATCATATGATATAACTTACTGCACTTAATAACATTTGTGGACCCCTTACCTTTTCATCGCAATTCACTTATCACAGATCCAAACTTCATTTACAAAACAATTGTCATATACCGCACGCCCATATTAATTTTCGCATTGGCATATCGCAAAGTCCTTTGATTACCTCTTGCAAACCCCTGAAATGTGATTTGCGAGACTGCTGGAACCACCTCTCTTTTCCACGTCACCTCTGTTCGCATTTGTGCAACTTTGCATTCTTTACCATTTCGCATCTCACTTGCCACTTCATAAATTTCCCAATGCGATAATGGTTAGACCCGTATTTCCCTTTGATACACCTCGAATACGTTATAAACCCTTTTTACTATGATTCGAGCGTGATTAACACTTAACATTACCTTTTTCCTTTCGCAAAATCAAACTCTTTCTTTTAGCTCTTCAGTGCACATCGCAAAACATAATGCTTCGCATATCGAAAAATATAGCATTTTGCACATCGCAACTTCAACTATTATAACATATTGCACTTCACCAACCTTTAATCCTTGCGATCGCCACAATATCTTTCAACATGCGAAGTGTGATATCCATCACATCGCAAGATCGCAACATTACTTATTTTTTCTACTTACTTCCACCTCCTTTCCCCGATTGTGATATAAATTGGTACCACCCCTCCCTTCCACGTCATCTCACCTCCCATTGCAATTCGCAATCCAAAAAACTTACCTTTTGTGTTTTATGATTAACTCCTTCGATTCCTGAATTGAAATATATCCCGCGGCCTATTCTGCCTTGAGATCTTCCCCACTTATTTAATCAATGACTCTTGTTTTATTTCAGACCCCTTCCCCCATTCTAGCTTTAACATAGTTTGGGGGTCCAAAATAGTAAGTATTATGATCTGACTCGACTGCAAGATGTCTTCCTTTCGTCATTTTGCACCCCTCTTCATTCAAACTAATTACCGCTTACATACCCCCCCCCCCCCCCCCCCGAAAACCATTCTTCACTTTGTGTTAATGATGTCGGCCCCACCTTTTTCTCTGCCATTTTATCCAAAAGGTTTTGGGCAGAACTCCTCCAGAACATATTTCCATGAAACCTGTGCCATTACTCTCAGTACTAGCGCATTTCAACAAGGCACCGAACAACATTCAAGAGACAGTTGGAAGCATTACAGTAACCTCGGTAGCTATTACTCAGGTAGTTAAGATAATATCAGCAGACCCTGTACTTATTCACCTATAGTTCAGGATTAAATAATACCACATTCATAATGCTATTAGAATCAATAAATATCAGTCGAATATTCTGTAAAGCTTTCTTGTTATTGTAATAAATTAGAAATTTAAACTCCCTATTCCTTTGGATTGTAATAAAATCCTTTTCTATGGAAATATTTGAGATTCTAGACTTTCTGGTAGATCATGGTAAATCTATAAATACACAGTTTATATATGTAGGGAAGAAGAGGGTTGGTGGCACAGGGCCTAGTACCCTGGTCCTGTTGCTGATCCTCATGCTATTCCTGAAGCTGTGTATTGTTGAACACATAATATATTCCAGTTACACTCTTGAGGATTCACAAAATCATATGGTGTGTGTATTGTTTTCCCTTCAATTTTTACATACTTTATCTGCCTTTCCATATTATCCTAAAAGTTCTATCTTGTTTTTTTATAAGTCTTATAAACCTCCAAGTCATATGGATATGTTTTTGTAATTCTTGTTCCAAGCTTTCCTGATCTTGAGGTGGAATTAAACCTTGTTTCATGTTTTTATAAGTCTTTTGATCTAGCATGCATGTTAATCTGTTTTTTTTCAGTCTTGATTCACCAAACATTCCTGATTCATGAGGTCATGTTAGTCACAATCATTCCTTGTAATAGGATCCTTTAAATTTAAAGTGAGATTATTGAAAGTCTTTTAAAAATAATTCTTTCACTATATATTTCAAATCTAGAATTTGTGTCATCTTTCCTCCCAACAGTGGATTTCTGTCCTACAGACCAACTATCTTTCTCCCATTATTCTAGTCATTGAACTACAAATGTTTTTACCACATCATATATATGAGTGCCCTCATATGTGTCAGAGATTTTTTATATGTTCAACATTCCTTTCAGAGTGCTTGAGATCCAACCACTTTTCAAAAAGCCCAATCAAATCATAAGAAATAGCCCTTAGGCGTAAGATGTGTCTGGTCAGGCACTTGATGCAGTCCAAGTGTCGATTCCAGCGCTAACAACATCCATGAAGAATAGAAAATTTTAAGAAACCCCCCAAATTTATATGTATAATAAATGGGCGAATCCCCATGTTATATGGAAAAATATATAGCTATTTTTTCATTAATATAATATACATATATAATTTTTGGTGAATCTTTTACTAAATTATAAAATTTTGTTAAATATTGGCGAATTTTTCACTAGGTTATAAAGTATTGAAAATTTGTGGTTAATATTCTAAAAAATTAGAAAACAATGTAAAATATTAGTGATTTTCTACCAATGTATAGAAACATATGTAATAATAAGAAACATATTTAGTTAAAAACTATGCTATACAATTTTCCATGTTTTGGAAAAGAAAAATCATGGGCAACGTTGCTCTAGGTTCTTGTTATACGCTATTGAAAATCATTTTGCATGTTTTTATTATGTTTTACTACAAATGTCTTATCACATCGCAAGGGGAAACTAATTGGAAAGGCACCCCCAAAAGCATGTGATGTTGAACCAAATAAATTCTTTTGCTCAAACTTGGTCTTTACGCATCTAGATAACCCTGCCATATTCTATGTAATTCATATTCTATAGGCTTCACATGAAAATAAGGTCTATGAATAGCTATATCAAAATCATGAATATTTACATAATATTATTTTGTTTTCTTATACATCACTTTTCTAAAAGGTAGATACTTCTCCAATTCCTCAAGTTCAAATAAACCAACAACTTTAAAATATGGTGTGTCATCATAATATTTAGGTTTTTCACCTACTTTTGGATCATAACTATTATAGTTAGTGTTGCACTTTATTCTACAGTTAACAACTCTAATGATGTTGGCTTGGTCAAAAATTATTTGAAATCACAAAAAATAAAAAATGAGAATGAATGGAAGATGAATATGCATTTAAACGTAATTTCCTACACGATGAAAAAAAGGTAATAACACAAAATCATTAAAAATCCATAATGGGTGAGTTAAAAAATCCAACACAAATATAAAAAAATAGTCTATGCATGTTCATTACTTCGAAAAATATGTCACAAAACAATGATCATCAAGGGGTTTTTCACTTCAAGAATAGTACTACGCTAAACAATATATCGTTCTGAACTAATTACATGTGATGTTTTTTTGGATTGGTATCAAAGTATAATTGCGTTAGATGAATGTCCTTCTCATGATAATATGACTTCTATGATGAACACATAGGATCCTAGTGTATAGACCATTTTTTCTTCCTTAACTAAGTAGAGCTCATTTTCGTCTCTTAACAAAAAATAAGTATTTTCAAAGAAAATATAAAATAAAATAGTAGATTTTAAAAGGTGAAGACTCTTTTGTGACACCACAACGTGAGAGAAAATAAAATAAAACATATCCTTCAATAATCAAATATATAAAGAAAATAATAATAATTATGGAAAACACATTGAATGCCTAGATAATAAGTGAAGTCATATATTAATCCTAATACCATATCATTCTAAAATGAACATGACAAAAAAACAAACAAAAGATATTTTTACTCAACAAAGGTCTTTAACTCTAACTAAACCCCTTAAATCAATAAAATAAGATGAAACAAATCATGCCTTAACAAAAGGATCAATTAAAATCAAATAAAAACTAGAAGAATTTAAGAGATCATGATTTTTAACCAAAATAAACCCAAAATTTTCGAACTTGGAATAATGATCAGATGCAACAAACAAACCATTAACAATGACCAAGATATTAGAGAGCTAAAAAAAAAAAAAAAACTCATCTAATTGAAATTAACCCATTATTTCTTAGTAAAAGCCTTGTTAAAGTACTTATTTATCCTTTAATACAAGGACACTACCTATGTCAAAATATAGATCCTCACCTCATAAAAGCATTTCTTCATTTTCTATCACATAAAATAAAGGGATAAAGTAATAGTTAATTATCAAGAGATCTATCTTAAAAAAAATTGCAGCAACGAAATATAGCTTCAATGTTACAATAAAGAATAGAAAGTATAGAACATGTTCTTACCTCAAATGAAATGTCAAATTAGCATATAGTATTAGTAATGTTGTTGTGATAAATAATTTAGAACCTACACCAAAAATAGAGGAACAACAAATTTAGTCAAATAAAAGGAATCATCTCATTTGTACTATTCCATTCAATTTTTCTTACACAAATTATGGAACATGTATACAAAAATAAGTCCTTTGGGACTTCATATATATTGGAATAGATAAAATATTGTGGTGTATCAATTTTACACTTCTCAATTTGGTTCTCATTTGACTCATTCTGAACACAATATTTTCCAGATGAACTGTAATTTTGATCCTCCAAAATATCATGTTCCATATCAATTTTATTAGAGAAGTTTTTTGTATTGTCTTTGCCCCTTCTATCACAATATGATCGCCAAAGAGCTAGTGCTCTTTCATATGGAAATTTGTTAATTTCATACTTTGTTACATATAATTTTGGACATATGTCCATATGTTTATCAAGTTTTTTCCTCAAATTTGACTTCAAAAATGATATTTCACTAAATATCCTCTCATCCTCTACTGGTCACAAAAACATGGTTTGATACAAATATTCTAATTTGAAATATTATGATATATTTTCTTGTAAGTATTAGCTATCATCTAAAATCTTCCATAATATTTTTATTGCACCATATTCTAGAGGATTCTCTAGAACATGAAATTGTTTCCACATTGTTTCAGCAAAGCACATGTCTTGTTGAAACAATTTTGATGAATCCAAAAAACATCGAATTTAAAAGATAATAATTTAATATTTCAATCCATATTTTAATATTTTTTTGAATCCTTTAATTAGTTTATAAATATTTCTCTTCGTTGGCTTCTTAATAATTTATGCCTCAAATTTCTCCTAAGGTATATTTTATTCTTTATATTATTTAAATATATTTTCCATTCCTTGGAACCCATTTTCTTATTTCATGGTTAGCTCCTTTCTATTACATTTATAATCTCTTTTCATTACTAAACCCACTTCATATTTTATTTCTCTCTTTTTCCTTGATGGGTGGAGTGTCCACTCGAAATATTGGGCATTTCAATGATTGACACATAATTTATTCTAAAAACAAATCTCAACGATGGTTGAAAATGTTGATGATGAAGTGGTGTATGATAGAAAACCTTGTGAAATGATGCATCAAATGACCAAGTAACATCAGGAATGCTGACGGAAACTATCCAAATATGAAAATTAATCATGCAAATATATATGAGTTGTAATGATTGGAGTAATAATTTCTTTAGGCATACTTTATATATTAATTTATTTGTTTATGATTTAATGCATTTATGCTAATGATACCTTGGTGGGATATGATGAATGAAGAATATTTTGGTATGGCAAGAATTTTATAATCCTTTTGATTCAACCATGAATTAGTATCTCATGATTGATTCACTTATAATGAGTGAATGGGTAACAAAATCATGTTATGAATTTGTATAACACATGATAGTGAATTCCAATAGAGCTAATATGCGAGACCATATTGTTGATAGATATGGAAGGATATAGTACTATAGAAATGTCCACTTGTCTCCCTGCTTATATGGCATTGTTGACTATAACCTTCTTGCAATTAGTGAGGAGCGACTATAAAGGAGAGAATTCATAAGGAAATATATAGTAGAGAAGGGAATTTCCTTGTAGTATGTTCGAGGTACATATGGGGGGTGACTAGATGAAGTGTTGAGGTGTTGGTTAGAACTTCAAATTGATGATGGTGGAATACATGATACAGAAATGTAGGATTTTGAAATCAAGCGATAGGGATGGATTGAGTAGATGTGATCATGAGTATCGGCACATCGGTTTATTGGAATAAATATTTAGTTTCATCTTGTAATGGTAGGTATGCTAAGTAATACATGTACATTGAAACAAAGTTCCATTTAATTGAGTATGATTAACAATTGAAAATGATTGAATTATTAGTTTGTTAATATTATTATAAGATCACCTCACGGATGATAGTAAATATTGAAAGAAAGGATTATAGGCATAGATAATCACTTTTATTTGGTTGAATAAAAAATTTAGGTTGCAGGTGGAATGGTCTCAAATATGAAAATGAGTATAATTATGTAAGAAATATTAGGTGCTATGCCACACAAGATCCAAACACAATGAGAAGGAATCTCACACTTATGAAATATGATATTCTTTATGAATTAGACTTGGAATTTATAAGTTGTATATATATATATATATATATATATATATATATATATATATATATATATATATTGTAATTGTATGTGTATGATAAATGATATATGATGCCTATTGAAGATCGAAAGCCTTGAAGGAAGGTCATTGTTGTGACAAAGGAACCCTCTGATTTCCACAAGTTATATACTACTAGTGGATTTCTAGTAATAAGTTGGTGCTCTCCTTACATGAGAAATACATGACAAGATGGATAACCTAAGGGATCGTTTAGTAGACAAGGGGACATCTAAGCCTAGAGGTGAGTGTATCAAGGAGGAGGAAACTTATAAGTTCATGTGGGATGGAGGCTAGAAACTTGAGGGTGTATTATAAAGGATTATCAAATGAATTATTTCCTATGGAATCCATTATATGGGATAGATGAGTATCCATATAGAGAAGTATTAAATAAAAAATACATACATATCTTTGAATAGATGCTTACATCATGGAAATGAGAAATATTGTGCATAATATAAGTGTTTCTTAATAATTATTATAATATGTATTCTTACTTGATTACTAACATAGGCATATGTTGGAATCTTGAAGTATGGTGGTATACCAAGATATTGAATAGGATGGAACTGCAAATACAATTAAATAATGAAGAAAATAAGTGTTGTTAATGAGAGGACAACATTGAGGATTGTGTTATTCGAAGGGGTATATGATAGAAGGTCCTAGTATTGAATCTCGTTGATTAATTGTACTTAATTATGATTAAGCGTTTGATTTTGTTTAGCATGGATATTTGAATTACCATGCTTTATTTACACCATGAGGAATAAATTTCTTGGTGATTTTAATAATCTAAATATATTTTTTCTTGAAGTTAATAAAATAGTATATATACATGAGGTAGGCGCACATAAAAATGGGGTTATGATAGCAGGATATGGGAAAGGTGAGAGTTATACATGCTAAATAATCCTTAGTTTTCCTTTTTTCCAAACTTTACTTCGTTTCCTTCATCACCATGTTCCTTAATAAAAAATCTAGAAACCGTAACTACCAAACATTGAATGCATGTGGTGGTTGTGGATATGTACACCTTCAATAATTATGAAATCAAGTGGATAAGTACTTTCATCATGGGAATTGTGAGAGAAGTGGTAAAACCTAGCTTTTCTCACATTTTCTTCGAAAAAAATCATGTCCCCACAATAAGGGGGAAAATGAGGTATCGTGGACAGGGTGATTTTTTATTCATTCATTCATCATTATACCCTCCACACATGTGATTGATGGGGAGGGAACGAACTCATGATTGGATGTAGGAAATTGATTGTAGAGAGGAAATGATTCATGTAGTCTAAGAGGCATTTATGTTAATAGTTCTACGGAAGAAGGAATGATTCATTACTGGTCATTCTTGTACTAAGACAAGAAACATAGTTCAATATAATGCTCACCTAAATGACATAATCAGTTTTGGTTCTAAGGTAAATAGTGGAGGCCATTCTGTATTCACATTAATGGTGTGTGACCATTATGAACTCATGCAAAGAATATTGAGGAGAGATGCATGGGGCTAGACATAATAGAGAAGGAAAATCAAATGGAAGAGAAGTAAGTTATAAGAGAGAAATAAATTGAGGGAGAGGAAAATTCATTCTCTCCTGGTTGATGCTAGAATCCATGAAAGTAGTTGTAGAGGTATTGGTTCCTACAATAAGGGTGAACAAGGAATGATAGATGAAATTTTGAATTCATGTGATGAGAACTACATAAATATGTATAGATTCTGAAAATAGATAAGGAAGAGATTCAAATGGTTAAAAGATAATTTCTGTGAAAATAAGTGAATTATAGAGAGGGAGAACATAGAGAGATTCAAAAATAGGGTTGGAAAGGGATTCAGGAAAGATATCAAGCTATGTGATGGAGAATCCATGGACAGAAGCTAAGGAGTAAACCATAGCGTGGGCTGAACAACTAATCAAGGAAGCCTTTAAAACTTGAAAAAGGTCAAGAACTAAGTAAATGTTGTTGGAGTTAATGGATAATATCTAGACCCTCTATGCACACATAAATGGAGAGCTCAGAGACTTTTGAGGGACTATTGAGTAGATAAGGAAGGTATTCTCCTTATTGTTATATGGAATTCTGATCTACAGATAAACCAAATTCCCTAAGTGTGGTGTTTGTCACTTAGAAAAACAGAGGAGAGAATAACTATCACTTTCTCTAAAACAAGCAGATATATAGAACAGGAAAGGAGCCTACCTGTGATTATTTTGCTTCTCCTTCTCCTTCTGTCGTTGTTGTCGTCAATCTCAATCCAACTTAAGTCGCTAGATTAATTCTTGCAAACACAAACAGAAAACAACAAAAAACATGCAATATACAAGATATCTACTGATCTTACTCAAATAAAATCAATTAGATATGAAATACATATATCATTAAAGAATACATTTCACAATAAATAGAGACATACGTATGGGAAAATGAATAGAAATATTTATTAAAGAGTAGAAGGAGGAGATTACAACCAATGGATCGATTTTTTCTCAACCTGCTCCAGCTTCATTCTAGCCTCATCACATCCAGCATTATTCCAACAACATATCAGTACTTTCACTCTATTATCAAATGAGAATCCAACAACATAACTTTGCACAAAATTATTCCTCCCATAGCACTAGAATGAGTGCTCAATTTATCTGGAAACTGATGGCAAATTCTAAATGAATGACTTTATAATAATAGGAAATACATGTTTCCAAGTTCAGAGGTGTTATATGGACACTTGGATTGAAATTTTGACACATATGGACTATTATAGAAGGCACTGGCCATGTGGAGATTCCCATAACAATGAGAATTCTGCTCCCAGGTGACCAACACACCCTTGAGTGTCGAGAAGTGCACTGCAGTGCACCCTTGCATAGAGGATTTGGCACTGCAACGCAGTTAGTCCCATACAGGTGATAATTGGTGAGTCATTAGATGATGTTACATATACTTCAAACCTTGGAAATATCACAATAGAAGCCATGAATAAAATGTCTTCACTTAGGGCATATAGTAACTGAAATATAAGTGGATGATAGACCCTATTTCATTGGTCCTGAGGATGATGTCTAGTTTTACTAGGTCTTGGGGGATGATGCCCAAATTGACCTATAAAATTTTCCCCTAAAGAATGAAGTCAAAATAATAATAGTATTTGGATGAGATGCTTTATGATGTGATGAGCTGAAACTGAAGCGGATGGTGACCTTCATCATTCTTACAATACATTACATCATGATATATTTCATCTTGATCACGAATTTCTGAGGGAGGCATTCCCATGCTCAACACATAAACTATATAATAACATGTACATAGTTCATAAACTCATCTACATTGGAATGTTTCCCAATACACACATATCTACAAATATAGGCCATTGTTCAAATGACGATCTGTATGTAAATCCATCGTATAGATGATGTGTACAACAATCCTAAAATCATAGTCCATATGGATGAAACTAGATCTGGAGTCTTCTCATCTTGTTCACTCAATCATTCAAGTACAAGTCTAACCATGCGAATATATGATTTGTAGTCGAACATGCGAAGACATCGTTTGATTACTAGCCAATGATGTGAGCTATTAACAAATGCGAGAGAACCACCATTGATGTTAATGGCTCTCAAGGTATTGTAGTGTTTGCAAGGCATGAATAGATGATTTGATGTCGAATACCAAACAAAATCTTTCGGTAAAAAGTTCAGAAGCGAGAAAATTTTCGATGATGTAACAAGTCTCAGGGTACTGGAAGATGTTTCTAAGTAAACTTCCTAGATGATGAGCTGATGTCGATAGGAAACAAATTTATCACAAAATGGAAGTTATTGATTTCAAAGACAAAATGTGACTTGATATAGCAATTTTTAGGGATGACTGTCATGAAAATCAAGGTTTATGAGTATTGCAGAAGGATGAGGATTCACTAGATGACTTCTCTTGAACATATCGGCGACATTGAGATGAGTTGGAAGCATTGACCCAAAACCGAAGTGAAAGTATGATGAACCATAGGTATGAATGAACTGTCAAGAAGATTACCCAACCCAAAAGTCATGATGATGGAGTGAAAGTGTCATGTTCAAGAAAAACCTGCTACCATAAAGTGTTATGTTCTTTTTCCCAAATTTTCCCCTGTCATTTATCAACCAGTACCTCTTTATTTTTTAACAATCTTGAGGAGGGTAACATATGCTTTATCTATAATTCAACGCTTCGAGCAAATGCATCATTATTTAATAATTTAATGAGTCTAGCAATAAATTAAACTCTATTCTTGCCATGATCAACAATCTCATCGCTATTTTATGTTTCAATGAGCTTAATGACAGTGACAACCCGATCCTTTTACATGTTTAGAGAGTTTGAAAAAGAGGAAAAAAGAAAAATACATGAGCCCTTTTTCGTAAATTTGTTGCTCACGTCCGAAAAGTGTAAAATGATACCTGAGAAAACCTCTTAGCCATGTTAGACTACGGTTTTCCTTTTTCATAAATAATATATCTCATTCTGGAATAGGGTTAAAATTATACTGAGTAGATGTCGTTTCATTTACTTTTACGAGCTCGAAAATACAAGTGCTTGACAATATTTTCACATTATCAGAGTCTAAAAAGAGCTAAAACAGACTTCAAGGGTTCCTTTTTCGGCATTATCGAAGGTCGAAAAAGAGATAAAAGTGTGCTTCAAGTCTTTTTTCATCTTTATCAAAGCTCAAAAAACAAGGATAAAAGTATGATTTGTGGTCAAATCATTCTTGAATAAGTGTGCACGAATAATCTGTTGTATCAACTGTGAAACCTGTTCAAAACACCATCAAATGGATTAAAAATACCTATTTCATAGCAAAAATGAATAAAAACCATAGTCACAACATTAAATGTGATTGAAAATAATCAAATCGACTAATTAAAAGTGTTTTTACCATTTATTTTTCCCATTTCAAAGTTACCATTTGAGAAATTGGAGCTCTGAACCATTTTCCCCTCCTAACTTCAGCAGTTGATTGCGACAGATTCTGTGGATGATTTCCTCGCCGCTCCATCCAGGTTGGAGCTATGAATATTCTCTTTCCTTTAGTATCATTTATTGTGCATTTTATGGTAAATTTTTAGGGTTTTTAGCCCCTTAAGGTAAATCTAATACGCTCAGAGGGAAACGCACCCTTGAATGTCGAAAGGTGCATTGCAGTGCACTGAAATTCAAGGCCAGATGCACTGCAATGCTCTGTCCCTTGACCTGGGGTGCATTGGGCCCAATTTCCATTCTTGTTTTTCGCTGTGTGCCCAAAATTTCCTAAGTTTTTTGCATGAAATGGATCCTTATGAGTCTTATGATTGTGTTTCAAGTATTCATCAGATTAAAATGATGATTACATGGAGGGAAAGAGAAAATGAAGAACAAAACATGATTTCCCTAAACGATCTGAGTACATTAAGAGCCCTCGGAGATTGCGGGTTGCTAAAGTACTTCAGATTGTCGGGTATGAGGCAACAAATGGAACTATTGGAGTTCCTTATTTTTCCATGGGATTCGATGATACAGGATTTTCACATTAGCAACAAAGTGGTCCCAATATTAGTGGACGACATTTATTTTCTCATAGGATTATCGAGGCAAGGTTCGACCATTTCTCTTTCAGGATCTGCTCTTGGAGGAGAGACAGTGAGAGAATACATACTGCAGTACTGCCATCCTAGGACTGAACCTCGTAAGGATGGGAAAATAAACATCCACGATGCACATGATTTTCCTTTGAGGACCATCCTATTCACTATCGCAAAACTTGTTGGTTCCACTACACTACATGTGGCAAATAGATCATACATGAAGTATGCACTAGAGTGTTTGGAACCAACAATATTTAACTGGGCTAAATTTGTCCTCTTTCAGATGAAAGAAAAACTGACCAAGGAAAAGGGATGAAGGAAGAAGAATTTCAACTATGGCTCGATCCTGATCTCCTTCGCCTTAGAGAGGATTCCATTGATGCAACCCCAGCATGTTACACTAGGTATATCTAGCCCTAGAGATCCACAGATGCAAAGATGGGTAGAATTGATGGCTATACATGCTGGTCAATTGACCATCGTATTATCTATTGCATTATTTTCCTAGTTTTTATGACAGATGATTTCCATTGATGATTATGCATATGCAGGCATAGAATTCCGAGGAGATCCAGACTTGATTCTACTAGACGATGCTAAATGGGGTGCAATTGGTAAGAATTTTTTTACTATGTTTTTTTATTTTTTATAAGGTTTATACATGTTTTTGTATTTTGATGTTTCCCAATACTAAACTAAAGTTTTAATGTATGCATATGTAGGTTGAGTTTGACCATTGGGTCAGACAGCGCAGAGAGAAGAGGAGCTAGCAGAGAGGGTTGTCAGGAGAGAAGTCCTTCGGGATTTAGATATGACTGAGACTCTTGCTAAGCTATAGTAGAACATAGAGGGATTGACTCTTGGGATTATGGATTTCCAGATCTAAGAGTTACCCATAAGACTGCAGTGCCACAGCTCGTGTTCCTAACCGTTGGATGCGATTATTGCATAGGATAGCTAGATCAGTAGTTTGTTATCACGAGCATCACTACTTTAATTTGAAATTTTGCATACATTTTGAGGTCAGATGACCAATATCTCTTGGGTAAATTTTTTTTAAAAACCTATAGCTATCTATCTATTTGTTTTCAATGTTTTCCTATGCTTATTGTGCAATTATATTCAATTATGTGATGTGAATTGAAAATATGTCTTTAAATGTGTTACAAATGTTTGTTTATAACATAATTCGCTAAGGAATCAGTTAATGTGTTCAAGTTTCTGGAAATGTGTTGATATTGAATAAAATCAAAATGTCTTTCCAAAATTCGAACTCTTAGGAACATATGATGCAGTGTTGGATTTATGACAGTATAAACACTAGTAAGTTGCAGTACCACAAGTTGTGAGTCTAACCTAATGATAATGTGGTTAATACAAAATGAAATGGCATCAGAGAGAAGTTTGTTCAACGCGATATACTTAATGATATTTTTTGTAGATCGACCGATACAAATCCCTTGAAAAATCACTAACTCATCGTTCAGAGTGAAAATGACCAACGTTGCAGAGGATAGATTCTACGTACTACGACTAGCACCATCAGCATAACCAACGACTAGTTCCAAAGATTCAGACATCTGCAATGAAATCTAAACCAGATTACTAACTTCAAGAAAAATCTAGAAAAACAAACTAAGATAGTAAATGCAAATCAAAAGCATATATACAATATAATACAAAAATTCATTACACTCATGTTTAAGCATAGTAATTTTTGAGATACAACCCATTTTGGGGCTGCACCAATGGAATTCCATCATAATTTACCAACTTGTAGGTGCCCTTAGCAAGAACTCTTTTGAAATATAAGGGGCCATGCCATAACTATTGAAATTTTCCTGTACCTATTACATTAGCTTCCTTATCATAAAGTAAGATCATGTCACCCTCTGATAAGATGCGAGGTTGGACATGTTGGTCGTATTGTGGCTTTATACGTCTCTTATGCGCTTCGTTGGCCAATGCGGCTTCACGAAGTGTTTCATCAAGATGGATGAGGTTAAAAAGATGTGCTTCTTCAAAAGAGGTGTCAGGTAGCAAGTCAATGACGAGTTTTAATGATGGTATTTCACATTGGATAGGAAAGATAGCTTCCAGACCATACACCAATTGAAATGGGGAAATCTGGTTGCATTTCTCACCAAGGTTCGATATGCCCACAAATTCGAGTACATGATCAAATGCCAATTTCATTTATGAAATCCTATCATTTGTTGAAGAATTCGCTTAAGAATATTGTTAACAGCCTCAACTTGTCCATTGGATTTTCAACTCATTCATCATGTGATTGCGAAAATGCTTACCATGATCTGTGACTATAGCCTTTGGAACACCAAACTATGAGATGACATGATTGAAAAAGAATAATGCAGTTGTTTTGCATGTGTTATTGAATGTAGGAATTGCTTCGGCCCACTTGGTAAAGTAGTCTACTGCGATAATAATATAACCATGCCCCCCGAATGAACGAGGGTTGCAGGTCATGAAGTCAATGCCCCATTTTACAAATGGTCCCAGAATGATAATAGGATGCATCAATGCTGGCAGTTTGTGGATTTTATGATCAAATATCTGGCACGCATGACACCTTCTGACCATGAGGATGCAGTCGCGAATATGGTAGGCAAAAAGTAACCGACACAGAGTATCTTCTGTGCGGTAGCGTATCCAGACAAGTGTCCACCATAAGCCCCAACATGACGATCATTTAGAACCTTTTTGGCCTCCTCATGAGTGAGGAACCTTCTTAAAATCATATCAATTCCATGACAATAAAGTGTATTGCCGACAATCATATAATCTTTGGCTTGGTATTGAATACGTCGTTGTTGAGAGCAAGGGGTATCGGGCCAAAAAGTCTGGGTTTGGAGATAAACGATAAAATCCCCATAATAAGAATCATATTATCCAATCATAAACATAGAATCATCAGGAATTGATGGTTCCAATGTAGTAGCAGTACTATCAGAGGAAAGGTCGCAGAGAAGCTCAGCCAAAACTAAAGACTTCTTTGACCTTGGTTTGATGAATTCCAAATAAAATTTTTGTACAATGATAATCCATTTTGAATAATTTCCCCCCAGAAATTGACGTGACTGAATGTAAGTCATGGGGTTGCAATCCGAAATGACAATGGTATTTCGGAACAGGATATAGTGGCAAAATTTTTGGATAGCTTGAACGTCCACCAAGGCGAAATTTTTGACTTATGAATACTTCACTTCTGTATCATTGAGATTATGACTCAAATAATATATTGGATGTTCTATCCCATCTTATTCTTGGACCAATACATAGCAATGGTTGTATCATCCATGACGATATATAAGAAATAATCACTCTGATAATTGGGGGGCTACATTAATGATGCCTAGAAAAGTGTATCCTTGACATCATCAAAAGAATCTTGCGCAACCTTATCCCAATGGAAGGGAATCCCCTTTTTCAAGAGACAAGTAAATCCTTTAGCCATTTCAGCATAGTTGGGTATGAAACTCCTTAGGAAGTTAGCCTTTCCTTGAAGTTTCTATAACTGAAGTAAATTTGATGGCATGGGCGAATCAAGAATAGCCTGGACCTTCAGTGGGTCGATTCGAAATCCTTCGTTTGAGACGATGAATCCTAGAAAACGACCAGAACCAACAAAAAACACACATTTATGTGGATTGAGGCGTATTTTGTAGTGTCGAAAATGTAGAAAGATAGCTCTCAAATACTTCAGGTGATCAGTCTGATTTCGTGAATGTGCGGGTAAATCATCTAGATAAGGTTGAACAATGTTCTTAATGTCATTGAAATCATAATACATTGCTCTCTCAAATGTTGCCCCAATGTTCTTTAAATCAAATGGGAGTTTATGATAAGAAAATGTGCCCCAGGGATAGATGAATGTTGTCATATATTGGTCCTCTCGGTTGATTTTATTGTAACCGTAAAATCCATCCATGAATGAAAATATTTCACATCCAGCACAATCGTCAATAATATGGTCGATAAAGGGAGTAGGATAGTTGTCTTTTGGACAAGGAAGATTGACACCCCGATAATCGATGCACACTCTGATTGTCCCTTGTTTCTTCATAACAAGAACAATATTAGAAACCCAATCAGTTAGCGGAACAGGGTAAGTGAAACCAACATGCAAACTTTTTTCAACTTCTGCTTTAATGGCAACGGCCTTCTTCAGATGAACATGACGAAGGCGTTGACGTATCGGTTTGACATCAGGGTACATTTTAATGGTGTGTTCAACGATACTATTATCTATGCCTAGCATTTCCTCGTAAGACCAAGAAAATATATCACAGAATTCACGAAAGAGAGAGAGTGACAAGTTTTGAAATCTTATGAAGAACAAGACACACTGACATCATTGTTTTCTACAACGCTGATTTTTGTCGAAATATCGATAGAAATAGTTTCTTCAATATTTGATAAATTTCGCTCAGATTCGATTGCATTAATAGGAAAATAATTCGAAAATAATGTTTTGATCGACGGGTGATATAGTTCAATAATATTATCTTCTTTGTAATCCTAAAGATGGGAATGAAGATGATGATCTTCCCATGGTTCTCCTTCTGGCATCATGGATTCCACAATTCTCTGATCAGTCAAGAATGTGGATAAAAAAGGATCAGATGGAGTACAGAAATATAATGAAAAATCGACCCAAACGATCGGTGAGGATGATTTCAGATTTGTTGCCCAAGCCATGTACATTGATTGCTATGCTAGCTCAATTGGGTTGGGCGGCAGAAATCCATTCAACGTAAAAATTTCAGAATCATTAGTAATCTTCCTTAAGCCAGATGGAGTGGAAGATATCATGTAGCAAGTCTCTATGCTTGTAATTTCTATCAATGTCGCAGGCGACTATAATGCAAAGGTTCTCATTAGGGAAGAATCATTTTAGAGTCCTACACCAATGTTTTGAAGTCCTAGTTGGGGTGTGTGAAATAATGGAATGCTTCCACTTACTTGGGAACTGGTGGCAAAGAAGGAGAGTTGATTGATGACTCTAATAAAATCTTTATAAGGAAAGGTGATCATTCTAAGACATGTAGAGACGATTGTAGTCATAGCATATACCCATGGCCTTTCAAGTAAAATGTTGTAGTCAAGGGGTTTTTCAATGGCCTCAACTTCAACATTTATTGTTTTCCCCTCTAGTTTGACATGTAGGTTATTGATGATACCACAATTCTTATATGTATGACCGTCAAAATTTTTCAATGTCGTAGGAAATTGAGATAGGCATGGCGAGCTAAGTGATTTCCAGCAGTTTAGAGACATAATGCAGGTAGATTCTCCCTCATCAATAATAGCACGATGAACGAGGTGATTGAGAACATTTACTTGGATGGAGAATGTCGATTCTGCTGGTAATTGTGGCACATAGCCCGTATGATTAAAGACTACAAGATTGGAATTTTTCAAGTCGATTCCACCAATTCCCGCCAACAAAACCTGCTTATGGGAGGGAAATTTTGAAGTACCTGAAGCGCCGACATAGTTGAAGGGGATTGAGCCAAATATTAAACTATATTATAATTTTAAGCAACTCAGGCTTGAGGATACAATGTCGATTTATGGACGACTCCCTTCGGTGGCTTTATTGTTAACTCGGGAATAGTAGTTGGTGGAATAGATTCCATAGACGGATTTGTGGTCAAGGTAGTAGGTTGATCAGTAGCCTGACTACCATAATATGTATTATGCGTTGACACCAAAACACTAGTTTTTGTCTTTGTGACAAATAGCATAAGCACTTGGGAACTAGAAGTTGGATCCGTAGCAACCAAATTTGTGTCTGGATTTGGAAATGGGTCTGTCAACACAACAGATGCGAGTGAGGTCTTAATTAATTTTGAGACTTAAACACAGTGAGGAAATTCTTGAACAAATTCCTCCTCATTACATATTATGCATGGGTAATGAGGTTTTTGATTGTTTCTAGTTTGTTGATCATATGATCATTCGTGTGGGGTTGAATTTTGTTTTTTCTTCGCTTTCCCCTTTTTCTTACTTCCAGGTTTCTTGTCACTTTTTCCTTTGTCAGATGACATGGAATGGATTTCAGAAGAAGGTGTAGGATCATATGCAGTAGAGTGATGTGTGCTTGTAGTACCGATCATACCATCACCGGCATGAGATTCCTTAGATGGAGGAGGAATAGTAAAATTAGATCGCGGCGCGTTGGGAATTTTATAATAGAGTGTGCCAGACTAAGTGTAAAACAAATCTAAGTACTGGGAACAAGCAATGATCTGCTCTTTAGTGATGACACCACCCTTAGCCACATCCTTAGTGATATATGGCAGCAAGGAATTAATGAACCACTCAACAAGAATATGATCAGGAATAAATGTCTTGACCATTCTACAATGACGACACCACTCATGAATATGATCAGAAATATGAGTAGCATTAGTCTGCTTAAAATTGGTCAAGAGTTTTGTTCCAGTTTCATATCGTATGGGTAGATGGAAGTGGGTTAGAAAGGTATTAGCTAAGGCAGTGAAATTATCAAATGAAGCTCATGGTAACTCAATGTACCACTTCGCAGCCGAACTAGTGATCTTACACTGGAAAAGATGTAGTCGAACAGAGTCATCATTTAAGGAGTTGGATGAACACCATAAATGATAAGTCATAAAATGCGTTGACGGGTCTTCCCCAGGGTTTCCATTGAACTTATGAATATCCGATGAAAATTTATGTGGTATCACCAACCACCAAGGAGCATAGTTGATTCGATCATTGGTAAGTTGGTTTAAATCAGGTAATTCTAAAGTTGCAACAAAGGGAAATTGTCAATTTAAGTCAGGTTGAGCATAGCCAGGGTATGATGTAATTTCTTGGGCAACATGCTTTTGAGCACCAAAATAAGGAATTTGTTGCTGGTAACCCAGATAGGGGTTGTTTTGATAAGCAAACGCTTGAGGATTCTGTTGACCAAAACTTGGGTAAGCTACTTGTTGTTGGAATTATTGTTGTGGCATTTGCGCTTGTGGTTGCCAAGGTGTCTGTCCACCAATATTATAGCCAAAACTAGAATATTTTGGACCCATTTTTCAATAGGTAAAACATGGTTGTGTCTGCAACATCCCATAATAGGGTAATCCATATTGTGAATAAATAATTTCGGATACAGGTGGTTGTTGTAAACCAACCGAAGGACCTGGAGTCTAAGGGCCCAATACTTGAGGGTATTGGGTGGAAGGACCCGCTTGAGATGGTTGAGGTACAACACTTTGAGCCTATAACAGGGTAAGGATGTATTAAAAGTGGATTTGATGTGGGTGCAATAGGTTGAACCAGTTGATATGAATGCACAACTCTTTTTGGTTGAATGGGAAGAATATTTTGTCACTGACAAACAATCATTCTGATATTAGGATGACCATATAACAACAGAGTACTGTCAAAATGGGCGACCATAGGTTTCCCCCCAGCATGAGGATTATAATAAGATGTATTATATTGTTCTCCAAATGCTGGGAGTCCAGTTGAAATTGTACTGGATGGAATATACCCAGATGTACCAACTTGATATTGCACTGAAGATGTATATAAAGGATCAATCCATTCAGTACTCATTAGAGATGTACCAGATAGAATACCAGATGATGACATTGGTGAAGTCCATGGGTTTGAGGGTGCACTAGAGAAGGTTCCAAATAAAGATTGGTAACCAGGTGGGACGGAAGGGCCACCATATAGATGTGACTCTAGTAATGTGGTGAACATCGACGGGGTAGCAACAATAGATGTTGTTGCAACTGTAACAGATGGTACAACTGGAGATGTTGACTTAGCCATGGTCATACGACCCAATGTATACCCTATAGGATCTATGGGAACTCGAATTGACACAAGATTAAAGAAATTAGCATGAGGTGATTGAGGAAAAGACTCGTAAAGATAAAGCTCCTCCCCAAAATGAGTTGGAGTTGAAGGTATTTCATCTTGTGGTATTTCTTCAATTGAAATCAAACCAGGTGGAAGAACTTCATCGTTAGGCCCGAGATATATTTCAGGCAGTTGATTGTGCAATATGGGAGACTCAATGGCTACAATCGATTGTGGAGAGATCGATACAAGAACAACTTCCAGTTGTTCGACTTCGAGATCTATATGTTCTGCTAAAATAATGACAGGATTTGGATCAACTTCCAATTGAACAACGTTGGGTTCGGGAGGTATGGTCTCACTGATTGTAATCCTGTAGAAACAACTCAAGATGAATTTGGTATATGTGAGGATGATGTCGCACCAGAGGTACTGATAATACTGGTTTCGGTAGAATGATGTCACCTTTGCCGACCAGAAATGGCTTCCGGTGGTAAAGGTGGTTTAAGTGTTATTATATGTAAACGATGAGGAAAGGGATGTTCTTCTTCCACAATGACTGATTAATTTTGTGACAAAAAAAAATAAAAAAAATAAAAGGGTAATTCTAGGAAAAAGCTTTACCAAGTAATTGTGAACTGCAGAATAGCTCCTGGTGAACCAAGAAGTACGGGCAGGAAATCTCGCATAATGTTGTGTTCAGTGTATCACAAGTTACAAGACAACTGACTCGGTTACCTATGGATGGAAAACAACCTAAAGTTGTCCTCCCAAATATACCTGAAGGTACGTGGAGGCCCAAGTCAGTATTAGCGATGTCTAATGAGAAATCGCACAATGAGAGCACCCCCTTATACTTTTCGTACTAGAACACCACCCTATATACCCGAAGGTACATGGATGAGATCCGATATACTTACGTACGTGGAGTGAGGTATCACACTCAAAATGTATTGCATAAAAGTTAATGACAATTGTTATGTTTAACGACGCCAGAACACGTCTCTAGCCTAAACCTTCTAAATGTTATCATTAATGTTCCAATGTTTTCTTAGGTAAATACAGATAGATTTCATCTTGATCTTGTTTAAAAGTTTGTCTTTGAGGTTCACCGTGTGATGTAATGGAAATTCCTAAAAATTCAAACTAAATTATAAGCAAACTTTTCAATTTAGATTTTTCAATGAAAATCCTAGCTACTAAGGGAAAGAGCAATCAGTTTTTGAGCAAACAACAAAGAGCACAAACTAAATGAAAATTTTCCAACTTGTTCTTATGCGACACAAGCAATTCACTATATGCACATGCATTTTTTTCTTTTAAGCTTCCTTTAATGTGAATGAAATAAAGGAAACTATATGCATAAATCAATCAAACAAGTGTTTTCTTATGAGAAACAAGGAATGAAACAACAATTTCTCTTAGGAAAATGAAGAATGGAACTATAATTTTCCTACAGGAAACAAGGAATAAAACAAAAATTTCCTTTTCGAAAAAAAAATTGATATAATGCATAAATGAAATACTTTGAATTTGATTTGCCAATGATAAAGAAAAACACTAATCAAACATTGAACAAATTTACTTTTCAGAGGAAGAACATGAAAGTTTACTATTCTCTAATAGGTATCAGACATCTAAGAATACAGTAAACAAGTGGTTGACACTAAAAGAAATGACAAATTTAGATGGAATTTTGTTGGCTGAGGGGGAAACACAGTCCCTAAAGGGAGACAATGCATTGCAGAGCACCCTTGAGTGGGAGACAGTGCACTGCAGTGCATTGTGTCTTGACCAATAGTGCGTTGGGCACAGTTAGGATTGAAAATCAAGCAGCAAGACACACTTATAATGCAATTTTTTCATTCAAATGACTGATAATAGAAAGTAGATGCTACTAATGAGGATAAACAGAGGAAAAACACTGGGAATGATAAGATACTTTATCCCCAGTGGAGTCGCCAATTTGTTATACGGAATTGTGATCTACGGATAAACCAAATTCCCTAAGTCTGGTGTTTATCACTTAGAACAATAGAGGAAAGAATATATATCACTTTCTCTAAAACAAGAAGATATACAGAATAGGAAAGGAGCCTACTTGTGATTCTTTCACTTCTCCTCCTTCTTTCACTGTTGTCGTCGCTCTCAATCCAACTCAAGTTGCTAGATCGATTCCTGCAAACATAAACATAGAACAACAAACAACATGCAATATACAAGATATCTACTTATCTTACTCAAATCAAATTGATTAGATATGAAATACATATATCATTCAAAAATACATTGCACAAGAAATAGATACATATGTATGGGAAAATGAACATCAATCTTTATTAAAGAGTAGAAGGAGGAGATTACAACCAATGGATCAATTTGTTGTCAACCTGCTCCAGCCTCATCACATCTAGCATTATCCCAGTAGCATATCAGTACTTTCACTCTCTTATCAAATGATAATCCCACAACATAACTTTGTACATAATTATTCCTCCCCTGGACTAGAATTAGTGCTCAATTTATAGGGAAACTGATGGTATTTTCTCAATGAATTACTTTCTAATAATAGGCAAGACATGTTTCCAAGTTCATAGGTGTTAGATGGACACTTGGATTCAAATTTTGACACATATGGACTGTTCCAGAAGGCACTGGCCATGTGGAGATTCCCGGAACAATGATAATTCCGCTCCCATGTGACCAATGCACCCTTTAGTGTCGGGAAGTACACTGCAGTTAACACTTGCATGGAGGATTTGGCACTGCAACGCAATTATTCCCTTGCAGGTGAGCATTGGTTAGTCAATAGGTGATATAACATATACTTCAAACCTTGGAAATCTCACAATAGAATCCATGAATGAAATGTCTTCACTTAGGTCATATAGAAACTGAAATATAAGGGGATGATAGACCCTATTTCATTGGTCCTGGGGATGATGTCCAGTTTGACCAGGTCTTGGGGAATGATGCCCAAATTGACCCATAACACTTATTCTATGTAAGGAAATAAATGTGTGTCACCAAAATATTTGTGTTGTTCCAAGAAAAAAAATAGCAATGAGACAATGGGATAGGTAATTTTTTATCCTAAGAATGATTTCCATAAAAATGTTCTAAGGAAAATCCATAAAAATGGTCTAATTTTCCTTAGCGGCATCATAGCTTCAATTAGGGTGGCCTATTATAAAAATAATTAGTGCAATAGAATCTATGGTTGGGTGGAACATTTCTCTACCTAAGTTAACGTTGGCCTTCAACTTTGAACTAGATAATTTCTTCCTTTGGTTTGTTTATGCTTGATGCACTTTTCTGGAGTATTTTTCTATTTCAATGTTGGATATTTCTACAAGTTTACTATTTCTTCCTAATGGTAAATCAATGTCACATGTGAAAATGTAATTCTTGTAAATATAATTTTATATGATGCTACAACATTTTACTAAGTATCATTACCTCTATTTATTTTTGGATGTGAGTGTGCCAGTAAACATACATAGTGTTATATCTTGTGATGAATATGTTATGTGAATCAATATTATGGTTATTGGATACCATTAGGGAATAATGGACCATGGAGGGAACATATAATTTCTTTGGTAATGTTATGGAACATATGCTTTCTGTTCTAATATTAAGCATGAAACTAGAGGTATATATTATGCCTGGTCTACTTAATCATACTCATACACCTTGTAATATTTTTTTATTAAAATAGTAATTCACTTGTTATGTTAAAAAGTATACCTAAAATAAATATAGGCTATTTCCAATAATTTTTTGATTAAAATTAATTTAAAAACAATTTAGATATAAAATATAATTGTATAAGGGATCCAAAAGACATCGTTCTTTTATGCCCCATGGTTTTGAAAACTAGGCTATTCATGAATATTTTGTTTTATGGAAGTGCTTCTTGAGCATTTTAGATAAAATTACATATGTACAACACCTCAAATTCTTATTGGGATAAATCACAATGCTCTTTTTGTTTGCATGTATGTTTTCATCAGTGTGATATGAGGATCAATTCTTTAACTAGAAACTTAACTACAGTACTTAGCACTAACAACAAATCTATGCACACGTGATCGAATCGATGTACATGTACATGTTTATATTGGTTTAGATTGGATTTGAATCTTACAGAGGGAGTATATATGATTTTTTCTAGGGAGAAAGAAAGTCTTGTATCTCCAAGGATTTTAGCTCCAAGGAAAAACTCTTTTACAGTGAAAATTTTGACTAAAACATTTTCACACAACAGATTTAATCCCTCTGGAAACCTAATAGATTTGTATAATATATATATATATATATATATATATATATATATATACACACACACACACACACCACATGTAATTTTTCATTGTTTAAACTATATTTTTTAATGTAAAAAATGGATTCAATGTCATCAAAATTTACTTGAGAACTTGGATTTTGTAAACTACATAGCTTAAACTTGCAATTTGAACACATATGTTTGATTGGAAACAAAAATGACCAAAAAATATTCTTAAAAAAGGGCCACAATGAGACTACTTAAAATGATTTAGCCATAAACAATTATGTTTTTTCAATTGCTAGATATATTGCACATATAGTTTTTTTTTTATCATATAAAAATATACACATTTAAATTCTTTTCTTGAAATATTTTATCTGTGGATTATATTTTCCATATTAAAATTATTTTTTTGTTATTAATATATTTTTTAATACTTTTCAATATTAATTAACTGTCTAAATTAAAATATTTTATTTATGAGTCACATTGAATATTTTATTATTAATTATATATTTTTGAATGTTGCATTTTAATTTGATAATAAAAAAAAATTAAATTACATATCTCCTTGAACATTTTTCCTTTTAATTACTCTTCTTACAACATAGAATTTTTTTATTATGATCAACATTAAAATGATTTGTCATTTACACTCTCTCCATGTACATATGCATGACTTTAAGATTGAAAAAAATTATTCGACATGCATATTAAAAAATATTGTTTCAGTCATGTACTATTATTATTATTTTTTTAATTATTTAATTCATGTACTGAAATATTTTTAGAAAGTATAAGAATTATACAATTTTTTGTACTCAAAAGTACACCATTTTTTTATTACTTTTAGTTACTTTATTTCTCTATGAAATTGGTATAAGATTATGATAATTTATATGGACATTGAAATATTTTATTTATGGTTGAGAATAAGAATATAACATGTATACTCTCTTTTTTTTAATATTATAGCCCACATTGTTTTATTTATAATGAAAATTTTAACTATTTTGAACAACACATTTAATTCCTCTGGAAACCAAATATATATATATATATATATATATATATATATATAATTTTTTAATCTATAAAATGGATTCAATGTCTTCAAAAATTTATAGTGAAAAAAATGACTAAAAAATTTGCACATAAGAGAATTAATCTCTATGGAAACCTAATAAATTTGTAATTAAGATATATATATATATATATATATAATTTTTTAATGTCTTCAATTTTTTTTTAATGTTTTCAAAATGTTAAATCCCATCTTCATGGCTACCATATATATGAATAGGATGTTAATAATCATTGATGTCTATGGGCAACCAGTAAACAAAATAAAATTGCATATCTAGTGATGTGGATTGCATATAGAATCTCTCAAAATATCTCCTACATCTTCATCTTGCTAATGAAATTTATTTGAAGTATATAGTTTCAAATTTATTATTCATTTTCTTAAATTCTCATTTTAATATAACCTCTTTAGTTTCAATGTTGAAAATTTGGATGACAATCCTTATTTCAATAATACATCGGTTTTGAATATACTTGGTTAAATTTTTTTTAATAAAATGTCTTTAGGAATCCAGTCAATTGTGTTCCAGCTTAATTTTTCGAACAACCAACACCTTACTATTCCAAGAATAACAACAATTGCTTTATCAATTCCTAGTAGAAACTAAATGGATAAAATTTAAACAATTTTAGTGAAATTTGTTTTTTAATAGGGTGTCTTCCAACAAATGATCTTACGATAGATTTTTTTAAACTGCTAGCACCTTGGTATTCAAATAACAACAACTAATTTATCATTTCTTTGTAGAAACATAATTTTCATAGAGTGTACATTGAAAATAAAGGGTAAGTAACAAAATAAACGATGGAATTTGGGTTGTGAACGTGAGGGAGCATGTTTTTATAATGAATTTTTTTAATTTTTTCATACATTTTGACTTAAAGATGAGTCGAAGTTAAAAATCGAGAATCAAACATCAATTACTTTAAGGAGATTGAAAAATCAAAGACTTATTATCTAAATAATATTTGAAAATGACAAGTATATATCATAAAATTATAATTATATATATACTAGAAATTCATTATCGAGGGGAAAAGAGAACCAGGTTCTCAAGTTCTGTAATGGACACATATAATTAATGATGCTTATTTTATGAATATTTTTAATTTTTTCATATATTTTAACTTAACGATGAGTCGAAGTTAAAAAGCAAGAATCATAAATTAATTATTTTAACGAGATTGAAAACTCAAAAACCTATTATCTAAATAATATTTGAAAATGACAAGTATATCTCATAAAATTATAGTTATATATACCCAAAATTCATTATCTAAGGGAAAAGAGAGTGAGGTTCTCAGGTTTTGTAATGGATAAAAATTATTATAGTTCTGAAAACTGAAAAAATAAATAAATAAAATAAAAATTAAGAAAAAAAAGGTAGAGCATGCAAGAAAAATTGCAACAGAATAATGGTTCTCGGGTTATGTAATGGACACATATATTTAATGATACTTATTTTATTACGAAAACCCAATACATTTCTAAGAAAAAATTATTATGGTTCCGAAAAATGAATATATATATATATATGTGTGTGTGTGTGTGTAGAAAAGGTGGAGCATGCGAGAGGAATTGCAACGTAGAACAAATTCATAGACTTACTTGTACCATTGTACGTTGGTTCATTCAAACTATAGTACTTTGCAAACAACCCTATACCATTGTATGCTAAATTCTTTGCTTCTTAATTCAAATTCTACAACTTTGTGAACAAATCTCGTGCATTAGATATGATTGTGACTAAACATATGCAACAAACTTGGAAGATGAAAAAAACACTATACAATTCTTTAAATAGACGTGAAAATAAGACTCTTGAAATTTTAAATAAAGGTGAATAATTATTTTACTACCATTTGTTCCAAAAAATGAGGGTCATTACCTTTTTTAGACCGAATGTGGAGGGTGAAATAACTATCATAAATACATATTCTTGTAAATTTAGGTGAATGGAAGGTTGTAACTCCTAATTTCAATGGATAATTTTTTTTTTACCCTCTCCCTTAAAATAAGGTGGGTTAACCTCTAGACTTAATTTTTTTATAAAATAAATTTGGGGAAATTTGAAATATAAATTTACTTTTTTTACCCTCTCCCTTAAAATAAGGTGGGCTAACCTCTAGAACTCATTTTTTTAAATAATAAATTTGGGGTGAGTTTAAATAATATACTATGATACAAAAATTTCGCCCAATAAAAATTTAGAACCCCTTAATTTTTCCCAAGGGCAAAAAATCACCCCTAAAATTTTCTATGCCATGAAGTCCTGGACTACTGGTATATTTTCCAGCATAGGGTTCTTCTCCTTAGATTTAGTAAATCCCACTTGGATGGCATGAATCTAGCATCCTTTTCTGATGCATTTACCGAACTGAGATGTTGTGATGGGACGTAATTGCAAAGGTTTCTTGATTCCTTGTAATGATTGGTGTGACCCATATTTAGTGCGAAAGTAAATGATATTATCTTTGCAGTCTACTAGAGACCAATTTCCTTCTAGTCAATCCATACCTAGTAGTATTTTATCGGAACCCAAGGGTAAAATATTTTTTTTACCTTTAACCGCTGATTTCCGATTTCCAAAGAAAAATTTGAAATGTTGGCACTAACCCTTCTCTTTGCTTCAGTGGCTAGTTGTACCAGCCAGGGGTTCTTAAATTTATGGCTTTGTAAGTTTTTTTTTTTACTATCTGGGGGTTTACATAACTTAAACTGGCACCAGGGTCAACCAAAATAGAAACAGTTTGTGAAAATAACTTACCTTAAATCTATATCATTTTTGGCTGGTAATCTGCTTATCAGTCTTCAAGAGATGCATTAATTCTGGGTATATTTTGATCCACATCCCCCATCGTGGAAGCCTCTTGCAGGTTGGTTTTTATTTCACCTCTCCCATAATGAGGAAAATTCTTGTAATAATGTGCCTCACCGCATCCACAGCATTGTAGAGGGGGTTTCTAGGTCTGTCCATGTTCTAGTTTACTAGAGGCTTATGTGGGTCATTCCTTTGTTGGCCATTTTGTTCTGTAGTGATTTCTCCCAAACTGCCTACTTACTGAGATTCTTGCAGAATTTTTAAAATTACCAGACCTGGTATTTTTAAAATTCGAGTTATTTTTATGTCCTTTCTTTGGAAGCCAGTTTATATATGTTTCCCCTTTTGCCTTGGAATTCTGATAGCACATTTGTGCTTTTCGAATCGCCTCATCCATAATCTTTAGATTTACGAATTTGATTATTTCTTTCATGTGAGCAGGTAGACTACCCAGAAATCATTCAAATTTAGCCTTTTCATCTCTCAGGTAAGGTACATATCTTAACAATGATGTGAAATTAGTTATGAATTCATCCATAGTCATTTGTCCCAGTCTCAAATCATGGAATTCCCAAGATTTTTCATAATATAAATGCTATGTTAGATACTTATCCTTGAAATATTTATGAAACTCGTCCCATGGTGACATTCTGGTCTTCAATACTTCGAACATTTTCTACTTCCTCCCACCATAAAGTAGCTTTCTCCCTCAGTTGATAAATAACCAAGTGAGCTTTGAGGTTGCTATTGTTGGGGTTCCCATGTTTTGGCCAGATTGGCAAAACCAAAAGACAAGACAACATCAAACCGCTTTGGGATCTCAGGATCTAGCCCTCCTGGATCCAGAGAGGGATTTCTCTATAAATGCAAAGAATGATATATCTTTAAGGTCAGTTTATGGTATTAGACTAGGTATGAAGCACAGGGGTTTGGTTTTGTTTGTTTGGTTGGATATCATTAACTGAGAAGGTTAAGTGAATTGAAGAAGGAAATAAGTAGAATGATGTTTCAGCATGGGAAGATAGGTCAAGAGAAGTGCCAATCCATTGGGCTATGGAGTCATAAAAGGGTTTACTCGCATAACAACTATCCAAGGGTTTCCATAGGGAAAGTCATCTATACCAAAGGATATTTTTAGATAGATGGTAAGATGGAACATTAAGAAGTGAGGTGAAAGAAAGAAACCAAAGTGCAGCCTAATATTAGGTAAAGACTTTTAACCTATCCTGATTTTTACATACTCACAAAGGAAACTCTTAGTAAAGACACAAAGGGTATCTTAAGATCAAGTAAGGAATTTTAACCTAACTTGCTTTCAGCATACTTTCAAGGGAAACAATCCAGAAGTCCTCATAACCACTTTCAGACAGTAGAAAAAATTTAATATTGAATACAGAGCAAGGCCTAAGATCAGAGAAAGACTTTTAACCTTCTCTACTTTTGACACCAACTCACAGGGAAACTTTCAAGACAAATTGTTGGAGAAGAAAATAGAGGGCAGGGCTAACCATAGACTTCCCTAGTTCAATATTTACTTAGCATGAAATGAAAATATCATTTAAGAACAATGTTTCAAGTTGTACTCAGCAAGACATGGGCTCACCAACATTTCTTGACTAGTTATACTCTATAGAATTATTCTTAAAATACACAATCAGAGGAAAACATAAATAAATCTTATCAGTGAGATTTAGGGTACTTCCAACAGTATGTCCTAATCTATACCTACTATTATTTATTAGAGAATAATGGACAGTATGAAAAAACATGAAAGGAGACAATTACAGTAAGGAAAACATCACCAATAATATAGACCAGGATCCTGTGAATCTGCTTGTTCAATTGATGTGAAAAACCAGTCACATACTTTGAGTCCAGGGGATCTTTATAGTCTGAACTTTTCTTCCCAGCCTACTATATTACAAACTACTCAGCTACTTCCCCTCAATAACAGTTCAAACAATCAATAAAATCACAACCCAGCAACCCACATTTTCAATGTAATTTACAGGGGTTCTTATAGGTGAATGAGGAGGTGGAGTAATAGATATGAACTTAAATGATTCATTAAGATAGATGAGAGGAAGTATTTGAATGCCCACTCTGCATAATGGCTTTGC
This sequence comes from Pinus albicaulis, assembly GCA_034641835.2. Classification (NCBI taxonomy): domain Eukaryota; kingdom Viridiplantae; phylum Streptophyta; class Pinopsida; order Pinales; family Pinaceae; genus Pinus; species Pinus albicaulis. The sequence continues at coordinate 696,911,369 of CM076580.1, forward strand.
ATTAATTGTTGGTACCCTTTAGGCTGGTTCAGAAGTCTTTGTCAGGCTGACAATAACTTTAGGTATGTTTATTTGAAGTACTATCTGGCTGCTGGTACTTTGTTTTGTCTTCTGATATAAGCAAGGTGGATATTTGGTCTTTCAAGTGTTCCATACCTCCATAACTGTTGTCCTGACAATTTAAAAAACCTCTGTCAGTGTAATAATTGTTCTCATGCTCGATGGAAATGGAGGCGGTCGTGTAGCTAGTCCTTCTTTGGAGAGGAACGTTCTGCTGATCTGGCTCTGATTCTCTTTAGGATTCATTTAGCCTCTTTAATCATCTTCATGTTTTTATCCTTGCTGACTGTGGATTAGGCTTCTTTTTCTTCAATATTGTGCCTAATCCTCTTAATCTTCTTCTGATACTCCTTTATTTTTTGCTGATGGTTGCACAGGTGGTAGTGGCGATGGAGGGTTCATGTAAGGGTCAATGATCAGGATGAATCATAAAACATGGAATTGAAACCCTGCTAGTCTCTTTTCTGCATTGATTCAGGCTCAGGATCGTCACCCTGGAACCGTTTGGTCACTTATCTGTGACTGTGTTGTAAACTAGCAAGAACCACCATTAAACCTGCAAACATAAAACAAACCAATTAAATAAAACCTGCGTGAGGCTTAAAGCTACTTCAGAGGGCTAGGGAGGATGGAGGGGCATTGAGGGAAAATGTGAGCACAGCGGAAAAATGGGGGAAAATCCTGGCAGAGTGGCTAACTAGGTGTAAATGGAGGTTTGAGCGCGACGGCGAACAGGAGCCATTGGATTAGAACAATCAACGGTGGAGATTGGTTAATGTGGTCATTTGGGAGATCAGATGAAAAATGGATGGGGGCGAGATTAAATCAGAACCGTCCGATCTTAAAGATCGACGGCTGGGAAAAAACGTGAAAGGCAACGATGCGGAGGGAAGCGGTTTGGTAGAAAACCAGGAATGGTTTTCGCACGGCGAAATGGGGGGGAGGCGGTATTGCCGAAAAATATGTGATTCCATAGAGAGACTGACACGTGGATTCCTAAAACCGCTTTTATCGCACTAATTTGAAACGTTAAACTTTGGGTGCAAAAATTGCACGATATTGGATAGCGACTGTCGGATCTGGAGTGTCAGATCGGATGGCGCGGGTTGCACGTGATAGGCAGCAATGTGTGCGGATGAAACATATGGTGGGGCCTGATAATGATGTAAGGTGGCTTGTCGCGGGATGAACAGCGGTTTAAGTGTGAATCGTCGGATCTGATGATCGGGCGACAGAGATTCAAAGATGAAATGGACGAGGAGTGTATGAGCAGGTGAACGAGTGGAGGAAGGATGCCCGATGGTCGTTTATCTCTACAGATCAATGGTCCTGATTCATTTCAAACCATAACCTCGGGACATAATAAAATAAATAGAAGATAAGGTTTAAACGGGGGTTTCTTGGCCCTTTAGCGCCCGATTGCGGGGCTAAGGATATATGAAGAAAGGGGCTAAAAGCCCTTGGGGGCTTAACACTTTATAAGGTAAAAAGACTAATTTTAAGGTCATAAACATAGTTTTTAAGGCTTAGTAAGGGGTTCCGATAGGCAAAAGAAAGGATTTTCTAAAACCAAATAAAGGGAAATATAATGTTTAAAAGGGGTTTAGGAATAGATGGAGGTTGAAATGAAGGTCTACAGGGGAATTTTTGTGAAGGGAATGAGGATGAAAAAGGGGAAATTTTGTGGGAGTGAAATGGAGAAAATGGAGGCCTTTTTTAGAACAGCTTCTTTCACAAACAACAGGGTTCATTAATGGAAACAGCAATGAAGATTCTTTAAAGGATAGAAGACACATGGAGGCTTCAAGAATGATAGATTTACAAAGGAAATGTTTCTCTTGAAGGCTCAGAAACATATTTAGCCACCTGTTTGCTTTGAAAAATTATTATAGATGGCTAACAGTGGCTCCACATGGGGATGGAATCTTCTTGAAGATGCCAAGAATCTCAGATATAATCTTTGGAAGTAGGCCATAGGTCTGGTACTTGACCATCTTTTTCTTCTTTGATCAGCTGCTACATAAGTGAAAGCATTACATCAGCAGCAATATTTCCCCAAACAACTACCTACCCATCCTACTGTCCTAACATTTTTTCTTCAAGGTGCACTTAGGCTTGCGGACCTTTCTCATACTTATTTTATTGAAAGCAAAAAATAATCTAATTCTACCCTTATTCCTTCATGATACCATATTAAACAGTTGGACTCATAGCTTCTCTACCTAAACTAATATCTACCAAGATTAAACTGTCTGGCATATTTTCATTCTCTATATTCTAAAACAGAAATTGAAACACAGCCAAACCAATATTAGATTGTCTGATTTTCTGTGGGTCCATGACATAAAGACAAGCTGCACAAGGACTGAAATTTGTAGAAAATTGAAACAAAATTGTGAAGGCTTGAAATTCTAAATATTAAGAGCATCCTTCCTTCTTCTTGTGACTCATATTTTGAGCTTTTTAGAGTCACCTTTCTTTCTTCATTCCAGCTCTGGTTTTGATCTTGTTAGAGATGTTTCTTCTTCTTTTCTTTGCTTGTTCAAGTTTTGAGCATGTTAGAACCAACCTTTCACTTTCTCTGCCTCTGGTTTTGATCTAATTAGAGCCATTCCTTTTTTAATGCTTCATAGGTTCAGGATTTGAGCATGTTTGAACCTTTCTTCTCTAATGTTTTTTTATTTTTTGAATTTTTCTTCAAAGTAAAAATCAACAACTAACTAAATGCTCACAGGCTAATATTTATTGAGATTCCTACCTACCCTATTCTAACTTGCAATATTTACATGTCTAGCTGACAAACTCTCTTTTCCAATACATCCATTCAATCAGATGATCCCATGACTGGTTTCTGCTCATCTCTTTGAGCATGTTGGACAGGCTAGGCCACTCCCATTCTCTTTATTTTTTAACAGCAACTTCTAAAATGTTTCTCATTTTCTGCAACAAGATGCTCTTGATGACCTTTGATCCTTCTCTAAATGTCTACAGAAAATGATCATAAGGATCTTGAAATAATATCTGGTTGTGAGTATTTGACAAGTAGGTTTCAACCAGGATCATATCTTCTTCCACTGGATCAAGAAAAAGATTCTTTTGAGGGAGTCTTCCTCATCTTCATCATTTTCTGAACTAGAGGACTCATTATATGTGGCAGTGTTGTCCTCTTGTAACCCTGGTAGGTTCTACTTGAGTGGACTAAACTCTGTGAAAATATTAACATATTCTTGAGCAGGTGTTTCTTTGATTACCTCAACCCTTTCCGGAGAAGGTTCAGGATATTCAACTTGCTCAAGAGTTTCTTCATTGCTTTCCTCCTCATCCTCTGAGCTAAAAGGCTGTTGACTTCCACCCTCATGGAAATTATTACTGATGATCTAATATATAGCAAAGAGAAGATTCAATGAATCTTCGTCTGCTATCAGGCTTTCATAACTTTCTTCATCAGTATCATAAATAGCCTGCATTGGCTCATTACTTTCTTGAAGTTGATGGATCTGATCTTCCTCCCACAAATCTACTAATGATGGTCCTGCAAGATTAGCTTCTATTTGGAAAAAATCATCATCAGATAGATCAGAATTAGAAAAATCATAATTATAAGAAATGTTACCAATCAAACCTACTAGATTCTCAGCAAGTCTTTCTTTGAAATAATCTACAGGTTCATTTTCTGATTTAAAATCTCACTTATTACACATGCTTTGCATGTTTTTTATATATTGCAGTGATTTGGTTTGTTTTTCCTGAGGACAAGGTGTGGGTCTTTTCGAATAAGCATTTCTAGTTTCATCCCCATATTCTTCCTCTTTTATGTTTATCAAGCTGTTGGCTGTGTCTATAAATTTTTCCAGCTTGGTTTCTGCAGAGATCAGCCTTCCTTGCTCTACTTGGTCCTTCTTTATTGCATTTAATTTTTTCTCCCTATACCATATGTTGTATTCGACAGTAATTTCTATGTTTTTCATTTCTTCCAGGCTTGAAGGCTCTCTTTCTCTTATATGGAATTCCACCTCAGGGTCAAAAGAACTCGGATAGTGCAATAGGGCCCATCCCAAGGGTGGTTTTATCTTAGTAGGTATTGCATTATATACCTTATTGAACCTGGCTAAAAATTCTTGTACTCTCTCTCCTGGTTGTCTTTTCAAATTCTGGTATTCTTCTAGGATGAGGAAAACATTTCCCAGGACTGCCCATTTATCAAGGAAAACTTGAGTGAATTGATGAAAATTGATAATGCTTGCAGCTGGAAGGTCCTTAAAGCAACTCTTGACCTTTACTTGTAATGATAAGGAAAACATTCTAATACGCACATCATCTTCTCCTATTTCAAATAAGTCAAGTAAATCCTCAAGATTTTGAATGTGTTGCTCAGCAGTGATCTTTTTATTTTCTCCATCAAAAAGGGGCAGCTTATTTGTAAGTTCTGCAGGAAGGGGCTAGAAGATAAGAGGCAAAACTAGAGGCTTATATCTTTCTATGACCTTTGTGGGTGCTGGTGGTGTAGAAATAGATTTATGGCTGCTTGAGTTTTATGCTAGAGGAGGAAAGGTAGCATGAGGCTCCTTATTCACTAGATCTTCCACAGGTGAGTCTGGGGTAAGCACAGGTGCATGAGACTGGTCATGGTCCAAAATTTGAAGCTTAGATTTTTGATGCTTGAGATCCTCCCAATGATAAATTTAGATCTCATCAGTGTGCACTTGACCAAGCTTAAAGTAGGATAGAACATAATTACAGATAAAAATAATGATTTCTTGAATCCAGATTAATCCTGAGTGCTCTCTATTTCTAGAATGATTGGCCATGGTTGAGGTTCTTCCTCTAGTGGAGTCTTTAGGTCTGTTGAGAATTGTGGAGTCGCCAAGTGGAGGATTTCTAATGTTTTAATGGGGGTTGTTGTTGACCATCAGCAGTTGAATACCAATCTAAGGAAGTGGTGGGTCTTTTGAACTCTTTAAGGATGTCTAAGATGAAGTTTCTTCAGAAGTTCCCCAGTGGAGTCGGCATTATGTAGGGGTGACTCAACTGGCTAACACACCAATTTTTATTGAATCAAGGGAATTTCTAAGGTCCCAAGAGTGTATCAGGTATAATCTACTCATAATCTTCCCCAGTGAGTCGCCATTATGTTGGGGTTCCCGTGTTTTGGCCAGATTGGAAAAACCAAAAGACAAGACAACATCAAACCGCTTTGGGATCTCAGGATCTAGCCCTCCTGGATCTAGATATGGATCTCTCTATAAATGCAAAGAATGATATATCTTTCAGGTCAGTTTATGGTATTAGGCTAGGTATGAAGCACAGGGGTTTGGTTTTTTTTTTTGGTTGGAGATCATTAACTGAGAAGGTTAAGTGAAGTGAAGAAGGAAATAAGTAGAAGGATGTTTCAGCAAGGGAATATAGGTCAAGAGAAGTGCCAATCCATTGGGCTATGGAGTCATAAAAGGGTTTACTCGCATAACAACTATCCAAGGGTTTCCATAGGGCAAGTCATCTATACCAAAGGATCTTTTTAGATAGATGGTGAGATGGAACGTTAAGAAGTGAGGTGAAAGAAAGAAACCAAAGTGCAGCCTAAGATCAGGTAAAGACTTTTAACGTATCCTGCTTTTGACATACTCACAAAGGAAACTCTCAGTAAAAACACAAAGCATTAGGGGAATTTTGAGGTCTAAAATAGGCCTCCTAAGGAAATTATAAAATAATAGTGGAAATAATAAAAGAAGATTTGATGACATCATCAAATTTTAAAGGGAAAAAAAATAAAAAACTATTTTTTCAACTTGTATTTTGAACTTATCTCCCAAAGTTTTACTCAAATTCCAAGTGGGAGTACTCGTTGGATGCAAAATTTAATTCCTCATCCAATGAGTACCCATGTTGCATACTTTCGATGGACCCTACTACGCGAAAAATTAGAAATACATGAAAAACATTATTGCAATCACATTTTTCATGTATTTCTCATTTTTTTCATAGCAGGGTCCATTGAAAGTATGCAACATGGGCACTCCTTGGATGAGGAATTAAATTTTTCATCCAACGAGTACTCATGCTCGAAATTTGAGTAAAAACTATGGGAGATAAGTTGAAAATATGAGTCGAAAAAGTAGTTTTATTATTTTATTATTTTTTAATCCTTTTACCCCTTTTACTTAAAAAATGGTGAATCATCCCCCATGGTTTACATCATCATATTTAATCCTACTGGTTCTTAAAAATTTTATTTTGGTTGTACATTTTTCTTAGGAGGCCCATTTAGACCTCAAAATTCCCCTAATGGGTAGCTTAAGATCAAGTAAGGACTTTGAACCTAACCTGCTTTCAACATACTTTCAAGGGAAACAATCCAGCAGTCCTCATAACCACTTTCAGACAGTAGAAAACATTTAATATTGAACACAGAGCAAGGCCTAAGATCAGAGAAAGACTTTTAACCTTCTATGCTTTTGACACCAACTCACAGGGAAACTTTCAAGACAAACCGTTGGAGAAGAAACTAGAGGATAGGGCTAACCATAGACTTCCCTAGTTCAATATTTACTTAGCATGAAATGAAAATATCATTTAAGAACAATGTTTCAATTTGTACTCAGCAAGACATGGGCTTACCAACATTTCTTGACTGGAAAACATAAAGATAAAGCTTATCAGTGAGATTTAGGGTACTTCCAACAATATTTCCTAATCTATACCTATTGTTCTTTATCAGAGAATAATGGAAAGATGAAAAAACATGAAAGGAGACAATTACAGTAAGGAAAACATCACCAATAATATAGACCAGGATCCTATGAATCTGCTTGTTCAATTGATGTGCAAAACCAGTCACATACTTTGAGTCCAGGGGATTTTTACAGTTTGAAGTTTTCTTCCCAGCCTACTATATTACAAACTACTCAGCTACTTACCCTCAATAACAGTTCAAACAATCAATAAAATCCCAACCTAGCAACCCACATTTTCAATGTAATTTACAGGGGTTCTTATAGGTGAATGAGGAAGTGGAGTAGTAGATATGAACTTAAATGATTCATTAAGACAGATGGGAGGAAGTATTTGAATGCCCACTCTGCATAATGGCTTTGCATTAATCGTTGGTACCCTTTAGGCTGGTTCAGAAGTCTTTGTCAAGCTGACAATAACTTCAGGTATGTTTCTTTGAAGTACTATCTGGCTGTTGGTACTTTGTTTTGTCTTCTGAGATAAGCAAGGTGGATATTTGGTCTTTCAGGTCTTCCATACCTCCATAACTGTTGTCTTGACATTTTAAAAAACCTCTGTCAGTGTAATAATTGTTCTGGTGGTTGATGGAAAATGGAGGCAGACGTGTATCTAGTCCTTCTTTGGAGAGGAACGTTCTGTTGATCTGGCTCTGATTTTGTTTAGGCTTCACTTAGCCTCTTTAATCATCTTCATGTTTGTATCCTTGCTGACTGTGGATTAGGCTTCTTGTTCTTCAATATTGTGCCTAATCTTCTTAATCTTCTTTTGATACTCCTTTATTTTCTGCTAATGGTTGCACAGGTGGTAGTGGCACTGGAGGGTTCATGTAAGGGTCGATGATCAAGATGCATCGACAAACATGGAATTGAAACCCTGCTAGTCTCTTTTTTGAATTGAATCAAGCTCAAGATCATCACCCTGGAACTGTTTGGTCACTTATCTGTGACTATGGTGTAAACTAGCAAGAACCACCATTAAACATGCAAACATAAAACAAACCAATTAAATAAAACCTACGCGAGGCTTAAAGCTGATTTAGAGGGCTCAGGAGGATGGAGGGGCATTGAGGGAAAATGTGAGCGTAGCAGAAAAATGGGGGAAAAGCCTGGCAAAGCAGCTAACCAGGTGCAAATGGAGGTTTGAGCACGACGGTGAATAGGAGCCATTGGATTAGAACAATCAATGGTGGAGATTGGGTAATGAAGTCATTTGGGAGATCAGATGAAAAATGGATGGGGGCAAGATTAAATTAGAACCGTTCGATCCCAAAGATCAACGGATGGGAAAAAACGTGAAAGGCAATGATGCGGAGGGCATCAGTTTGGCGAAAAATCGGAAATGGTTTTCGCGCGGTGAAATGGGGGGAGGCGGTATTGCCCAAAAAAACGCGATTCCATAGAGCGACTAACACGTGGATTCCTAAAACCGCTTTTATTGCAAAATTTTGAAACGTTAAACTCTAGGTGCAAAAATTGCGCGATATTGGATAGCGATCATCGGATCTGGAGTGTCAGATCGAACGGCTCAGGTTGCACGCGATAGGCAGCAATGTGTGTGGGCAGAACATATGATGTGGCCCTGTAGTGACGTAAGGTGGCTTGTCATGGGGTGAATGGCAGTTTAAGTGTGAACCGTCGGCTCTGATGATCGGGTGACGGAGATTCAAATATGAAATGAATGAGGAGCATATGAGTGGGTGAACGAGTGGAGGAAGGATCCCTGATGGCCACTGATCTCTACAGAGCAACGGTCCTGATTCATTTCAAACCATAACATCGGGACATAATAAAATAAACAGAAGATAAGGTTTAAATGGGGGTTTCTTGGCCCTTTAACGCCCGATTACGGGGCTAAGGATATATGAAGAAAGGGGCTAAAAGCTATAATCCCTCGGGGGATTAACACTTTATAAGGTAAAAAGACTATTTTTAAGGTCAAAAAAAGAGTTTTTAAAGCTTAGTAATGGGTTCCAATAGGAAAAAGAAGGAATTTTTTAAAACCAAATAAAGGGAAATATAAGGTTTAAAAGGGTTTAGGATGGGATGGAGGTTGAAATGAAGGTCTACAAAGGAATTTTTGTGAAGGGAATGAGGATGAAAAAGGGGGAATTTTGTGGGAGTGAAATGGAGAAAATGGAGGCCTTTTTGAGAACAGCTTCTTTCAAAAACAACAGGGTTCATTAATGGAAACAATAGTGAAGATTCTTTACAGGATATAAGACACATGGAGGCTTCAAGAATGATAGATTTACAAAGGAAATGTTTCTCTTGAAGGCTCAGAAACATATTTAGCCACCTATTTGCTTTGACAAATTATTATAGGTGGCTAACAGCTGTTATATTCATAAACCTGAAAGTACTTGTTCATATTAATTAGCCAAGCTTCAACTACCTCTTTGGCCTCTTTATCGAAGGTAGGAGGTTTGATTTTCGGGAACTCGCCCTGTAGTTCCACTTTTTTTTTTTTAATTCTTGTTGATTAGACACATTCCCAGATTCTGCTTCATTATAATTTTTGTTTTTATTACTTCATTGTGTATGAATTCCCTCCATCTTGTCATTATTTTGTCGTCGTTGATCACTCTCTCCTCGGGTGTCTCTTTCAGGACTGGGTGGAACTATCCCTTGATTATTTCTATCGGAGAGGATTCTGAGAATCCTCTCTTTTTCTTGCATCAATATTTCATTGTCGCTTCTTACCCATACCATTTCTTCCTGTAATTTCTGCACTATACTCAGCAGTATACTCGTCTAATTCTGTTGTTCTTCAAGTAATCTATTGGTATGTTGATGTTGATCTACACTCAGTTGTATCCACATTTCTGGGTTCATTTCAGGATTGGATTGAGCATGAGGTTCACCAGCGTTTATGGGTCTTGGTGTGTTGATCCCCTTCTCACTGTAACTTTAGTTTATATGCACAATTTACATGTAGAATTTGTTATTAAGGTGATCCATTTGGGTCCCAACGTATGAACACTACTCTGATACCACTTGTGACATTGATAACAAAAAAAAAAAAACTTATCCTTAATTACCAATTACTCTAACTAGCTTAGGGAAATGAATCATTGTCATATTTTTTTGATTAAAAACTATTACAAAATAAATTATCTATATGGAAAATAGTTATATGAATTTTCATAAAAAAATATTACACATCGCATATATATATATATATATATATATATATATATATATATATATATATATATATTACACACTATCCATATACATGTAAACCAATGAAGAATTGATATTATCGCTTGCAATTCTATATGCTATTTATTAACCTCATCATACCAATTATCTATATTGTTTTCAAAACATACTGCGGAACTAACAGTTGTGATCTGTCGTATACTATTACATTGTTTTGCTTGCACTTTTGGATGTTGTTCAGTCCAGATTTAATATCATACTTATTTCATAGTTAAGTGGTTATACATATGGATTTGATCTAAGTACAAGGCTAATCTTATCCTGATCCTCTGTGCCATTGTGCCATTAAATATAGCTGACATCTGCCATTTGTAGCACTATTATATCCTTCATTATGAGATCGATGGTGAAGAATTAATGAGCCTGGGGTTAGGTTATTGACCTCCCCTCAATCCTAACCACTTTTCTAATTCTCACCTTGCGAAGCAGATCTCTGTCGCTCTACAACTCCAACGTCGCCATTGCTCCATTTCGAGTTGCTCGAGCTATCCACAGATTGACGAACTATCCACTCCTTGGCATCCACTAAGGTAACATATTCAGATTAGATTTTCATTTCATTGGTTAAATATATTACAGTTGTGGTTACACAACCTTTCTGCAAGATTTCCCTATGATTCTTACATATATTCGCACTCACAAAACCCCTACTATCTACTTACTTGTCTTGATGTTCATTTGGACTTCTCCATGGTTTAATTCGCATGGGAAATTAAGCTTAGGGTATGTGAACATGTCGAATTCATGGCGAGGGCTTTAAAACTCCATTCATTGGAGATTTCGAGTTGATTTTGTAGAACAGACTTCCAGGTGAGCTTGATTACAGTTTATTGATATTTTTATTTTTCATGAAATTTTAAATATCTACGTCTGAATGAGGGTTTATTTATAATATGTTCTTCTTTTTGTTCAAGCTTATGGCATCAAGCACTTCTCTGGTTCCCTTGCCAAGGTAAATACTCGAACCCTCATCTAGTATTGTAGTTATCCTTTTCTCTTTTTTTCTGGTTGTTTCCAGGGTTTGGAATTGTAACCCTAATATTTCTTTATGTTTTTTACAAGTATTCTATAGTTTTCACCCTATCCATTCATGCATGGCGCTGCTCTCCTAGTGGCTTATTGTCCTCTTTAGTGACTATCTATTTTCATTGGGCACAGGTACCGCGGTCTTCGAACTTGGTTGCTAAAAATTAGATGCAAACCCTTTCGTTCTATGGAACTAGATTCTTGAGTTTTACAGACCCTTTTTAGGTTTTAGCCTTGGTGTTCTATCTTGTCTTTTTCTCAAGCAAAATGTAAAGGATATTTTATGTCTTAAAATTTAATGGTTTAATATATATATATATAGTTCTTCATTATCCGAAAGTTTTCTTTGCTTGAAAATGACCCTTGGGTCGATTTCAAAAGTGACATACTAGTTTAGGGCTTGTGTATATGTCTCATTATTTTTTTCATTAAAGGGTTTGGCCGAAAGGCCTTTCAGCACAGCGTTTTGAAAAGTCCGCATGGGTGTTATTATTGTACATTCTGTTTACATATGTTAATCCAAATCTTGGTATTTTGGTAGTAAGGATTATCCATGCCTTCTCAACACATTTACTGAGTAGTTTATTCCTTGTTCCTGTACTTTCGTGGACTATAATTTCTTATTGGGGTTTTTCTATGAATTGCCCAATTTCTATTTATCTGTCATATACTATATGTTATTATTCTTCTCTATTTTAGCAACATGAATGTGTAGAATTATTCTTTCATTAATTTATGCTTTTGAATCAGAAACAATACATTTATTTATCAATAATAGTGCTATCAGGAATAGATCTATAATTTTTTACATAACTCAAAGTAAATACTTCATTTTCTTGGTAGATACACTATTTTTTAGTTTAATGTGTAGGCTGATGTTCGTACCATAAAATTTATGGGTTACTTTTGTATCCCTAGTCTGAGTATAGAGTTTGAATCAGAGAGGAGACAAATTGTTCGGTCTGGGGTCCCAACCCTGGACAGTCTAACAGTCTCCTCCACTTTCTGTATCAAGTTGTATATCTTTATAAGTTCTGTATACTTTCTTAGTCTTTATTCACCCACACAGTTATGGTTTTCCCTATTCATATTCTAAAAAGTAAATACATAGATTAATTTCCTTAACAAGCTACATTGTAATTATATATAAATGCTTATATAAATATAATTGTACTCTATTTCTCCTGTTCAATACCTTTATGTAACATTCTTTAAGAATAAGTATATCAATACCTTTCCTACTGCTATTATTCAAATCTCTTACAGAACAATTTATTTAAATACTGGAAAACACAGTCAGAATTTCATTCTTCCTTAACACATGAAATTAATACGGAAGATTCACAGTTCTTCCTAACACCTTGTTAAGTTAATTATCTCACTTTAATCTACTGATGATAGCCTCCCAACTATGAGAGAGGCAATTACGTCCTCAACTCCCCCCGTGCTCTGCACTAGAGTAGGTCTTAAATAGAAAAAATTCTAGATTAAACCTCAAGAACCTAGGCCTAGTCTTCTTCTCCAGGTTCAAGTAGCTGAGTTTCCACTGGCTCCAGCCAGCTCTAGATTGACTCTCACCTTCAAGCCTCCTGGATTTCCTCTAAAATCACATAACCCCTTTTCCTCACTGGGATTTTATTTTTATCCTCAGAGGAAAATTTAACTGTTTTAACTACTTTTTGTCTAATTACTCTGGAATCTTGGAATACTTTATCATTAGTAATTATGGAAAAACATTCAATAATTAATTATTTATTCAAAAACAAGACATAAATCATGTTCGTCACTAGGTTAAATTTACTTGTTAATCTCATTTAAAATTTAAATGAATAATCTCTTTTTAAAATAAATGGAAATAGTTTAAGGATGAAATCCAGTTGTTACAGAGGGAGCGATAGATAGACAAGGAGAGAGAGAGAATGTGCATTTGGGGGGGTGAGATAGAGATACAAAGGAGATATGCAAGGAAATATAGATATAGATGGAGGGGGAGAGAGGGAAGAATATTTCTTGCACCAAATGCATTGATTTAAGTGTATACATTGATATTTTATCCTATTTTATTGATTGCACTAAATGCATTAATTTCGGTGTAGATGATGATTTATATTCCTATTTGATTGCTTGCACTAGATGCATTGATTTTCTGTGTAGATATTGATTTCTAATCCTATTTTATTGCTTGGTGTATATGCATTGATTTTAGGGTAGACTGTGTTTTTTAATCCTACTTTATTGCTTGCACTAGATGCATTGATTTCAGCCTAGATGTTAATTTCTAATTATATTTGATTTCTTGCAGTAGATGCATGGATTTAAGTGTATATGTTGATTTTTAGGCTTATTTGATTTCTTTCATTAGGTGCACTAATTTTAGTGTAGATGTTGTTTCTAATCCTACTTGATTGCTTGCATTAGATGTATTAGATGTTGTTAATATTGAGGTTGTAAATTATTTTTAAAAAATCAAGATTAGATGGAGGGGGAGAGAGGGAAGAATAATTCTTGCACTATATGCATTTATTTCATTGTATATGGTGATTTATAATCGTGTAGTCTAAATAACCCACAAAAGAGCCCAAAAAAACAAACAAAGCATCCAAACACAAATGTACAAACCATTCAAGGCAGGCACCATAGACTAAATTAAAGAAGAGAATGCAAGAAAAGAAAACATAATGTGAATTTTGAAGTTAATCTCAAACATATACATAATAATGATAATCTAAAAATGTGACATTGTTTCCCTCATCCGGAACCATCTTAGATACATCTAACATTGGATCTATCATGCACCAAGAGGGACCAAATCCCTCGAGGTGAAAACCTTTCCTAAAATTATACACTCCAAAAATAAGATTTGCACCTAGAGGGATTTGATCCCTCTTGGGGCATGATAGATCTAGTGTTAGATGGATCTAAGCTGGTTATTAATACCATGGGCTAAATACCATATTTAAAAAGAGGCAGGGTAAATAAATAAATATAAAAGAGGTATAAATAGGTATCGTAAATAAATAAAAATATATAAAATAGGATTAGAAATAAACATCTAATTATATATCAAGCCTATGGGCCAAATACCATGTTAAATAAAATAGGTATGGTAAATAAATAAAAACTATTTTTATATTTACTCCATAAACATATTATTTACTAACACTCAAAAAGTATGTTTTATTTCGGTGAAGCCTATGGGCCAAATACCATGGACCAAATTATTATAAATGCCATGCAAAAAAACATTATTAACCATAATATTAAGATTTAAATACTAATATTATTATTATTATTATTAAATCTAATATTCATATTAATCTATTATAATATTAATATTATTAAATTTAATAACTTTGGATTAATACAATATTTAATTTTTTTATATTATAATATATATTAATATATCGTGATATATATTAACTATAGATATATATGGGAGGGAATAAAAAACACATAGAGTGACAGAGGTGGAGAGATATGGGAGTGAAAAGGGAGATATGGATATAAACGAAAGGAGAGGGGAGAGGAGGAATGAAGAGAGAGATATGGAGAGGAGTTAGAGAGGTAGACAAGGGTAAGAGAGGGAGAGGGAGACATAAATATGGAGGTGGGAGAGAGAGAAGGAGAGAGGGAGGGAGATAGTGAAAGGATTGGAGGGAAGAGAGAGAGAGGGAGAGAGGGGAAGGATGAGAGAGTGGACTTTGAGAGAGGAGTAGAGATGGATGGATATAGAGATGGAGTTGGAGGGGGAGAGAGGTAGGGAAAAGAAATACATAGAGAGTGATAAGTGGAGAGAGAGAGGGAGTAACAAGTGAGAGATGGAGAGAGAGTGTGTATGTTTAGGGGTGAGATAAAGAGACAAAGAAGGATATATGGAGAGAAGGGGGTATAGATGGAGATTAACTTTGTATTTTTAGGGGTGAGATAAAGATACAAAGAAGGATAGATGGAGAGAATGGGGGAGAGAAGGAGAGAGAAGGAGAAATGGAGGGATATAGTAACATAGTTGGAGAGAGATATAGAGAGAGAGAGTTATGGGGGAAGAGAGAGGATTGGAGGGAAGAGAGAGAGAGAGAGATAGAGGAAGAGAGTGATGAGGGAAGAGATAGGATTGGATGGAAGAGAGAGATAGAGAGAGATAGAGAGAGAGAGGGAGAGAGATGGGGGAAGAGAGAGGGAGGTAGGAGAGAAAGGGAGAGAGAGGAAAGATGAGAGAGAGGAGGAGAGAGTCAGGGATATAGGAGGACAGAGGGAGGGATAGAGAGATGGAGTTGGAGGGGGAGAGAGGAAGGGAAGAAGAAATACATAGAAAGTGATCAGTGGAGAGAGAGAGGGAGTGACAAGAGATATATGGAGAGAGTGTGTGTATGTTTGGGGGTTAGATAAAGAGACAAATAAGGATATATGGAGAGAAGGAGAGAGAGAGAGAGGCATATAGTAACAGAGTTGGAGGGTGAAGAGGGAGAGAGAGAGAGAGAGGTGGGAGAGAAAGGGAGAGAGAAAAATGAATAGATAGAGGATGTGAGAGAGTGGAGAGATGTAGGGAAAGAGAGATGGAGTTGGAGTAGGAGAGAGAGTGAGGTAAGCAGAAATACATAGAGAGATAAAGGTGGAGAGAGAGAGAGAGAGAGAGAGTGATCAGGAATATCGAGAGAGAGGGAGAGAGGACATCAGGAGGGAAGAGATATAGAAGCGAGGGAGAGGAAGAGAAGGGAAAGAGAGGGAGAGAGAGAGAGAGAGAGAGAGAGAGAGAGAGAGATAAAGGGAGAGTATAAGGGAGTGATAGATAGATATATTGTAGAAAGAAAGTGTATGTTTTTTTGGGGTGATATAGAGATACAGAGGGAGATAGAGTTATACATGGAAGGTGAAGAGAGGGAAGACGATAGAGATGGAGAGAGCGAGGGAGGGAAAAAGAGAATTATAGATATGGAATGAGAGAGCATGTGTGTTTGGGGGGGTGGGATAGAGAGACAAAGAAGGAGAGATGGAGGGTCCAAATATAGATATAGATGGAGGGGGGAGAGAGGGAAGAATATTTCTTGCACTAGATGCATTGATTTCCTAGTAGATGGTGATTTCTAATCCTATTTGATTTCTTGCACTAGATGCATTGATTTTAGTGTAGATTTTTTATTTATAATGATATTTTATTACTTCCCCTAGATGTATTTATTTCAATCTAAATCAATGTAGATGATTTCTAATCCTATTTGATTGCTTGCACTAAATGCATTGATTTCAATGTAGATGGTAATTCCTAATCATATTTGATTGCTTGCACTAGATGCATTAATTTCAATGTACATGTTTATTTCTAATTATATTTGATTGCTTGCACTAGATGCATTTCTTTCAATGTAGATGATTTCTAATCCTATTTTATTGCTTGCACTAAATGAATCGATTCCAGTGTAGATGGTGATTTCTAATCCTATTTGATTGCTTGCACTAGATTCATTTATTGTAGATGTTGAATTTTAATCCTATTTTATTTCTTGCACTAGATGCATTGATTTCAGTGTATAGGGTGATTTATAATCCTATTTTGTTTCTTGCACTAGATGCATTGGTTTCAACATAGATGTTGGTTTCTAATACTATTTGGTAAATAAATAAAAATTTAAATAATCTAGAGGAATGGTAAATAAATAAAACTTATTTTTATATTTACTCCATAAACCTCTATATTTACAAAAACTCAAAAAATAGGCTTTATTTAGGTGAAGCCTATGGGCCAAATACCATGGGACAAATTATTATTAATAGCATGGGAAAAATACCATGGGTCAAATACCATATTTATAAAATAGGTGTGATAAATAAATAAAAATATATCAAATAGGATTAGAAAGCAACATTTAATTATATAGCAAGACTATTGGCCAAATACCATGGTAAATAAATAAAACTTCTTTTTATATTTACTCCATAAACCTCTTTATATTTACAAACTCTCATAAAAGAGGTTTTATTTAGGTGAATCCTATGGGCCAAATACCATGGACCAAATTATTATTAATACCATGCATAAAAACATTATTAACCCTAATATTAATATTAAAATACTATTATTATTATTATTATTAAGTATAATATTCATATTAATATATTATAATATTAATATTAATAAATTTAATAAATTTATATTAATACAATTCTATTTTATATATATATATATATATATATATATATATATATATATATATATTAACTCTATTTATATATGGGAGGGAAGAGGAAAGACATAGAGTGATAGAGGTGGAGAGATAGGGGGAGTGACAAGGGAGAGATGGAGAGATGAAGAGAGAGAGGGAGAGGAGCAGGGAAACTTTTAGGGGCTAATATTAGCACATGGGATAATTTTCTATGTTTTATTTGCCAATTTCCATTTTTCCTAAAAATTATTCACCCAAATTTTATATCATAAAATTATTTTCCTTAAAAATCATCAAATTTTTATAGAGACTATATAAAATCATTATAAATTTGAATATTTTTACAAAAATATTTCTAAACATTTTATAGTTTGCACGTTAGGGACTAGTAATATTCACCAAGGTTTCTAAACTTTAAGATTGATTTCCACCCTCAAAATTTTCCTTGGAGAGGAGTGGTAGAGGTAGAGAAAGGCAAGAGAGGGAGAGGGAGACATAAATATGGAGGTGGGAGAGAGATAAGGGTAGAGGGAGGGTGATAGTGAAAGGATTGGAAGAGAGAGAGAGAGAGAGAGATGACTTGAGAGAGAGGAGGAGAGAGGGAGGGATAGGGAGATGGAGTTGTAGGGGAGAGAGGGAGGGAGGTAGAAATAAATAGAGAGTGAGAAGTGGAGAGAGAGAGGAAGGGACAAGGGAGATATGGAGAGAGAGTGTGCATGTTTAGGGGTGAGGTAAAGAGACAAATAAGGAGAGATGGAGAGAAGGGCGGAGAGAAGGAAAAAGAAAGAGAAAAGGAGGGATATAGTAACATATTTGGAGAGAGAGAGTGTGTGTGTGTGATGGGAGAAGAGAGAGGATTCGAGGGAAGAGAGAGAGTGTGTGTGATAGGGGAAGATATAGGGAGGTAGGAGAGAAAGGGGAGAGAGGAAGGACGAGAGAGAGGACTTGAGAGAGAGGAAGAGAGTGAAGGATGAGAGAGAAAGAGAGAGAGGAATTTAGATAGAGGAGGAGGAAGGGAGGGAGATAGGAGGAGAGAGGTAGGGATAGATAGATGGAGTTGGAGGGGTAGAGAGGGAGGTATAGAAAGATCCAGTTTGATGGGGAAAGAGGGAGGGAAGAAGAAAAACATAGAGAGTGAGAAGTAGAAAGAGAGAGGGAGTGACAAGGAAGAGATGGAGATAGTGTGTGTATGTTTGGGGTGAGATAAAGAGACAAAGAAGAAGATATGGAGAGAACAGGGGAGAGAAGGAGAGAGAGAGGCATATAGTGACAGAGTTGGAGAGAGAGAGAGAGAGAGGGGGGGGGGGTGGGAGAGAAATTGAGAGAGAGGGAGGAAGAGAGAGATGATGTGAGAGAGTGGAGAGAGGTAGGGAAAGAGAGATGGAGTTGTAGGGAGAGATATAGGGAGGTAAGAAGAAAGATATAGAGAGAGAAAGGTGGAGAGAGAGAGGAGTGATAAGGAAGATGGAGAGGGAGGGAGAGAGGACATCAGGAGGGGAGAGCGATAGAAGCGGGAGATAGGGAAATAAGGGGAAGCGAGAGAGATATAGAGAGAGACAGGGGGGAGAGAGGAGGGAGTGATAGATATATAGATTGGAGAAAGAGAGTGTATGTTTTGGGGGTAATATAGAGAGACAAAGGGAGATAGAGATATAGATGGAATGTGAAGAGAGGGAAGAAGAGACAGATGGAGAGAGGGAGGGAGGGATAAAGAGATTCATAGATATGGAGTGAGATAGCGCGTGTGTTGGGGGGTGAGATATTGAGACGAAGAAGGAATATGGAGGGAAATATAAATATAGATGGAGGGGGGAGAGAGGGAAGAAAATTTATTGCACTAGATGAATTGATTTTAGTGTAGATGGTGATTTATAATCATATTTGATTGCTTGCACTAGATGCATTTCTTTTAGTGTAGATGCTGATTTCTAATGACATTTGATTACTTTCACTAGATGCATTGATTTCAATGTATATGACTTCTAATCCTATTTTATTGTTTTCACTAAATGCATTGATTTCAGTGTAGATGGTGATTCCTAATCCTATTTGATTACTTTCACTAGATGCATTAATTTCAATGTAGATGTTTATTTCTAATTGTATTTGATTTCTTGCACTAGATGCATTGATTTCAATGTAAAAGATTTATAATCCTATTTTATTTCTTGCTTAAAATGCATTGATTTCAATGTAGATGATCATTTCTAATCCTATTTTATTGCATGCACTAGATGCATTGATTTTAGTGTAGATGGTGATTTCTAATCCTATTTGATTGCTTTCACTAGATGCATTTATTTTAGTGTAGATGTTGGTTTCTAATCCTATTTGCTTACTTGCACTAGATACATTGATTTGAGTTTTGATGTTGATTTCTAATCCTATTTGATTACTTTCATTAGATGCATTGATTTCAGTGTAGATGTTGTTTTCTAATATTATTTGATTTCTTGCATTATATGCATTGATTTCAGTGTAGATATTGATTTCAGATTTCATGTAATTGGATGTATGATGGTACATTAATTTTAAAGCGATTAGATTAATAATGTGCATTGATTTCAGTGTAAGCACAAAAAATTATTGACAATGTACATTGATTTTTGTGTTATAGTAATTCAACCTATTAATATTGGAGATCAAGATAGACAAGTTATGATGTTTACTACAACAACTCGAGCTAATTATTTAAATGGTTTACGATTTCAATTGTCCTTTTCATATAATCAATATGAAAAGATGAAAAGAATAACAAGGGTGACAATATGAATAGTAGAAGAAAATACTTTGAGATTTATCACAATGAAGACCATTTGTAATTGACTACGTTCTTATTAATCACATTTTATATCATTCAATACTATTACATTTTCACTTTGCATTCAAAATTTTTATTTCATCTCTTTTCATCATTAAATTTATTAGTAATATTTATCATCTCAACAAACTCAGAACTAAGCAAGTTTAAAATTAAAATTACTAGATAAATCTCAGACATATTTAGCATAGTTAAAATGATTATATTAATACTAGATGTATTTGCATATTAGTGATAAAATTAATCATATGTTCGATAGATTTTCCTTGGTCGGACACGACTTAAACCAACCTAGATCCATCTTAATCCGGATCTATCAAGTGTCGAGAGGGATCAAATCTCTCGAGGTACAAACCTTTCCTCAAGGTTTGCACTCAAAAAAGAGGTTTTCACCTTGACATATTTGTTCCCTCTAGGCACTTGGTAGATCCGGAGTTAAGATGGATCTAGGCTTGTTTAATGGTTTAATGTTTCATATCCATCATATAATTACATGTGGTTTAGTCATTTAATTGCATGATATTTATGTTGTGCTATAATTATGTACTTTGTATCATATAACATGTTCGTCCATGTATGTCTATTTACAAAATGAGTTGATCTGTAGTTAATGTATATGATAAATACTTGTTAAATTAATTAATTTTATATTTATTATTTAAAAATATATATATTGTTAAATTGTACATCTCATTATTATTAGAAGTAAACGTGTGTAGGGCCTGGAGTATGCCCTAAAATTCTTTCTGCTTGGCTAATAGCTCATCTTCCTAGGACTTAAGGAAACAGGTTAACCACCCAAGACCTAGAGGCATCTAGCAGGAGTGAAACCCTACCCGCTTACGGACCACCAACGGGTTATTACAGGTGGCTTTATTTTCCTTGAATAAGGGTGATGAGACATCTTGCATTGGAGTATAGCAGCCAAAGATGTTTGTACTCACTGCAAGTTTGACAACTGAGTTATGATATGTTTTCCCATTGTGTGAAAAAAACAAAAAAAAATTAGAAGGATGTTATAATTTAAAATTAATAATAACAATAATAACACTTAATATTTGTTATGTAGAATTATGAATTATGGATAAAACACATTCCCTAAATGTGGTGCTATGCATTTATAACAATAGATCAAAAACTTTACAAACACTTTCTCTAAGAGTAAATAAACATACAAAAAGATAGAGGAACCTACTTTTGATCCAAGCGCTTCCAATTCTCCTTTTGTCACTCTTGTTGTAGCTTCCGATCCAACTTCGATCACCAGACTAGTTCCTCCAAGTATAAACACTAACAGCAAAGAGATTGCAATATACAGATGTCTATTTATATTAATCAGTTAAATCGATGAAACATGAGACACATATATCAATTAGGAATCCATTGTATGAGAAATAGATACATAAACAAATACATATATGGGAAAATGAACAAAAATATTTATTAATGGATAGAAGGGGGATGTTACAACCAGTGATCGATTTGATGTCACCAGCTCCAGCATTCATCTTAGCCTCATCACAATCAGCATCTCACCAGTAGCATATAATTCCTATCACTCTCTCAATTGAGAATCCAACAACATTTCTTTACCAAATTTCTTCCTCTCTTAGCACTAGGATATGTGCTTAATTTATAGGGAAACTGAAGGTAGTTTCCCAATCAATGAATTTATAATAATAGGCAAGACATGTTCCCAATATCAGAGGCATTATATGGACACATGGATTCATATTTTGGCACATTGGACTCTTATAGAAGGCACTGGCCATGTGGAGATTCCGAAACAATAAGAATTTTTCTCCCATTTGACCAGCGCACTCTTTAATGTCAGGAAGTGCTTTGCAGAGCACCCTTGAATGGAGGTAACTTCATATGAAAAGCAGTTAGTCCCTTGAGAGACTGTGTTGGTGAGCTCATAGGTGATATAACATGTACTTAAAATCTTGGAAACCTTGTAATGGAAGTCATGGATGAATTGTTCTTCTTCTTGTGTTAGGGCATGTAGCAACTAAAATGATAGGGGATGATAGACCCTATTTCATTGGTTCTATGGATGATGTTCATTTTAACCAGATCATAAGGAATGATGCCCAAATTGACCTATAACAGCTGCCCCCTAAAGCATGAAGTCAAAATAATAACAATATTTTATGAATGAGATCCTTTACACTGTGATGGGCTGGAACTGAAGCGGAGTGGTGACCTACATCAATATTACAATACATTACATCATGATATATCCTCTTGATCACAAATTACTAAGGGAAGTCATTCCCATGCTTAGCACATAAACTATCTAATAACATGTACATAGTGCAGAAATTCATGTACATTGGAATGTTTCCGAATACATACATGCCTATAGATATAGGCCCATGTTAGGATGATGATCTGTATGTAAGGTCACCATACAGATGATGTGTACAAAAATTCTGAAATCGTAGCCCAGACGGTTGCAACTAGATCCATGGTCTTCTTATCTCATTCATCGATCATTCGGGTACAATTCTATCCATGCGAATATATGATTTGTAGTCGAACATGGTAAGACATCGTTTTATTACCAACCAATGATGTGAGTTGTTAACAAATGCGAGAGAACCACCATTGATGCTAATGGATCTCAAGGCACTACAGTATATTTCGTAAGGTGTGAATATATGATTTTCTGTCGAACGACAAACAAAATATTTCGATCAAAATTTTGGAAGTGAGGATCTTGTCGATGTTGTAACAAGCCTCATGGTACTGGAAGATGATGTTTCTAAGTAAACTTCCTGGATGATGATTTGACGTCGAAAAGAATTCACTTTATTGCGAAACAAGAGTTACTGATTTCAGAGACAAAATGTGACTTGATATAGCAATGTTCAAGGATGACTGTCATGAGAATGAAGGTTTATGATTATTGTAGAAGGATGAGTATTCACTAGATGACTTCTCTTGAAAATATCTGTGACACTGAGATGAGTTGGCAGCATTGACCCAAAACCGAAGTGAAGATATGATGAACCATAGGTATGAATGAACCATCAAAAATATTACCCAACCCAAAAAGTCATGATGATGGAGTGAAGTGTCATGTTTAAGAGCGACCTGCTAGCATAAAATTTATGTTCACTTTCCCAAATTTTCCCCGGTCATTTGATGACCAATACCTCTTTAGTTTTTAACAAGCTTGAGGAGGATAACATATGCTTGATCTATAATTCAACCCTTCAGGCGAATAATGTATCGCTATTTAATAATTGAACGAGTTTAGCGATGAATGAAACTTGATTCTTGCCATGATCGACAAGCTCGTCGCTATTTTATTTTTTAATGAGCCTATTGACAATGACAGCTCGGTCGTTTTTCATATTTAGAGAGTTTGAAAAAGAGGATGAAAGAGAACTCCATAAGTAATTTTTTGTAAATTTGCCGCTCAGATCCGAAAAAGTGTAAAATAATATTTGAGAGAACCTCCTAGCCATGTTGGACTAAGGCATTCTTTTTTCACAAATAATATATCTCAGTTCGGAAAAGGGTTAAACTTATACTGTGTAGATATCAATTCATTTACTTTTACAAGCTCGAAAAGACAAGTGCTCAGCAATATTTTCACAATATCGAAGTCTGAAAAGAGCTAAAAGAAGACTCCAAGTGTTCCTCTTTCATTTTCATCGAATCTTGAAAAAGAGATAAAAGTGTGCTTCAAGTCCTTTTTCATTTTTATCAAAGCTCGAAAAATAAGGATAAAAGTATTCTTTGTGGACAAATCATTCTTGAAATAAATTTTCATGACTAATCTGCTCATCATTTGCAAACCTGTTTAGAACAACATCAAATGGATTAAAAATACCCGTTTCATGATAAAAATAGAATAAAACCATAGTCATGGCAATAAATATGAATTTCAAATAATCAAATGACTAATTAAAAGAGATTTACTATTCATTTTTACCATTTGAAAGTTACCATTTTCATTTTGGAGGTCTGAACTTGTTTTTTCCCCCGAACTTCAGCTGTTGATTGTGATCGATTTTGTGGATGATTTTCATCGTCGTTTGATCCAAGTTGGTGCCATAAACCCTCTCTTTCTTTCAGTAGTAATTTCATTTCATTTTATTGTAATTTTTTAGGGATTTGGGCCCCTTAGGGTAAATTATTTTTCCAAAGAGGGAAACGCACCCTTGAGCATCGAAAAATACATTGTGGAGCACCTAAAATGAAGCCTAGGTGCATATGCAATGAACTTTCTATTGATCATGACTGCGTTGGGTGCAATTCACATTCCTGATTCTTGCATTGTACCCAAATTTTGCCTAATTTTTTGCATGAAAAGGATTCTAATGAGTCTTATAACTATGTTGCATGGATTCATCCATCTAGAATGACAATTACTTGGAGAGAAAGAGAGCATGAAGAAAAAAATATGATTTCTCTTAATGATCTGGGTACTGTAAGAGCCCTAAGAGATTGTGGGTTATTAAAGTACTTCCGCTTATCAGGTATGAGGCAAAAAATAGAAAGTTTGGAGTTCCTTTTTCGTGCATGGGATCCAGTAATTGAGGCACTTAACATTAGGAGAAAATTGGTTCCTATTACAATGGAGGACATATATTTTCTGATAGGCTTGTCGAGGAGAGGCTTACCCATTTCTCTCTCAGGTTTTGCTCTTGGACGAGAGACGGTGAGAGACTATGTTTTGAAATATTACTATTTAGGGGCGAAGTCAAGCAAGGATGGGAAAATAAACATCTGTGACGTTTGTGATTTCCTTTAAGAACCATTCTATTCACGATCACAAATATTCTTGGTACTGTTACAATACATGTAGTGATTATATCTTATATGCAGTATGCGCTAGAGTGCATGGAACCAACAGTGTTCAACTAGTCTGAAGCTGTACTTTCTCAAATAAAAGAACAACTAAACAAGGCAAAGGGAGGAAGGAAGAAAAAATTCAGTTATGGTTTGATCCTTATTTATTTTTCCTTAGAGAGGATTCCACTCGTGTAGCCTCAGCATGTGACGCTGGGTGTGTCTAACGCTAGAGATCTGAGGATGCAGAGATGAGTAGAACTGATGGCTATACATGCAGGCCAATCATCCATCGTGTTCTCGACTGCATTCTTCACTTGGTTTAGGTGACAGTTTATCACCATCAATGAGTATGCATATGCAGGCATCGATTTCCAAGGAGATCCAAACTTAGCTTTACCAGAAGACGCTCAGTGGGGTGCAATTGGTAAGAATTTTTTTACCATGTTTTTTATTTTCCTAAGGTTTATACATGTTTTTTTATTTTGATGTTTTCCCAAGACTAAACTAAATTTTTAATGTAATGCAGATGTTGGTTGAGTTCAACCATTAGAGGAACCAGAGCATGGAGTGGATGAGCCACCAGAGAGGGCTGTCGGGAGAGAAGTCCTTTAGGATTTAGACATGGTTGAGACTCTTACTGAGCTTCAGTAACACATAGAGGGTTTGACCTTTGGGATTCCGGATTGTCGAATAAAAGAGTCACCCATGAAATTGCAGCGTCATACTATTGGCATTCCTAACCAATGGATGCGACTACTGCGTAGAATAGTTAGATCGATAGCATGTTACCATGAGAATCATTAGTTTACTTTTAACATGTTGCATACATTTTGAGGTCAGATGACCAATTTTTCTTTGGAAAATAAAAACAAAAAACCTATGACTATCTATCTATTTGATTTCAGTGTTTTCCTATGTTTATTGTGCAAAACTATTCAACTATGTGAATGTATCTTTACATGTGTTGTAAATTTCTGTCTATAACGTGATTAGATAGAGAATCAATTAATGTGTTCAAATTTCTGGAAATGTGTTGATATTTAATAAAATCAAAGTGTCTTTCCAAAAGTAGAACTCTTAGGAACAAACGATGCAGTGTTGGATTTCTAACAGTATAAACACTAGTAATTTGCAATACCACAAGTTGTGAGTCTAATCTTATGATGATGCAGTTAATACAAAATGAAATGGCATCAGAGAGAAGTTAGATCAACTCGTTATACTTAGTGATATTGTTTGTCGATCTACCGATACAAATCCCTTGAAAACTCACTAACTCGTCATTCAAAGCAAAAATGGCCCACACTGCAAAGGATGGATTCTGTGCACTATAACTAGCACCATCAGAATACCCAAAAAATGGTTCCAAAGATTTAGACATCTGCGATAAAACGTAAAGCAGATTACTAACGTCAATAAAACTATAAAAAACAAACTAAAACAGTGAATGCAAATCAACATCATATATATACAATATAATACAAAAAATTACTACGCTCATGATTAAGCATAGTAACGTTTCAGATACAACCCATTTTGAGGTTGCGCCAATGGAATTCCATCATAATCTACCAACTCATAGACACCATTAGCAAGAACTGTTTTGACAATATAGGGGCTATGCCATAATTGCTCAAATTTACCTGTACCTATTACATCACCTTCTTGATCATAAATAATGACCAATTCACCCTCTAAGAAAATGCAAGGCTAGACATTTTTGTCATATTGTGCCTTTATATGTCTCTTATGTGCTTCATTGGCCAATTGGGCTTCACAACGCGTTTAATAAAGATGGATGAGGTTAAAAAGATGTGCTTCTTCATCTAAGGTGTCAGGTAACAAGTCGATTCTGAGTTTCAATGACGGTATTTCACATTGGATTGGAAAGATAGCTTCCAGACCATACACCAATTGAAAGGGGGCAAATCCGTTTGCGTTTCTCACCGAGGTTCGGTACGCCCACAAAGTCGAGTACAAGATCAAATGCCAGTTTCTTTTATGAACTCCTATCATTCGTTGAAGCATACGTTTAAGAATCTTGTTGATAGCCTCAACTTGTCCATTTGATTGTGGATAATGAGTAGAATTATCATGTGACAATCCTAACTTGGTATTCAATTTAGTCATCATATGGTTGCGAAAATTCTTACCATGACCTGTGACTATAGCCCGTGGTACCCGAAACCATGCAATGACATGATTAAAGAAAAAAATGCAGTTTTTTGTCCTGTGTTTTTTAATGTAGGCATCACTTCGGCACACTTGGTAAAGTAGTCTACTGCAACAATAATATAACCATGCCCCCCAGAAAAATGAGGGTTACAAGTCATGAATTCAATACCCCATTTCTAAAATGGTCCCATAGAGACAACAGGATGCATCGGCACTGGCGGTTTGCAAATTTTATAATCAAATATCTGGCACACATGACAACTTCTGACCGCGAGGATGCAGTTGTGAAATATGGTAGGCCAAAAGTAACTGGAGCGGAGTATCTTCTGTGCGATAGTGTATCCAGACAAATTTCCACCACAATCCCCAACATAAAAATCATTTAAAACCTTTTCGACCTCCTCATGAGTGATGCACCTTCTTAAAATTGTATCGACACCACGACAATAAAGTGTATCGCCAACGATCAGAAAATATTTGGCTTGGTATCGAATACATCGCTGGTTAGAGAGAGAGGTATCAGGTTGAAAAGTATGGATTTGGAGATAAATGATAAAATCCCCATACCAAGGACCATATGATACGATCAGAAATAGGGACTCGTCAGGAATAAATGGTTCTGACGTAGTAGCAGTACTATCAGAGGGAAGGTCACAGAAAAGCTAGCCAAAAATAAATACTTCTTTGACTTGGATTTAATGAATTCCAAATCAAATTTCTGAAAAATGACAATCCATTTTGAATACTTCCCCCCTAACAATTGACGTGATAAGATATAAGTCATGGGGTTTCAATCTGAAATAGCAATGGTCTTCCAGAATAGGATATAGTGGCGAGGTCTTTGAATAGCTTGAACATCTCCCAAGGCAAGCTTTTCTACGTATGAATACTTTACTTCCGTATCATTGAGATTACAACTCAAATAATAGATCAGATTTTCTATCCCATTTTCTACTTGGAAAAATACCATACCAATGTTCGTATCAGCCGTGGCGATATATAAGAAATAATCACTCTGATAATTGGAGGGGTACATTAATGACGCCTGGACAAGAGTATCATTGACAACTTCAAAAGAAGCTTGCAAAACTTGGTCCCAATGGAATGGAATCCTCTTTTTCAAGAGCCGAGTAAATCCTTTATCCATTATGGCATAGTTGGGTATGAACCTCCTTAGGAAGTTAGCCTTTCCCTGAATTTTCTGTTACTAAAGTAAATTTGAGGGCACAGGAAAATCAAGAATGGCCTGTACCTTCAATGGGTCTATTCCAATTCCTTCTTTTGAGATGAAGAATCTAAGAAATCGACTAGAAATAACACAAAACACACATGTATGTGGATTGAGGCATATTTTGTAGTGTCGGCGGTGTAAAAAGATAGCTCTCAAATGCATCGGGTGACTAGTCTTATTCTTGGAATGTGCGGTTAAATCATCTAGATAAGGTTGAACTATGTGCTTGATGTCATTCAAAGCACAATCCATTGCTCTCTGAAAATTTTCGCCAGCGTTCTTTAAACCAAATGGTAGTTTCTGGTAAGAGAACGTGCCCCAGGGACAGATGAATGTTGTCTTATATTGGTCCTCAGGGAGGATATTGATATGATTGTAGCCAGAAAATCCATCCATGAATGAAAATATTTCGCATCCAGAACAATCATCAATAATTTGGTCGATGAAAGGAGTAGGACAGTTGACTTTTGTACAAGAAAGATTTACATCCCGATAATCGACACACACTCTGATGGTTCCTTGTTTTTTCATAACTGGAACGATGTTGGAAACCCACTTAGCTAGCGGAACAGGGTAAATGAAACCATCACGCAAAAGTTTTTCAAATTCTGATTTAATGGCAGTGACCTTCTTAGGATGAACAGGACGAAGGCGTTGACATATCGGCTTGACATCAGGGTACATATTAATAGTGTGTTCAACGATACTAGTGTCAATACCTAGAAATTCCTTGTAAGACCAGGCAAAGATATATCAGAATTCATGAAAGAGAGAGCGATATGTTTCGAGTTCTGATGAAGAACAAGACACACCGACATGAATATTTTCTACCATGCCAGGTTTGGCCGAAATATTGATAGAAATGGTTTCTTCAATATTTGATAAATTTCTCTCGGAATAAATTGTATTAATAGGAAAAGAATTCGAAAATAAATTTTTGATCGATGGGTGATATAGTTCACTAATATTATCTTCTTCATAATCAGGCAGATGGGAACGATGATGATAAAATTCCCATGGTTCTCCTTCCAACATCATGTTTTCCAAAATATTCTCATCAAGAAAGTTGAGGAAAAAGGATCAGATGGAGTACCATAATCTAATGAACAATCAACCCAAATGACCAGCGACGATGATTTCGGATTCACCGCCCAAGCCAGATAGATTGATTTCTATGCCACCTCAATAGGGTTGGGCAACAGACACTCATCCAATGTAACAACTTCAAAATCACTCGTACTCTTTCTTAAGCTAAATTGAGTGGAAGAGATCATGTAGTAGGTCTCTATACTTGCAATTTCTGCCGACGTCGTAGGCGGTGGTAATGCAAAGGTTCCCATGAGAGTGGAATCCCTTAAGATTCCTACACCAATGTTATGAAGTGTGAGTTGGGGTGCGTGAACTAACAGAATACTTCCAATTACTTGGGAACTGGAGGCAAAGAAGGATAGTTGTTTGATGACTGTGATAGCACCGTTATGTGGAAAGGCAATCATTCTAAAATATGTAGAAACAATAGTAGTCATAGCATATACCCATGGCCTTCCAAGTAAAATATTGTATTCAAGGGGTCCTTCAAAAACCTCAACTTCAGCATTCACTATTTTTCCCCCTAGTTCAACATGCAGGTTATTGATAATACCACAAGGCTTATATGTACGTCCATCGAAAGCTTTCAATGTCCTTTATGTTTGAGATAAGCATGGTGAGCCAAGTGATTTCCAACAATTTAGAGACATAATGCATGTATATGCTCCCTCATCAATGATGGTACGATGAACAAGGTGATTGAGAACATTTACTTGTATGGAGAATGCCAATTCTGCTAGTAATTGTGGCACATAGCCCATATGATTAAAGCCTATGAGATTAGGATTAGTCGGATCAATTCCACCAATTACCGAAAACAAAGCTTGTTTCTAGGAGGGAAAATTTTGTAAAACCTCAAGCTCTGACATAGTTGAAGGGGATTGAGCAAAATCTTCAACTATATTATAATTCTGAGCAGCTCAAGCTCGAGGGTTATATGTCAATTTATGAACAACTCCCTTTGGTGGCTTTATTGTTAATTTAGGAATAACAGGTGGTGGTATCGATTTTGTTGACGGATTCATGGTCGAGGTACTAGTTTGATCAGTAGCCTGACTACCATAATCTTTATTATGAATTGATACGAAAACATCATTCGATGGCTTTGTGATGGACAACATAAGCACTTGGGAACTAGAAGCTGGATCCGTAGCAACCAAATTTGTGTTCGAATTTGGAAACAGATATGTCAATGCAGCTGATGCATGTGAAGTCTTAACCATATTTGGGACTTCAGCGTGGTAAGGATAATCCCAAAAAAAGTGTTCCTCATTACAAATTATGCAAGGGTAACGAGGTTTCCGATTTCTAGACGATTGATTAGATGATCTTTCCTGTGGGGTAGAAGTTTTCTTTTTCTTATATTTCCCTTTTTTCTTACTTTCGAGTTTCTTATCACTTTTTCCTTTGTCAAATGACATGGCATTGATTTCAGAAGAAGGTGCAGGATTAGATGCAGTAGTGTATTGTGTGTTTTTAGTACTGATCATACTGTCTCCAGCATGAGATTCCTTCAATGAAGGAGGAACATTAAGATTAGATCTTGGCACGTTAGGAATTTTCTCATAGAGCGTTCCAAACTGAGTATAAATCAAATCTGAATATTGGGCACAAGCAATGACCTGCTCTTCGGTGACGACGCCACCCTTAGCTACATCCTCAGTTGTAGATGGTAACAGGGACATAATGAACCACTCAAAAAGGAGATGATCAGGAACAAATGTCTTAACCATTCTACGACGAAAATGCCACTCCTGAATATGATAAGAAATGTGAGTAGCATTAGTCTTTTTAAAATTAGTCAAGAGTTTTGTTCCAGCTTCATATCATACGGGTAACTGGAAGTGAGTCAAAAAGACAGTAGCTAGGGCAGTGAAATTATCAAAAGAAGCTCTATGTAACTCAATGTACCATTTTGCGACTAGACTAGTGAGCGTACGCTGGAAAAGACGTAATCGAACAGAATCATCATTCATGGATTTTGATGAACACCAAAAATGATAAATCGTAACATGAGTTGACAGGTCTTCCCTAGGGTTTCCATTGAACTTAGGAATATTTGAGGGTAATTTATGAGGTATCACCAACCATCAAGGAGCATACTTAATCAAATCATTGGTGAGCTGGTTTAAATTTGGTAACTCTAAAGTTGCAACAAAGGGCAACTTTTGACTAAGGTCAGGTTGAGCATAGCCAGGGTATGATGGAATTGCTTGGGAAATAGGCCTTTGAGCACCAACATAAGAAATTTATTGCTGGTAAACCAGATAGTGTAGAAATTTTAATACAATTATGTATTTTCTGGATTCTCCTGATCTAAAAACTATATGCCACTGTTAAATACAAAATCCTTCTACTAAAATATTCGCAGAAATTTAATCGCCAATTGCAAACACATGAAGACAGATCAATCACGCATAACATAGATTTTTTTACCGGGAAAAAATAAATATAAAAAGCCCACTATCATATATTATGTATATATCATGGATCATGAAACAATCTCATACAAAAACTCTAATCCAAGAGCTCTCAATACAATATACAATCGTCTCACAATGTCATACAAAAATTGGAAAATACATGAACCAATTTATTGCCTCCTGACAACCTTCCTCCACTGGGCAATCCCTGAATGAATGAGATCCTATCTTGCCTTGACTGCGCAATCCTCATTGGCATCTCCAATGTGTGTGTGGTTGCATGAGTGCACCCACTAATGTCACAACAGATAGTCAAACTATCCCATTCACCTATCTCTCAACTAGGTATCCACTAGATATGACATGCATGCAGTTAACAGTAGTAAATATTCAGTTGCATGTGAGATCATTCCATGTGAATTAATTTAATATTTAATTCACTGATCTCTCACTAGTGTATCTTTAGTTACAACTAGTTACAACTAGCACAACTGAGTTTGACTCACTTAACTGAGTTAAACTATTTTACAACTCACATAACTACACATCCAACTTTGTTACAACTTCGTATCACTTAGTTACAACTAAGTCCACATAAATGTCCCAACAACCAACCTTAGAACTTGAAATTCCTTCAGCTAACTGGTTTTCCACTTCAATTAACTGAAATCAAGTGCTTCAAGAGAATAGAATAATATTTATTGTCCAATTATTACTAAGAGATAATAATAATCAACATGCATTCTATTTGTAGACATGCGATCTATAAATAGACTTCACACATGCATCTAAAAATAGAACCTCATCTATAGATAGAATTTTCTCAACCAAATATAAATAGACTCCCTCTATAAATGGAATTTTCTCAACATTCTAAAAATAAACATATGCCAAAAATAGCCTGCGGGCCCCACCTAGTGTAGGTGCTTAATTTTCACTAGATTCCCTCTCAACAAGAAAGGGATTATCCTTCACCCCGATCCTGTCTCTATGGTATTAGAATTTTCTCCTGGTGAGCGCCTTCATCAAAATATTTGCATCTTGATCTTACATAGGAATGTACTGAAGCAACATGATCTTCCGCTGCAGACAATCTCTGATATGATGATACCAGATATCTATATGCTTAGATCTATCATGAAACACATGATTAATTGAGGTTTTAATGCAACTCTAATTATCACAATGAATCATTGTAGGATCTAAATGGGAACCAAACAAACCAACCAGGATATTTCTCATCCAAATAGCCTCACATGCAGCTTCACTTGCTGCCATGTATTCCGCTTTCGCTGAACTGAGTGCCACGGATCTTTGTTTCTTGCTGTACCAATAAACAGTTGTAGATCCAATACTGAAGACCCCTCCTGATGTTCTCTTTCTTTCTGTTGGGCTTCCTGCCCAATCTGCATCCGTGAAGCCATGCAACTTCACCTCATCTGTCTATTCGTACCATAAGCCATACTCAGATGTGCCCTTGAGATATCTCAGGGCATGCTTGCCCGCCTTCCAAAAGAACTTGGTAGGCTTAACCATCGCTTGACTAAGCTGGTTCACCGCATAGCATATGTTTGGTCTTGTATTTACTAAATACATTAGCGAACCCAC
The DNA here is from genome assembly GCA_034641835.2 of Pinus albicaulis. Classification (NCBI taxonomy): domain Eukaryota; kingdom Viridiplantae; phylum Streptophyta; class Pinopsida; order Pinales; family Pinaceae; genus Pinus; species Pinus albicaulis. The sequence goes on from CM076580.1 coordinate 696,944,719, forward strand.
CAACTTTCGATAGATAGTAGCATCCACTACCTCTCTAGATGTAGCATTCTCTTTCCTCTAGTTTCCTGGAAGAGGAGTATCCATGGGTTTGCAACCCTCCATGTGAAACTTACCCATTATCTCCCTTCCATACGTGCCTTGAGATAAAAAAAATTCACCATCTCCCTGCCATATTTCCAATCCAAGGAAATAATGAAGGAGGCCCATATCCTTCATCTCAAACTCCTTTGCAAGGTCCTCCTTGCATGAGTGTATTAGCTGCTCATCACCAGTCAGTATTAAATCATCAAAATAAAGAAAAATTATTAAAATCTTACCCTCCACCACAATTTGGTATAGGTGTGCATCTGCCTCACTCTTGGTGAAGCCAAGTCTAGTGAAATAGTTGTCGATATGAGTGTACCAAGCACGGGTTGATTGCTTCATCCCATACAGTGCTCTTTTGAGTCTGCACACATGCGACTCGCTGCTGAAGATCTCAAATCCTTCAGGCTTCTCAATATACACTTCTTCCTCAATGATCCCATTAAGGAATGCAGTCTTCACATCCATCTGATGAATGTGCCAACCCATCTGCACTGAGAGAGCAAGGATGGTACTTATGGAATAATATCGTGTGACAGGTGCAAAGGTTTCTTCATAATCAATCCCCTCAATCTATGAGAAGCCCTAGACCACAAATTTGGCCTTGTATTCCTCAACACTCCCATCAGTAGTTTTCTTTACCTTGTTGATCCATCTTGAACCTAGCACTGATTTATCAACTAGCCTTGGAACAATTTCCCAAGCACTATTTTTGACAATGGAGTCATACTCCTCCACCATTTCATCTACCCATGTGGGATCCTTCACTTCTTCCTGAAAGGAAGATAGCTCAGCCACAATACATTTTCTCATGAGAGCCATGTATCTAGTGAATCGGTTAGGATACTGTCTCTGTCTACGCTGTGAAGTAGGGACTCCCACATTCTGTGCCACACCAAGCTTCAGCCTCTCAGCTTCTGTGGTATGCCTTCTTCCAGTTCTGATGTTTAGCTCTACATGAGTGGACTCCTCCACTTCATGAACCTCCTCTTGTGGTTGATCCATATCTAGAGACTCATAATTGAGAACCAAAAGCTCCTCCTCTGCAATTAAGTTTAGCTCCCTCTCAAGCGACAACTTCATGGCTTTCTCCTCATTGAATTTTATATCCTATTGCACCACAGTCATTCAACTGTTTGGAAAATACACACGATAATTATGGGGTGTTTTTGTGTACCCCAAAAATATCCTAACTTTAGCAGTCAGCTCCGGCTTCTTCCTAGCATTCTTGGTCACATGCACATAAACAGATGAGCCAAAAATATTAAAGTGAGAAACATATGGTTTCTTACCAGCGAAAGCTTCTTCAAGTGTACTCATTCCAAGTACTCTATGAGGACAACAGTTTTTCACATAAACCGCAGTGTTGCATGCTTCCGCCCACAAATGCATTGGTAGGCCCTGATCATGCAACATCGTTCGTGCAGCACCCATGATCATTCTTATCTTCCTCTCTGAAACCCCATTTTGTTGTGGGTTATGAGGGGCTATGAGTTCTCTTCGAACTCCTTCTTTGCTACAGAAGTCTTTGAATTCATTAGAGATGTATTCTCCACCATTATCGCTCCGCGAAGCCTTTAGTTGCTTCCCCGAATCTTTCTCAACCAATGCCTTAAACTCACAAAACTTTCAGAATTTTTGATCCTGAAGATCCATCATTTACAAGAAAAATCATCAACAAAAATAACATAACACCTATGTTTTGTTGTTGAAGCAACCGAGAATGGTCCACACACGTTTGTGTGAACTCTCTCCAGGATCACCGAAGCATGGTTCTCCTTTTCATGAAATTTGGACTTTAAAAAATTTCCCATATTACATCCCTTGCACTGATTTAACTGTGCAAGTGTACCCTTGGGAAGTCTAGTAGAAATTTGTTGCAAAATTTTCAGGGCACCATGGTGAAGATGGCCCAATCACCTGTGCCATAATTCGCCCTCATCCCGACTCACCACTTCTTCTGCTTTTCCCACCATTATAGCATAGCCATATTTCTTGTAGAGATTATTAACTCGAATTCCTATCCTCTTGGCTTGACCCATTGTTTTATGTCGCAGGAAAGCTTTTCCATCGCTGAAAAAAACATCATAGCCTTTGTCCTCCAACATCGCGACTGAGACCAGGTTTTTCTTTAGACCTGGAACATGAATGAAATCTTTCAATTGAAATGGTGTACTTGACTCCCTCTCAAAGGTAATGGTACCAATTCCGGTCGCACTATATCATCCATCGTCGCCCATCTCTATATGCATTTGGAGATCTTTCTCCTCCAAGTCACTGAAAAGCTCCTTATCTCTCGTCATGTGGAAGGAAGCACCACTATCAAGATACCACACCGATCCCATTTCTCTTGAAACCAAGTATGTGATCAAAGAGAAATCAAGTTCAAATTTCAGGGCAAGGGCCTCACCAGCTGCAGCTCCAGCAACCTTCTTGTTCTTCCTTTTCCTGTGGGTAGTTACTGGCGAGATGCCCATGTTCATGACAATGAAAACACTTCACCTTGGAAAAATCCAACTTCTTTCCTTTAGACTAGGATTTTGAGTGTAATTTATTCCCCTTCCCTTTCCTTGCCTTGCCAGTCAAATCCAAATCCTCTTCATCATCATGCTTTGATGAAGAGCCACCCCTGGTGTTCCACTTGAACTCCTCTTGCACTAGATCTGACCATAGTCATTCCCAATCCGGTAGTTTTTCCTGTCCGTTGACAGAGTCTTGATAACTATGCCAACTCTTAGGAAGTCCCAAGAGAGCCAATCTCACCAAATCATCATCATCAACCATGATTCCCACACTCCCCAGTTCATCCCGACATTGGACAAACTTTTTGAGATACTTAGGAATATTTTTGTCCTTCTCCATCTTGATCTTTCTGAGTTTATCCTTCAGCGCCAATTTCCTATGGTCACTGCTACTTTGGAAAAGATCTGTCAAAGCCTTCCACATAGCAAATGGATTGGCTTTCCCATGAAGGCTTGAGACAATATGGTCTCACACACCTTCCAATAGAATCCTTCTTGTCTTCGCTACTTTCTTTTTCCAGGCGTCAAGTATTGCAGCATCCGTTGAAGTGGACCTAGGAACATCACTGTCGATGAATTCCTTCAAGCCATTATCTTCAAGCACCACCTCTATCCTATCCTTCCATGCAATGTAGTTTGAGTTTCCCTCGAGTGCATACTCTAGCTGCAAACCATTGATAGCCATTTCGATCTTTACTCAACTATCGCACTAAGAAATTCCTGCAGCAAATTCAAAATGTTTCCACCAACAAACTCAACTACTGCTTCAAAATTGCAATCTTCTTAGCTTTGATGCCATGTAGAAATTTTAATACAATTATGTATTGCCTGGATTCTCCTAATCTAACAATTATATGCCACTGTTAAATACAGAATCCTTCTACTAAAATCTTTGCGGAAATTTAATCGTCAATTGAAAACACATGAAGAAAGATCAATCACACATAACACAGATGTTTTTACCAGGAAAGCAGAAAGCTAAAAACCCCACTATCATATATTATGTAGATATCATGAATCATGAAACAATATCATACAAAAAATCTAATCCAATAGCTCTCAGTATAATATACAATTGTCTCACACTATCATACAAAAATTGGCAAATACATGCGCCAATTTACTACCTCCTGACAGCCTGCCTCCAGTGCACAATCCTTGTTGATCACAATCCCTGAATGAATGAGATCCTGCCTTGGCTTGACTACGCAATCCTCATTGGCATATCCAATGTGTGTGTGGTTGCATGAGTGCACCCACTAATGTCACAACAGATAGTCAAACTATCTCTTTCACCTATCTCTCAACTGGGTCTCCACTGGATCTGACATGAATGTAGTTAACAGTAGTAAATATTTAGTTGCATGTGAGATCACTGCATGTGAATTAATTTAATATTTAATTCACTAATCTCTCACTAGTGTATCTTTAGTTACAACTAGTGACAACTATCACAACTGAGTTTAACTCACTTAACTGAGTTAAACTATTTTACAACTCACATAACTACACATCCAACTCTGTTACAACTTTGAATCACTCAGTTACAACTAAGTCCACTTGCATGTCCCACCAACCAACCTTAGAACTCAAAATTCCTTCAACTAATTAGTTTTCCACTTCATTTAACTGAAATCAAGTGCTTCAAGAGAATAGATTAATATTTATTTTCCAATTATTATTAAGAGATAATAATAATCGACATGCATTCTATTTTTAGACATGCGATCTATAAATAGACTTCGCACATGCATCTAAAAATAGAGCCTCATATATAAATAGAATTTTCTCAACCAACTATAAATAGAATTTGCTCAACATTCTAAAAATAGACATACACCTAAAAATAACATGTGGGCCCCACCTAGTGTAGGTGCTTAATTTTCACTAGGGTTTGTTTTGATATGAAAACGCTTGAGGATTCTATTGACCAAAACATGGGTATGATACTTGTTGAAATGAAGGTTGTGGCATTTGCGCTTGTGGCTGCCAAGGGGTCTGTCCACCAATATTATAACCCAAATTAGAATAACTTGGATTCTGTTGAGGATAGATATAACTTGGTTGTGGCTATGACATCCCATAATATGGTAATCCAACGTCTGAATAAAATATTTTAGATACAAGTGTTTGTTGTAAACCAGCCGAAGGAGTTGGAGTCTGAGGGCCCAAAACTTGAGGGTATTGGGTTGAAGGACCCGCCTGAAACGGTTGAGGAACAACAGTTTGAGCCTGTAACAAGGGTAAATGTGTATTAACAAGTGGATTTGATGTGGGTGTAACAGGTTGAACCGGTTGATACGAGTGTACAACCATTTGTGGTTGGATAAGCAAAGTGGGCTACCATTGACAAACATTCATTTCGACATTAGGATGACCAAAAAAATATGGAGTATTGTCAAAGTGGGAGACCATAGGTTGCCCCCTAGCATGAGGAGTGTAATAAGATGGAAAATATTGTTCTCCAAATGTAGGGAGTCCAGTTGAGATTGAACTGGATGGAATAGACCCAGATGGACCAGTTTGATATTTCCCTGATGATGGATATAAAAGATCAAGCTATTCAATACTCACTATAGATTTACTAGTTAAAATACCATACGATGACATTGGTGAAGTCCATGGGTTTGAAGATGTACCAGAGAAAATTCCAGATAAATATTTATAACCTGATGGGACCATAGGGCCACCATGTAAATATGACTCTGGTGAAGTTGTGAACATCGATGGGGTAGTGAGGGCAGGTGTTGTCACTATTGGAACAGATGGTCCAGCCGAAGATGTTGGTTCAGGAATGGTTACTTGACCAAATGTATACCCTATTGGATCGATGGGAACTTGAATAGACACAGGATCAACAAAATCAGAGGAGGCTGATTAAGGAAAAGACTCGTACAGGTAAATATCTGACCCAAAATGAGTTGGCTGTAAAGGTGTTTCATCTTGTGGGATTTCTTCAAACGAAATTAAACCAAGTGGAAGGATTTTACTGTCAGGTCCAAAGTATATTTCAGAAGGTTGACTGCACAATATGGGAGACTCAATGGCTATGATAGATTGTGGGGTGACCGATACAGGAACAAATTTCATTCGTTTGACTTCAACATGCATATTTTCTGGAAAACAAGAGACATGATCTAGATCAACTTCCAGTTGAACAACATTGGGTTCGAGAGGTATGGTCTCACTGATTGGATGGATCGTGACCATGGGTAGCTATGAGGACTCTGTCTAGACAACAGTAGATGAACCAGGATTTGTAGAAACAAATTGTGTTGGCTCTAGTATATGTGAAGATGATGCTTCACTAGAGGTACTGATGATACTGGTTTTGATAGAACGATGTCACCTTCACCGACCAGAAGTGACTTTCGATGGTAAAGGTGGTTTCTATGCAAGTCTACGCGAATGATGAGGAAAGGGATTTTTTTCTTCCATGATGACTGACTTATTTTATGACCAAAAACAAATAAACAAAATAAAAGGGTAATACTAGGCAAAAGGTTTACTAAGAAACTGTGAACTAAAAAATACCTCCTGGCGAGCCAAGAAGTACGGGCAGGCAATCTCCCTGTGTTGTGTTTGGTGTATCACAATTTACAAGACAGCCGACTTGTTTCATTATGGATGGATAGCAACCTAAAGTTTTCCTCCCAAATATACCCGAAGGTACGTGGAGAACCAAGTCCTTATTAGCGTTATCTAATGCGAAACCGCATAGTGAGAGCACCCCTTTATACTTTTTTTACTATAACACCACCCGATATACCCGAAGGTACGTGGATGAGCTACGATATAATTACGTACGTGGAGTGAGGTATCACACTTGGAATGTATTGCAGACAATTAACGACAGTTACTATTTTTAACGATGTCGGAACACATCTATAGCTTAGACCTTCTAAATTGTATTGTTATGGTTCCAATGCTTTTTTAGGTAAATTGATATAAATTTTAAGTTGATCTTCATTATCAATTTGCATTTCAAGGTTCACCGTGACGATGTGATGGAAATTCCTAAAATTCAAACTAAAATGACAAGAAAACTTTTCAATTTTAGTTTTTTCAATGAAAATATTAGCTACTAAAGGGAAAGATAAATCAGTGTTGAGAGCAAACAACAAAGATCACCAACTAATATGCAGCTTTCCTAATTTTTTCCTATGAAAAACACACAACTCAATATATTTAAAAGAATGTTTTTCTTTTCGGTCCCCTTAATGTGAATGAAAAAAGGTAACTATATGCATCAAATCAACAAAAAACAAATGCTTTCTTCTTTGAGAAACAATGAATTTAACAACAATTTCTCTTTTAGGAAAAATGAAGAATGGAACTAAAATTTTTCCTACAGGAAACGAAGAATTCAGTGACAATTCCCTTTACAAAAACAAATGGACCTAATGCAGAAATAAAATACTTTGAATTTTATTTGTCAATGATAAAGAAAAACACTTAAAGAGACATTGAACAAACTTACTTTTCAAAGGAGGAAGAAACAGGAAAATTCACTAGTCTCTATGAGGTATTAGACAATTGAAAACACAACAAACAAAAGGTTGAGTATGATGGAAATGAAAAATTCAAAGGGAACTTGGTTGGCTTAGGGGGGAACATAGTCTCTAAGGGGAGACAGTGCATTTCAAAGCACCCCTGAGTGGGAGACAGTTCTATGCAAAGCACTATGTCTTGACCAACAATGTGTTTGGCGCAGCAGGGATTCAAAACTCAAGCTACAGAACACACTTATAATGCAAATTTTTGATTCAAAAGTCTAATAATTGACAGTAGATGCTACTGGGTGGATAAGCAGAGCCAAAAACACCAAAATGAAAGGAAACTCCCCAGCGAAGTTGCCAATTTGTTATGCGGAATTATGAATTATGGATAAAACATATTCCCTAAATGTGGTGCTATGTATTTAGCATAACAGATCAAAGACTTTGCAGACACTTTCTCTAAGAGTAAATAAACGTAAAAAAATATAGAGGAACCTACTTGTGATCCAAGTACTTCCTATTCTCCTTCTGTCACTCTTTTTGTAGCTTCCAATCCAACTTAGATCGCCAGACTAGTTCCTGCAAGTATAAACACTAAACAGCAAAGAGATTGCAATATACAGATGTCTATTTTATCTTAATCAGCTAAATCGATGAAACATGAAACACATATATCAATTAGGAATCCATTGTATGAGAAATAAATACATAAACAGATACATATATGGGAAAATGAACAACAATATTTATTAATGGATAGAAGGGGGAGGTTACAACCAGCGATCGATTTGATGTCACCAGCTCCAGCATTCATCCCAGCCTCATCACAATCAACATCTCACCAGCAGCATATCATTCCTATCACTCTCTCAATTGAGAATCCAAGAACATTACTTTACCAAATTTCTTCCTCTCTTAGCACTAGGATCTGTGCTCAATTTATAGGGAAACTGAAGGTAGTTTCCCAATCAATGACCTTCTAATAATAGACAAGACATTTTCCCAAGCTCAGAGGTGTTATATGGAAACATGGATTCAAATTTTGACACATATGGACTCTTCTAGAAGGCACTGACCATGTGGATATTCTAGAACAATGAGAATTTCGCTCCCATTTGACCAACGCGCTCTTGAATTTCGGGAAGTGCTTTGCAGAGCATCCTTGAATGGAGGTAACTGCATATGCAAAGTAGTTATTCCTTTGAGAGACTACGTTGTTGAGCTCATAAGTGATATAACATGTACTCCAAATCTTGGAAACCTTGCAATGGAAGTCATAGATGATTTATTCTTGTTCTTGTCTTAGGGCATGTAGCAACTGAAATGACAGGGGATTGTAGACCCTATTTCATTGGTTCTAGGGATGATGTCCAGTTTAACCAGATCGTTGGGAATGATGCCCAAATAGACCTATAACAATATTTTCTATTATTAATTTAAGTTGTTCATCGCATAATGATTAAAATAAATTTACTTGAAAGGATATTCTAAAAAAGTAAATAAAATATAACTATAATATCATTTATGATCATCATACTTATTACTACTAAATGTATAAATAATATGAAGTATGGAAATTTAATGTAATCATTATTTTTTACATAATTAAATTAGCTTTGGTAAATTTGTTTGCTTTTGTTTTTTATATCATATATTGGTATATTTTTACAGTTAATTTATTTTGTTATTAAGTGCTTGTAAGAATAGTTAAATAAGTATTTATTTGCAATAATAATAATAAAAAAAACATTTTTCTTTTTATTTTTCTTCCAGACTCAGCACAGTGGTAGAGAATTTTTTGCTCTACAACTCTGAACCCTACAGCCATGATCTAGGGTTTGAAGGCCATCCGACAGGCTGCCCCTAATAGACTCTCTACCCCAGCCTCAGGGCCCCTCCCATTTCCTGGTGCGCAGATAGGTTCATGCATGGCAGACAGCAGTGGGGTACGGTGGATCCCCCCTCCTCTAGTTCGCCCTCTAATTGAGAAATGGCAGGGGCTGACAGTGACCGTCAGCAAAACTTTGTCTCATTCCCTGACCCCTCTGGGACATCACCCATAGCAAATCCGTCAACAATAGCTATTGAAGAGGCAACAACAGTTACATCCTTCACATTCATACCTAAGGAAACAATATGACCCAAGATTGATCTCTCAACTCATCGAATCAATGGAAGAATCCAGTATATGAAGGATCATGCCTTGATAGGAAATTTCATGGGATTTTGGCCTACAGAAAAAGCTCTTCTGGACTAGATTTCCTCCAAATGGAACCCAAGGGCCATATCAATCTACAGCTATGTGCAAAGGGCTTCTTCAATGTGATATTCACATTCATCGAAGACAAGAACCGAATCCTAGATGGAGGCCCATATTTCTTCAATTTTGCAGGTCTATATCTGCGTAACTAGGTCGAATGCTTTAATCTAGACTAAGAATATTTCAATTGGGCTCCATTTTTGGTCAGGATCTACACCCTACCACAGGAATATTAGGATGAGCTAACCCTTCAATACATTGTAAAATCTCTTGGAGAATTCATAAAAATAGCGGTAGAGACAAATATCAACAAAATCGTTGCCTATGCAAGGATATGCATATACCTACACATCACAAAGTCTTTCCCTGATGAGGTAAGTCTAGTTCATGATGACTATGAATGGATCCAAACAGTAGATTATGAGCATGTGCCATTTAGATGCAAGAAATACCACCAACGTGGGCACCTATTCAGAGACTGCCCCCTAAATCAAAACTCCACTTTGAATAACGCATCCACCGCCAAAGACACCGAAGGGTTCACAAAAATCTCTAGAAGGAAAAAGCATACCATAAATTCAAACACAAACCAAAACAAAAAATATCCAGCTACAAGAAATAGATTTGAAGCCTTAGCTAATTTAAATGCAGATGATAATGAAACCACAAGAGACTTGGATCCACCCTTGCAGGAGAGATCCCAGACTCCGGAGGCTCTGAATACCAAAATCCAACTGGAATCCTTTCTACAACCCCAGTCCCCAATGCCTACTCTGGAAATCTTAGGTAAATTAAAAGGCACAACCTTAGAATCAATCCCAGAAGCATGGAATAAGAACTAGAGAGTATTGACTACAGGGACCTAGACATTATGGGTCTTGAAGATGCATGCAAGAGGAAAGACTTTCTCTCAATCCCCCAACAATAGATCTAGAAATTGAAGTCCCCTATAGAGCCCAAAAACTACCCTCCCTCGGCATTCAAGGCAGCACTCTCCTGAATACCAAACACATTCTGAAAGAATCTAGAAAACAAGGAAGAAGAACTGATTTGCAGCGACTGGTTGGCTTGGGCAAAGAGCTAGTAGAATCAGGGTGTTATCCCAAGTTAACTAGGTTCTAGTTGGCCATTCCCAAAATTTCTCAATGAAGCTCATATCATGGAATATCAAAGGGCTAAACAGCCCCTCTAAGCACAGGTTAATCAAGAAAATAATCACTGAGGAAAACCCCATGATTTTCTTTATGCAAGAAACAAAATTCTCTAGTTCAACTCTGGATACCATCTTCAATAGACTTTGGAAAGGCTGCAACACCCTAGTTTTCGACACTTGTGGAGCTTTGGGAGGCCTTGTGATTATTTTTAATCCCAAACTGATCACCTTAGAGAACATTCATGCAAATCGCCATTTCATTTAAGCCTCCTTCCACCTGATTGGAACCAGCATTCATGGACATCTCACAAATTTCTACTTCCCACAGCCAGTAGTACAAAAAAAAAAAAGCTTTTAAATAGCATAGCGGATCTCAACAACCAACGAAATCAATCTCTCTGGCTGATTGGAGGAGACTTAAACATGACAACAACCCTTCAGGAAAAAAATGAGGAAGGACCCATATTGACATGGATAACACCAAATTTAAGGAATTTATCTAAGGTAATCATCTTATAGATCTTCAAACCTCCAATGGCATCTTCACATGGAATAACTGGAGGGGAGGATCCCATCAAATTCCTTCAAGACTGGATCGCTTCCTCATCATGAATGATTTCATCCACCTAGGAGGGGAGTTGGCTACCACCATCACTCCGTCCTCTAGTTCAGATCACTGACCAATATAGCTTCAATGGCTCAAACCTGGTAATGCCACACCCAAACCTTTTCTCTTTTAACAATTTTGGTTCAAACATCTGGGTTTCAAAGATCTCATCTCGGATTGGTGGACTACCCTTAATCTTCCCTTGGGCTAAAAAATGTATCAATTCTAGCAGAAGCTAAATATGCTCAAAGGGAAGCTGAAATAGTGGAATCAAAACACCTTCAACAACATTTTCCATGACCAAAGAGAGTTGGAAATGCAAATGCAGTAGCTCCAACAAAAACTCATCTTAGAAGGAAGATTTGTAGACTCAAAGGCCCTTGAAAAGACGCTAACATCCCAACTTGAAGAAATAAGATGTCAAGGGGAAATCCTATGGAAACAAAAATCACGGATTCACTGGCTCATGTAAGGAGAATGGAACACAAAAAAAATTCACCGCTCCAAAATCCAACATAGGATGCACAACATAATCACCATCCTCAAGAAACAAGATGAGGAGCGCATGCAAAACCATGAATACATCATAGAGGAACTCCGCAACCACTTCAAAGACATCCTCAAAGAACCCAACACTCAGCGTCAGGAGACTATTGATAAAATCACACAGCAAATCCCAAAACTGGTTAGTGAGGATCACAATAGGATGTTTCTCAAAGCCACAACCTTCATGGAGGTCGAACAAGTGGTTTTCCAACTAAAATAAGGGAAAGCCCAAGGTCCAGACGGCTTCACCACTAACTCCTTCCACTTCTTCTGGGATATCATCAAAGAGGAGGCCTGGGGCATAGTGGAGGAATCGCGCAACACTCACTGGATTCTTCCAGCTTTCAATGAAACTTTTCTCACTCTCATCCCAAGGGAAGATAGCATGGTTTCCCCTAGTAAGTACAGGCCAATAGCCCTCTGCAATGTTATTTACAAAATAATTTCCAAAGTTATTGCTAATAAATTGAAGCAGCTCCTTCCTATGCTCATTTCTCAAGAGCAAATAGGCTATGTTGAAGACAGGAAGATCCTTGATGGAATTATTCTAACCCATGAAGTCATCCACTCCCTAAAAACCTCAAAAAAGCCTTGCATGCTCCTCAAAATTTATCTTTCCAAAGCCTTTTACAAGCTCAGCTAAAATTACATAAAACATGTACTTCTAGCCTTTGGGTTCTGCCACACCTAGGTTCGTTGGATAATGAGCCTAATCTCCTCTCTTTTCCTCTATATCTTATTTAATGGCATCCCCTCAGCAACCTTCAATCCCTCCAGGGGTATAAGACAAGGCAACCCTCTCTCTCCTTTCCTCTTTGTACTTATGGCCAAGGGTCTGGGCCGCCTGATCAAAAACTCGATCTGATCTCATGACCTTCAAGACATCCCCTTACACAATTATCCTCCCATTTCTCATCAAAAATTTGTGGATGAAAACATGAACATGGGTCACCCCTCTATGTAGGAAGTGCACACCCTAAGAACCCTTCTTGACTGATTCTCTGAAGCCTCTGGAACCATTGTTAACCCTGATAAATCTCAAATCTTCTTCTTTAATACACCCACTGTTACCCAACACAATATAGCTCGCATCCTCGGCTCCTCAATAGCTTCTATGCCTTCCAAGTACCTGGGGGCCCCCGTCACAGACTCAACTATTAAACACTCATCCTGGAGAGAGCTGTTGGACAAAATGGAGACCAAAATTTCCACCTGGACTCACCGCTCCCTCAACATAGTTGGTCATCTAGTTCTAATCAAATATGTTCTCCAATCTTTGCCCATATAACTCTTTTCAGTTTTGGCTACACCTAAATGGGTCCTTAAAGCCATCTGTAACCTTCAAAGAACCTTTCTCTAGGGTGGATCCAAATACAAGCACAAATGGGCGCTAGTCAAATAGAAAGAAGTATGAATGCCAAAAACTCAGGGTGGACTTGGTCTGAGAGATCTGGAGCACAACCACACCATCTTGGGCACCAGTATTTGGTGGAAATGGGTCTCTTGCCCCCAAAAACCTTGGGCAACCTTGTGGGCGTCCAAATATGCCGGAAATTTGCCCAAGGAGGAACTATTCAGATTCAATATTGCTCTTCAAGGATCCTAAATATGGAATGCAACCAGCCAACACAAACATCTGATCCAAACACATAGTTTTTAGGAAATGTGCGACAGCGCTAAAGCTTAGTTCTGGGAAGATTCATGGCAGCAAATTCCAAACCTCTCCTCGATATTCCATTTCCCCATCTGGAGCACAGTTTTACAGGAAAGAGAAAAAAATTGTGTCTAGGACTTTTGGACTAATTATGTAACTCAAGGATTCAGGAATTTTCTCCCCATCGTGATCTGGATTTATGAAGAAATGCAATATATACATAAATAAACATAAACATAGAGATGTAGGGGAAACAATACTTCATTTCATTAATATCAAATAACAGAAATATGCTTGCATACATAATGGAAATAAACTAGCTAGGGTGCTGGTAGCTTATCTCTGAGAAGAGATGTGGCAGCTACAAGCCTCTGAACTGTGTTAAAATGAGGCTCGAAGGCCTATTTATTTTTTAGAAACAATAGAAAACCCTAAACATCAAAAAACCTAACCCTAGGAGATGAAGCGCCAAAACTATGGGCCTAGTTTGGGTAAAATGGTGTTTCAACTTCCCGGGGATGTAACTTTGGCATATGATCTTCGTTTGACGTCCACCATACCTTGTTAGAAAGATCTATCTGAGGAATACAACTTTTTTTGTAAGAAAAATGGGTCCATGGACCCATATGGCTCCCAAATTTCCCAAAAAACTTCACTTAGGGCCTCAAAATGGCTCTGGAAGTTCAGGACCCGAAAAAATACTAAAAATAGTAAGTTGTGCTGAAACTGAAAAACTAAAAGAACCGATGATGGGGGTTCAAATGGAATAGGTGGGTGGCCACCAATATCCACCTAGATCATTAGGGCCCCCACGCTCCAAAAGTTCAGGACCCGAAAACCTGCTAAAAATAGTAAGTTGTGCTGAAAGTGAAAAACTGAAAGAATTGATGGTGCAGGTCCACATGGAATAGGTGGGTGGCCACCAATATCCACTTGGATCATTCCTCACTCATTAGGAAGAAATGGTCCCCGTTGCGTTAAGTTACTCCATGAGAGGCAAATCCTGCTGAACTTGGTATTGGATTTGTCCAGGATGTTGTGGACCTATTGGTGGATGTGCTAGCAGATGTGTTAGACGTGTTCAATAAATTTGGTTGCCTCAGACAGTACATGTGTGGATTCAATCTGTGTATTCACATGAGGTATTTCAATATCAAGCGGTGGTGTGTCGGGGATCAAATCGATGGAGTGCTTGTTCTGACAGTGTAGAGGAACCTCTCTGGGGGAGGAGAACATGTCCTCATATTCCTCCACGACTTTCTTCATCTGCTGCAACTGTGCAGGGGATCCCTATTTCAAGGTCGTGGCCATAGTCTTCTTCTTTCCCTGTGAGCGATTTTTAAGGAAAATAAATTTCCTGGTTTGGGAAACAATCTTACTGCGTTGTTTTGCAATAGTTAAGGAGATGGAAAGAGGCGGTACTACCTCCGATATCCTGTACAATTTATTTCCCAAAGTAATGATAACAAAACGAGACCTAGACTCATACACAATGTGTCTCCTCCATGAGTATGGTTGACCCAACAATACATCAGCTACATCAAGAGGAGAAACATCACACAATACCTCATCCGTGAATGGCTTGATGATGTACAGAAGGTAGCACTGTTGGCGGACACGGAGGTCTCTCCCTAGGTGAATCCACTCGATGGTATACAGCTGCGGGTGTGCTATGGTCGGTAGACGGAGCCACCTCATGACCTCTACTGAAATGAGGTTCTTTTGCCTTCCGCTATCGATAAGAAATTGTAGTGGAGAACCCTTCACCCACATTTGCGAATGGAAGAGGCGCTCCCCCTCCTCTGGATCCTCGAGATCCTCCCTCTGGAGCTTGGTTGTGGCAACAATGGCACTGGGGTCCGCATCAATGATATTCTTCCTTTTGTCATCTCCCTTATTTGGTTTTGGCTCAGGATCAGAACATGCATCTGATTCGGGTGCCTTCAGTTTGGCCACCAATGACTGTTTGGCCCAACACTTGTTTGTGATGTGAGTGGGGTTGTTATGAAATTAATACCACTTCCATGTGTCCTTCTTTGGATTTGTGGTGTTGATTTGAGTCACCCCGCTTTGGCATTTCCCCCTATTCTATGGTTTGGGGGTGCCTTTCTCTCACTTCGGATTCGCGGATCCAAAGTCTCGCTTCTTCTGGTTAAATTTCTACTCGATATTAGCGGCATAACAATATGTTGTTCCAAGCGAGGTGATGTCAAGGAACTCCATTTCCTCCTAAATGTGTCTGTGAAGACAGCTACGGTACTTGAGCACCAAATGTCTATCTGAATATTTAATACCCAACTTTGTGCATAGGGTATGGAACAAATTCGTCAGTTCATGCACATATTGATCCCTTTGCTGCCATAGCATGGTCCATTGGATGTACTTGTCCTCATAGCTCCCCATAGGGTAATATTGTTCCTTGATGTCATCTCAGAACGAAATCCAAGGGGGTGAGGTGAGAAAATAGATGGTTCCCTCTCGTTCATTTGCTCATAGTAGGTTTCCCACTAGTCTTTGACATGGGGAAGCTTTGAGGAGTGAAAAATTAATATTTTCTCGGTCGAAGAAATCATGGACCGAGAAATACCCTTCCAACAAATTCAACCATATATCTACGTCTTCTACATCTATATGACCTTAGAATATAGGAATGTCAAAGTTTACCTGTACCTTGAAGGGAGTAGTGCCTCCACGGTTGTTTTTGGATGCAAATGTGTTGTAGGTGGGCAGTCGTTGAAGGATCTGAGCAAATTTATCCATCATCGCGGTCCTTTGTTTCTGGAGGGCCTCCTCGAGCAATATTTTGATAAGATCTCCTGCTCCCTCATCTTTATTTTCTTCCGCCATGGGAGGAAATCGAGGTTCGCAAGGCTGATATTGCAAGGGTTCAACCAGATCGAGCCCGAACTCCTTATACCATGACCTTGTTGGGGACATGCAAATAAAAACAGAGAAAGAGCAGACCACTTTGATACCACTTATCTAGATTTATCTAGGAATGCAATAAAATACAAAAATATAAATAAACATGGAGATGCAGTGGAAATAATACTTCATTTCATTAATATCAAATAACATAAATATGCTTACAGACATAATGGAAATAAACTAGCTAAGGCGCTGGTAGCTTATCTATGAGAAGAGATGTGGCGGATACAGGCCTCTGAACTGTGTTAAAATGAGGCTTGGAGGCCTATTTATTGTTTATAAACAATAGAAAACCATAAACATCCAAAACCTAACCCTAGGAGATGAAGCGCCAAAACTATGGGCCCCGTTTGGGTAAATTGTTGTTTCAACTTCTCGGGGATGTAACTTTGGCATACATTCTCTGTTTGATGTGCACCACACCTCATTAGAAAGATATATCTGAGCACTACAAATTTTAATGTGAGAAACATTGGACCATGGACCCATTTTGCTCCTGGTTTTCCCAAAAAACGTCGTTTAGGGCCTCAAAACAGCTCTAAAAGTTTAGGACTCGGAAAACTCCTAAAAATAGTAAGTTGTGACGAAGCTAAAAAACTTAAAGAAACGATGGTGGGGGTTCAAATGGAATAGGTTGGCGACCATCAATATCCACCTGGATCATTAGGGCCTCCACACGGCTCTGGAAGTTTAGGACTTGAAAACCTGCTAAAAATAGTAAGTTGTGATGAAAGTGAAAAACTGAAAGAACTGATGGTGTGGGTCCACATGGAATAGGTGGGTGGCCACCAATATCCACCTGGATCACACCAATAGATGGCAAGTATACTAGAACAATGAACAACATAAAGATATATGGGAGGAATTAACAAAAAGAAGAATCAGAGCTCAGGAAGGGCCAGACCTCCTCTGTTGGGGACACGCTCCAAGTGGCAATTACTCAACCAAGGAAGCCTACCACCTCATTCAACCTCCAATCCCTGACCCCTCAAATCAAATATAGAAAAAGATATGGAAAGCTAAGCTTTGGCCCAAAGTCGCTACTTTTTTATGGTCACTAAGCAAAAGGCGCATCCTCACATGGGAGAATCTCATGAAGAGGGGCTTTGTGGGTCCTTCGAGGTATCCTTTATGCCATAATGACATCAAAACTATCGATCACCTGCTGGACGTCTGCCCCATATCCAACACTCGCTGCGATAGGATCGAGACCCTATGCAAAGCATCCAACCGAGACAGGGGAAACATCACCAACACCATCAGCAGGTGGCAGGACAATCCTTATTCCATAAATATCTTAAATCACCTCTAGCAGCGCATTCTAGGCCTACTCATATGGAACCTTTGGAAAGAACAAAATAGAAGCATATTTAAAGATGCAGCTTTAACTCAAGAGTAGATCTGGACCAAGCTACGCAACAATTTAGAAGAAACTATTGCCTTGGCACACTGGGGGAAGGACGACTTCTCGACAACCACAGCTGAATGCATCATCTGGAACAATTGGCATCTAAGTATTGAAAACCCCCATGGCGAAATCCCCCCCCCCCCCCACGTGCAAGGAGGATCAGCTCTCCTGAAATCTAGAATCCCCCCCCCCAAGTTAGACTTTTCAAATGCAACTTTGATGGAGCCTCCAAAGGAAACCCAGGGGAAGTTGGATTTGGGAGCATCTTCAGAGACTCCAGTGTCAACCCCCTACATGTCTATTATGGAAATCGGGGGTGGGATAGAAACAACTCAGCGGAATTGGAGGGGCTTATCAAGGGTATCTATATAGCCATTGAGCTCAATTTTTTCCCACTGGAAATGGAAGTAGACTCTCAACTCATTATCCAAGATGCAACTCCCATCCTCCTTGGCTCTTCATCCACAAAGGTCTCTACGAGCTAGAGGCTTGCCAACTGCCTCAATCATTTGGAACATCTATTGCAACATCATAATTCCATGATATTCCATCATGTTCATAGAAAGGCAAACACTGTCGTTGATCTCCTGGCCAACAAAGGAGTGGACAACAATCTAATGCTCTAACACTCTAACTTCCATCATATCTAGGATGAAATCCTTCACGAGAGTTGCCTCACTCTCCTTCAAAAAGATCGAACTCCCCTGGATGCTGGTGAAATCTCCAAAACGAGCAAGGATGGCTCCTCCCATGGCTAGTCTGATGCCGCACTGCAAGGCCAGCTCCTATATGATGCAGAAACTCAAATTGATGATTAATTTTGATGGCTCTCTACCACAATTGGCCTCTTGACACACCACGCATTACATGCAAGCACACTTGGATTGTCCCTCTCAGCCTCTACACTCGAATTCATCACCTCATGCCTTCGAAAGGCACAGAGGCTCCTCAATCAGCCATTTCATTGCTGCTCCAACCGGTCCTACGAGATCTATCTACCTTCGTTGATCCTCTTTATTCCAGTTCGTTGCTGCTCCAGCTTGCCTAACGTACCTCCATCGCCATTGCTACCCCTGCTGCGTGCCCCCCTACGGTGAGCCCCCTGCTGTGCGCCCCCTATTGCGTGCACCCCTGTTGTACGCCCCCTGCTGCGAGCCCCCCTTTTGTGCGCCCCGCTGCCACGCAATCCCTTGCTACGAGTTCCCCTGCTGCACACCTCTGCTACGTGCCCCCTGCTCTCTACCTTGTCTCATAGCTAGCTCCCCATCCTCTACACGATAGCCTCTCCATGGCCCTGCACCAATGTCAAAATCCCATCAGGGGCAGCTACAGAGGGGCGCTCTTTGGCCATTCTCACCGTGGCCAGGACCAGCGTCTGGAATCCAACGAAGGATCCTCATCAGGATGCCATAACATGCCTGCTACACAAACACTTGACAACACTCAGGATGAGATTGTTCAGCCACCGGAGAAGCCAAAGGGGATAAGAGGTCAGAGAAAATCCACCATTGTGAAATCTGAGCCTCCAACACCCCGGAAAACCGAACCACTTCCAATCCAAGAGCCTACGGAGGAGGAGACAGATGTTTGGATTATGGACTCAGATGGCATCTCGACCAGAGTTCCCGATGATGAGTATCATGTTGCTCCCATCATCCATGCGGCCCCACGTGCGCCCACATCTGAGGGGAAAGCCATTTCAAGAGAATATGGATTCCTAATTAAGGAGGAGGACTATGTGACGGAGGAATATGAAGGAACTCCATGACTGCTCGGTAGCAAGGTTCATCTCTGATTTTTGTCTTCTCAGGACATACTTCAGCTTTTTTTTTTTCATATGTGTCACTGAATATTTTGTAAATCAAGACTCTTTGACTCTCTTAAGGGGTTGGTCTCTTCCCATGAGGCAGCCCCAAACATGGTTTATTTTGAAAAATTCCAAGGTAGGGATTGGCTAAGTACTACTTGCCATCCCTACTCATAGTATCTGTAAAGTTTCTTTTATGATTTTAATATAGTTTAGCCTAACTTACAAAAAAAAAATTAACAAAAAAAATAATAAGGTAAATATTCCTTTTAAAACATTTTCTGTAATGGTTTGAGGGTTATTTAGGGACCAAATCCATAGAGGTTCTAATTTTAGCCAAAGGCCATTGATCAACTAATTTTACCATGGTCAAGGTTTAAGAACTATATTTTTTACACAAAACCTCCTAATGGTATCCATATTCATAGTTAAGGACAATGGTCACTTATAAAGGGTTTGTGTGGTTGTTTGAGGCACTATTCATGTTGCGTAAGTCCTAGAGTATTCATTTATAAATTAAGGACCTTATCTTACTTTGTCAACCATTATCAAGGCCATAAGACCCATCCATGGTGCATGAAAAAACCTAATGGTATCCCTGTCTCGTTTTTGTGACAAGCACGACCTCTAAGGGGTGTATGTTGTGGTTCAAGGTATGAATCATGACTTGTTAGGTCAAGAAAATCTATTTGTGGAGTAATTTCATAGAATTATTTTCCATTTTTTTTCAATTGCATAAGACCCATCCTTAGTGCACAAAACCTTTGAATGGCATCTATATTCCATGCTAAGGAAAATAATTCCCTATGAAGGCCATGTTTTATGATTGGTGTGATGTTTTTTCGCGATTCTTAATCCCTATAAGATTAATATGGGGTCTAAGGGCCTTATTTTCATACTTGACCATGGTTAAGTAGTTGAGATAAATCCCTAGTGCACAATAAATCATAATAACAACCATATTCCACTTGGAGGCCATATATCACATGTAGATTATCTATGTTGTGGTTTGGGGTCATGTTCATGGGTCATGAACCTTAGAGATACATGTATGGCCTATCACCCTTGCTTTCCTCCCTTGAACACAATCATGCCACCAAGTCACACTAATGGTATGTAAAACCCGTTAATGGTCCCCATATCCCTTTTGTAGGCCCATTTTCCCCTTTAGATGATCTAGGTGGTGGTTTGAGTCCTTGCTCATGACTCAGGAACCCTAGAAGCTTCATTTAAATCTGAATCCCCTTGTTTTCTCCCCTTACAATAGTCAAGTCCTTTGCATACACCCTCACATGTAAAACCTCATCAGAATGTCTATACTAGCACTAGAGGCCATATATCCTGTTGAGAGGGAATATGTGGTGGTTCAATCTCTCGATCATAGCGCAAATGCTCATAAGGTACATTTAGGGTCCCAAAAGCATTAATTTCCTACACATGTCATTCTTATTTCCATGATACCTAATGTTGTAGTTCAAAACTTCCTAATGGAACTTATTTACAACTCAAAATCCACATGTCCTATTTAGAGGTTTGTGTGGTATTTTAAGGCCTTATTCCTAACATGTAAGATGGAAGCTTCAATTTTTGCCTAAGGAACTTTATTTTCTCATGAAATCATGATTAAGAGCATATGATCCATACTTCATGGAAAAAACCTCATAACGGTGTCAATATCCCACTCAATGATAATATAATCCCTATATAGGTACTATGTGGTGGCCTAAGACCTTACTAGGGAATACAAGGGTCCTATGGAAGTATTATTATTTTTTGTATCAAGGGGGTATTGGTAGCTAGAACATATAATCATTGTTGCCACCAAGGATCACATAGTGCCACTACCAAGAAGCATCCCCTTAGTCTGATATAATTTCCCTCAAAGAGCAATGCTAGCAAAGATTTGAATTGAGGTGGGTGGAACTACTATTATGAGTCATGACCACTCAGACTACCCCTAATGAGTCCTATAAAACATTTGTAAGGAAATAATACCATGATTAAATGTAATGATTAATCCTAAAATAACTATATGACTTTTATAAGTGTATTCCATTCATTAAAAAAATATGTTTTATTATTTTAAAAAATAAAAATAAAATATGTAAATATGTCTAACTTATATAATAAGAAAGTTAAAAGTTCTAATAAAATTAAAAAAGTATATATTCTCTTTAAAAAAAAATGCATTTTCCTAAAATATATATATATATATATAGATATATACTATTTTAAAAATATATAAATATATGTTAAGGGGAGGCAATTTAATTGATCATCACTTTCTTATGAAGTATTGTGTAAGCCATAAAGTTCAAAGTTCAAATCTTTTTAAATCAAATCAACAAAATATATATAAATATAAATAATATAATAAAAAAAATTAGAATAAACCTTGTGAATATTTAATGATATTTCCCATGGCTACAACACTCCAAAAAAAAAAGGGTCTGGAAAAAATACTAAGAGAAGTAATTTCATATGAGATTTATATAGAATTTTGTATTAAAATAACACATAAAGATAAAACATTATGGAAAAAATACTAAGAGAAGTAATTTTATATGAAATTTATTTAGTGTTTTGTATTAAAATAACACATAATGGTTTTGAAGTTGTTGAGACTAGTTTAAAATAAAATTAAGATATTATAAGGAGGTCATCAACCCCACCTTAGAAGATCAAAAGTATCTCTCTTTTTAACTAGTTCAAAGAAGAAAATTAATATAGCCAAGATTAGAATGAACTCTCATGAGCTCCATAGTGAAACAAGTCGTTCGACAGTTCCTAAAACACCATGGATGGAAAGGACCTACCATCTCTGTGAGAATATGAACATCGAGGATAAAAATCACTTCCTCTTAGAGTGCCCCGTGCACAACCACATTAGAGCTCAATTTCATAATATTTGTTGCAATACAGACCTTCCTAACCTTTTATGATGTCAAAATTATAGTGAACTTGGGAGGCTTCTCCCCAAGATTTTTGAGCATAGGAATAAAATCTTAAATCAAATTAAATAAATCTTTTCTTTAGGTCTGATTGGTGTAAGTGGACGTTAACCATCATCATCATCATCATCAAAAAAATGCCTGACTGTTTTAAATATCTTGTGGCATTTTAGTTAATAGATGAATGTTTTTGTTAGTGCTTCACAAAATTATCCATGGCTAATTATCATATTCTTGTAAAAGTTGGATGTTTCATTGGTTATGATGTTTTGACTAATATGGATTAGTGAATATTCTCTTGCAATGTCAAATTTATTCAAATATATGTTTAGATGTGCCCATTGTTGTTTTTTTATTTGTTAATGTAATTTGATTAAATTATATAATTATAATATTTGAATATTAATATATGTATAATATTTGACAATATTCAAATATTATCATATTGATGGTGTATAATGAAATGTAATTTATGTATTTGGAAGATTTATGTTTTTTTTTTTTTTCAAATAAATTATATTTAATATAATTTTACAAAGTTTTTATTTTTAAATTATAATTATTTAATGGTTTACAGTTTCATTAATAATACATAATTATGTGTTGATTTTTTAGTCATTTAATTTCATAATATATCTTGTTTAAAATGTGTGTAATTGCTATTAGATAACATGTGTAATATATTGTGTGTTACGGGTAACTAGAGCCACTCAGATTTGTAATAATAATGTTACCTAGTTCTATTTTAATCCTAACTAGCCTTGTTTGGTGTTATTTATTGGCTATCATATTGGACGAGGGGTTTTTCCTTGGTAACATCTCTCTCTCTCTCTCTCTCTCTCTCTATATATATATATATCTATATATATATATATATATATATATATATATATATATATATATATATATATATATATATATATATATATATATTACTTATCAAACAAATCAATGTTAGACTTAATATTTATAAATCAATGTTATACTTATTACCTAGAAAGGGTTTGCAAAAAAGGTACATGTTTTTTTAAGGAAAAAGTTTTTGTTCCTAAAATTCAAAAATATACATCATACAAGTAGGAAGTATGTCTTGGTATGCAACCGTGGAAACTAGACCATGGAGAAAAATTTAGTTTTACCAATGGACAAATAAAGGGTTTATTTATGTTTAGCCATAGTATAAATGCCATTTTCTAACTAAGAAAACAAAAACATAGAAGGACAATTCAAAAAAGAGGGTTGCATAGTGAAAGTCAATGGGACTTTGTAGATTTAGCGGATTCCAATAGAATGAGATCCTTGATGCTACCAAGATTGTAGTTAGGGTCATGGAGGATGCCTAGGTATGTCTCTGCTCATCCAAGTTTGCAATCCAAGTAGCTCATGATAAGCTACATCTCATCCATCATTGATAGAATTTCTTCTTTTGCTTCATTTCTATCAAGCATGACTCATTTCAACATCCATTTGAAGTTCCAATAGATGTCTAAAATATACATATATTCATTGTAGCATCCACGGGCGTGTTTCATATCAGGAACCATGTTAGCTATCTCAACCAACACTTCAGTGTTGGTCAAACAACGACACTCCCTAACTATCACCCTTTCCACTTTCTCAAACTCCTCTTGGATTTGTTGAGGAGTGTGCTCATTGTATCCAATTAGTAATCTCTCCACCCATTATTGGGTGTGAGAGACACTTTTCTCTTAGAAGTATGCCACTCCTTTGCAACTTCAAGCTTGTTGACGGGGCATATTTACAAAGAAACTACTTGACCATGTTTAACTTGAGTGATGGATAAAGTAAATGCAAGGAGTGGTTGGGGAAGGAGCATTTGCAAACTAAACACATTTGTAAGAATTGGGATAGGGAATGCAAGAAGATTTGAGATTGTGAGAGGAGTTAGAAGTATAAAAAACCACAAGAGGCAACTAGGGTGGTGGGAAAGACGAGTTTGCAACATAAGGAAGAGATGAATTCCCTGATCCCTGCAACCACATAGGCTTTCAAGTCAATTGACGTGAAAAAACAAAAGGGGTTATTGGTTTAGACAAATAGGTAGGGAACGAAAAAGCATAATTCTTAGAACTAGAATATATATAAAGGAATCCCAATGCACTACTTGAAGTGGGATTGGCTGCATAGAACTGAAACTTTTCATGAAAAACCATAAAATTCATTGTAAATCTCCTTCCAGGTGCAAATAAGTTCTTCTCTCGTGCAGCGTGGTAGCACTATGTAGCGTAAGTTCTCGCCACCTCTTGAAATGACTAATACATATGCGAAGGCTAGGCCAAACTGAGACATTTGGTGGTTGAGGCCGATCTAGCAATCCCAACCAAGATATGATAAATCCCCAAGTAATATGTCACATTAAACTAATGAGCATCCTCCACCATCATAGAGCAAGGAGTAGTGATTATTTTATTATTTCTTTTTGAAAAATGCATTTCCATGTCCACTCTTTGTGGGTTAGACAATTCATCCAAAAATAATTATACATAAGTTTATCATAAATGATAAAAATACGTTAAATTTTTAAAAATAAATAAATTAAAATATCTAATATTTTTAATCATTTATTTTAATTATTATTAATTTTATCAAACAATAATTAAAATAAATATAATTGAAAACTCTTCTCAAATATAAATAACAAAAACTTATAATTTCAATTATAGCTACCATACTTATTACCCTCAAAAGAAAGTGTAAATAACGTGTAATGGTTTAGATGATACGGAACATGGAAATTTAATGTAATTATTATCTTTTTACATGAGTAAAATAATGAAACCCCTTTTGTGTAAAAGAGTATATTTTATATCATTAATACATTGGTAAATGTGTTGATTTTTTTTTTTTCTCTTCGTCTAATCTGTTCACTTCTTTTGTTTACATAGAATCCATAGCAGTTCCAAGGGCTGTTGGATTCTCTTATCAGCTTTTTCTGTAGAAGCTGATCAATCTCCTTTTGACAGAGCTGTCTGTATTCTGCTGACATTGGGATAGCTCTGGACTTGCATGGCCTGCCCGTATATCCTTCCTTGTAGGGCAGCTCAACACAATGTTGCTTGCGGTGCCAAAATGCATTAGGTTCTTTTGAGCAACATGTATCTTCAAATTCTTTTTGAAGTTCAGAAATCTGCTTCTGAACTTTTGGAGAACTCAATTGATCTTCAATCCTGATGATATTCTTGTGGTCTTTGAGTTCTTCAAGGCTATTTTCGGCTTTTTGAAGTTCCTCCTGCATGGCCTAAACCATGGTTGAAACTCTGGTTTTTTGAGATGTATGGAATTTCAATTCTTTGGCTAGAGATTGTTATAAAATATCCTAAAGAATTATCAGGAAACCTAAAAGAACCATGGGGCTCAACTGCTGCCAAAAATACATTTCCTAAAATGCAATCTACTGGAATGTCAGCAACTACAAAGGAAAGCTTTACACATCGTGAATCAAAGCAAACAACAGCTTTAGAAACTTCAAATTAAAGATTTTTCTTTCCTAATCCAAAAACCTCTCTATTTGATCTTACCCAATACTTTGAAGGGATTATTTTCTTGGAAAGAATATTTATGTCTGCACCTGAGTCAATGAGTGCAGTGACATTGTAAACATGACCAGCAACACAGATGTTTACCTTGATGTGGTGTTGCTGATATTGGACTGCCAAAACTTTCATGTCACTGATTTCTCGAAATCCAACTGAAGTATCAAATTTTCCTTCAGAAAATTGTACTTCAGATTTTGGTGTAGAGTGTAAAGTGTAATTGACATGTTTACCTGAAACAGAGGTAGAAGATTGTGGCTGTTGTTGAACCTGCTGTTTCAGGACAGAAATCTCATTCTTCATTCCTCGGATTTCTGTTTTGAGACTGTGGAGATTGATCAGCTTCTACAGAAAAATCTGATAAGAGAATCCAGCAGCCCTTGGAACTGCTATGGATTCTATGTAAACAAAATAAGTGAACAGATTAGAGGGGTCCCCAGACTTGTCATAAAATACAGACCTCTAAACTCTGTTTTAGCAGATGACACATATCCTATTCCTCATAAAGGAGATCTTATGAAAAGGATACATGGTGCCAAGATATTTTCAAAGTTTGATCTAAAATTTGGCTTCTGGCAGGTAGAAATTGTTGAACATTACAAATGGAAGACTGCATTCAGCATACCAGCAGGGCATTACGAATGGAATGTGATGCCATTTGGGTTAAAACATGCGCCTTCTAAATTTCAGAAGGTAATGGATTCAATCTTCAGACCCTATGCAGATTGGCTACTTGCTTATATTGATGATCTGCTAATTTTTTCCAAGAACTTGCAGGACCATTTTAGACATCTGAAAATATTCATGAAAGTGGTCCAGAAAAATGGTTTGGTTTTAAGTAAGAAGAAGATGGAGTTATGCCAAACCAAAATCAAATTCTTAGGGCACATAATTAAAAATGGGCAAATTGCTCTACAAAGCCATGCACTTGAGTTTGCTGACAAATTTCCAGATGACATCCTTGACAAAACTCAGTTGCAGAGATTTTTAGGGTGTTTAAATTATGTGAGAAATTTCTACCCTTCTTGTGACATTGACAGGTCTTTGCTTAATCAGAGACTCAGAAAGAATCCAAAACCTTGGACACAAGCCCACACTTAGGCTGTCAAAGAAATAAAAGCCAAGGTTCGAAACCTTCCTATTCTTTATGTTGCTAATGATGCTGCTTTTAAAATTGTAGAAACAGATGCCAGCAATATAGGATGGGGAGGTGTACTAAAACAAAAACCAAGTGAAGATAGTCCGAAAGATCAAGAACAGGTGGTACAGTTCGTTTCTGGAGTATGGAGCAAGGTAGAATTAAATTATGCTCCAATAGAAAAAGAAGTGAAGGCAGTGTGGAACTGTATCAGTAAGTTCTCTATTCACTTGGCAAATAAACATTTCCTGCTCAAAACTGATGCAAAGGCTCTGGCAAAAGTAATCACTAAGACTATTAAAAACCCTGAGGATGCAAAGTTTGCAAGGTGGCAAGCACTCTTTGCATACTTTGATTTTAAAGTAGAACATATTAAGGGTTCTGAAAATTGTCTGCCAGATTTCCTTAGCAGGGAATTTATCCAGCAAGATAATAACCAAGAAAAGGAAGAAACACATGTAATGGTTATTATCACAGAATGGGACCAGGCCAATCAGAGAGAACAATTGAGGCATATTTCAGATGAAGAATCATGGCCGGTCTATGCAGAAAAGTGGAGCCCTACTTGGCAGCTCCGAAACACCAAAGTGCTAGATGCAAATGTTCAGAACCATAATGATCTACAGCACTTTGTTCCTGAAAGGAGAGTATATCCTAAAGGAAGCAGATGGATACATGATATGATGTATTCACACAGCATGCTAGCTTCCTATGAAGCTGAATGATCACTCTCCCAAGACTTTTGTGATATCTCTGTCATATGTACTGGGGGTGGAGATAGAACAAGAGTTTATTACAAGACATATCATATAAACAGGACAAGGAACCCTGGCCAATATACAGGAGGCAGATTTCAAACATGGCCAGGTAATGACCCAAATATTATCTTTCCTGACACTGTTTATAATTTTGCAGGTTATAAAGATTTATGGTGGGATTTATTAAACAAAGATGGACATGAAGAAACCCACTATACCAAGCTAAAATTCACTAACACTTGGTTAAACTCAAGAGAAGCAGCTGCACCTTGGGTAAACAATTGGTGGTATGATTATGGTGTCAGCCCGTTTAGCATGGATCCACATTATTATGAAGCCTATTTTCACGGACAATGCACAAGTTGTCTTGAAAGTCCTGTTGGTGAATGTTTTCACTATCCATGCCAAACCATGAAAGATTTAGCAGAACTTGAATATAAAATGGTGAATCCCATTCTAAAGTCTTATATGGAAATGCACCACCAATGGTTAGTGATGACCAAGATTAAGCACTAGATCATCCTTAATAAGCCAATGATTGTTCGGCGCATTTATACTAAAGCTTGGGATGATGAGTTCTATGGAAAGATCAGATATCCGGATGCTCAAATCTTGGATCCACCTGCATCATCCAGTACAAGTGGTTCACGGGAGCCCCACTAAAACAAAAGCTTTCCCTATGTAATGATACCTAGTCACGGGTTCAAAGTGACAGAGCTTTTCTTGAGGGCTTTTCATCTGTTCGAAAAGTATCCTCCTTGTATATAATTATTCTGTTTCCTCGTGCACCTTATACTTAAAGGTATCCACAGTGTATTTTGCACCCACTTTCACATGATTTTGTTGGAAGGATCGAATCTCCGTGCGGATGTCACATATGTGTTACCCGAAAACGATGATCCACCTTCCAAGTGTCAATAATCTGATGTGTCTACAGGAATGTTTGTCCCCTCTTCCATCCTATATAAGGAGGAGTAAGGCTCATTCGAAGGCATCGGCATTTAGAGTTTTAGTTTTTCATTTGTGCGTTTTGAGTCTGAGTTATTACTCCCTGCTCTGCATCTGCGCAAGTTTTGCGATCTGCTTGCATCACGGAGGATTGACTCATAGTCCTTAGAGAACTGAGAAGCCTGCATGTCTATGTGCTCGGCATAGGCAAGAACCTAAAGTGGCCAGTTCTATAATCTGTGTATTTCTTTGTGTGTTTTAATACTCTGAGACAGAGTCTGCAATCTGGCCAGGAAGCCTCCGGTATCGCTCGCTCATTCACTGAGTAGCATTAGTCCGGTAAATGCCATTGCAGTCAATCTATGATAAATATATCTGAGTCTATAAGTCTGTAACCTGACTATAATTTCATTCTGAGATCAATAAAAGAGAGAATGTTCATTATTCCACATTTTAAGTACTGTTACTCTGTGCATTTTATCTACTGTTAAGACACTGTTTATCTTCTCAAAATCGTGAAAGTTCGACAGAAGTTCGCCAGAGGTTCGCCAAACCATTGAGGGATGCCAAGGCCATAAAAGGCAAAGGGAAGCCGCAGAATAGGCCGTCAGTTGCGTGAATTTGGGAGTAGGTTCGTGTATGGGTTCATCGTTGGGTTCGCATAAGAGAAACTGAGAAGATAAAGGAGATACTTAACAAGGCCAAGTCTGTTCGTTGAGAGCAGCAAGCAAGCTTGGGAAGCCTCTGCTAGAAATTGGGATTATTTTCTTGGAAAGAATATTTATGTCTGCACCTGAGTCAATGAGTGCAGTGACATTGTAAACATGACCAGCAACACATATGTTTACCTTGATGTGGTGTTGCTAATATTGGACTGCCAAAACTTGCATGTCACTGATTTCTCGAAATCCAACTGAAGTATCAAATTTTCCTTCAGAAAATTGTACTTCAGATTTTGGTGCAGAGTGTAAAGTGTAATTGACATGTTTACCTGAAACAGAGGTAGAAGATTGTGGCTGTTGTTGAACCTGCTGTTTCAGGACAGAAATCTCATTCTTCATTCCTCGGATTTCGGTTTTGAGACTGTGTATTTCCCTACTCACCTCCCCCAAAGTGAGTCCACGAGCTTTGCTTGAACTATGCTGGAGATACGATTTGGTGTTGCGTTCGTAAGAAGCTTCAACAAAATTGGGCTTCTTACCAGAGGAACTACTGGAGGAACCAGTACCATGCTGCATAAAGGCTTTGACTAATGCAGCTTTGAGATCTCCTTCCTCAAGGCCACGAATTTGAGCAAACACTTTCATTTCATCTTCATCATTTGTCTGGGCCATGAGGACCTTCAATTTGCTAGAAAATTATTCTGGAAGAGAGTCATCGGAAGAGGAGTCTGACTCAGAATCGGAACAAACACAATTTTCTGGGTCGGAACAGTGACAATACATATGGACTTCTTCATCAGAAGAGGAAGAACTAGAGGCAGAAGAGGAAGACTCAGCAGAAGACTGTACAACATGTTGTTGAATAGAGACATGCTGAGGATGATTATGACAGTCTGCGGTTTTATGGAAGGAAGAATGACAATGAGCACATCTAGGTTCTGTTTTGACAGTAGTACTGGTAGACGACTGCTTATTCTTTTTGGATTTCTTTCCCAGACCACGTTTGGATTCAAGGGCTGTTGGGCACATATTGGATGTATGTCCAGGCTGACCACATAACCAACAGACTACCTCATTCATTTTGGCGAGTTTGGCATCCTTTGGTCGGATGTCATGAGGCTGGTAATAATGGGTCTTGGGAGTATAACGATAATATCCCTTTCTTCCTTTGCCTTTATACTACTTCCTTTCTTTAGGCTTCCTGAGCTCACATCTTTTTCTTGAGCTCAATCTATAGGTAGAGGCTCGACTTCGCTTCTGAGCCTTCTGGGCATGTCTCTTAGTCTTTCTGCGAGTGACCAGAGGATCATCAATGGTAATGCCATATCTGCTGCAGAAAGATTTAGTACCAGGAAGTCTATTCAATTTATCTATGGAATTTGTCATCTTAGAGATGGTACACAAAGTAATCAATACTTGAGTAATGATAGCATAAAAATCTCCCCATAGATAAACTTCAAGTGGCAAGGGGAATGCTTCTTGTAACTTCAGGATGTCTACCAATTTGGATGGTAGAGCTGAAAGATAGACTTGTTTCCATAGAACATGTTTTGGTTCTTTAACTAAAAATATCCTTGCTACCCAATCTCTACGGAAGTCTTCAAACTGATTAATATTTTTGCACTTTAGATTCATTAGCACCAATTCATTTTTATCTGTAAGTGCGTAATCAGCTCCACAAAAATGCTCTTGGATAAGTGCAGTGAGTGCACCTATCATATTGTTCTGTGTAGTGCCATCATCATTGAACTTGATATCACCCTGCTCATCTTTGAGCACTTCCTGCTTCATTTTGGCAATCATTGTAGGGGATGATTCCAATTCCCACCATCTTGCCAATGTTCCTGTGAAACACTGAATGAATGTTTTGCAAGCTTCCACTTCACTCTTACCTGCAACACACATAAGCTTATATTCTACAATCATTTGATCAAGCAATTGCCTGATCTGTGCTGCAGACAGACCATCTATATTCCACTCCTTATGATTTCCTTCATAAAATGTTTCTCTTGGTGGAATTCTCCCAGCAACATAAAGGTCAGGGGCAACATGTCTTGTGAATTGTGGCTCTAAAGGCTCATAGATGGGGAAAGCATGTTTTTCAGAGTCCAATTCATCTTGGAGAGAGGCTATGGTTATTATCTCAGATTTTTCTTCTGTTTTTGACTCAGACTGCTGGATGGCTTTATAACCTCCTTAGGGAAAAGCTGAGGAAACTGAGAGATTGGACTTCTGAGTTCATGAGTGTGAATGCTTTTACCCTTTGTCAAAAATGAAGTCGGAATTGGTTTTTCTGACTTCTTTAAACTCAATCTGTCCATTTTATCTGACAGATTCGAAACCATATGCCGTGTAGAGATACTCTGCTCGACTATACAATTCTCTACATCATCAAATTTCTTAAAAGATTCTTGTGAAAAATGTCTAACTACTGATAAATCACACTGTACTGAATTCAAAACATTATGTACATCATTAATGGAAACTTGGACACTGTCAATCTGATCCTTTACCAAGGCAGTTTTGGAAACATTCTTCTCAAGTCCAGTGAGAGCAGTATTTGTCCAATTTACTTGCTCACTGACCTTCTGCATTCTACTCTCAATCCCAACTGCTGCATTATCTCTCTGAACAAGAGGATATGCATTTGCTGAATTTTTTCCTTCTCATAGGACAATGCTCTTAAAAGGAGGATATGAGGTAGAGGTTTCTATCTTACTGTCGTCTGGGGCTTGCCAGGCATGTGAAGAAGAAGATGTAGAGTCAGCCATCAAAACTACATCTGACTCCATTTTCTTTTTCCAAGAATAGAATGAAATCCAGACATTTTCTTCTTCCATATACTCTTTCCATTCAGCTGCCATTTTTCTCTTCTCTTCTCCTGGAAATACAGCTGCAAACTCATCAGCTTGAGGATGGGTGAACAAATCCCAATTTATCATCTGCTTCATCCATTGAGCAGGGATCTGATGCTTTGGGCAACCATCCATCAAAGTATAAAACTTATGGATCTCAGGAACTGACGGTCTTTTGACATTCAGAGGCAAGTCTTTGAATCTGCATTCAGGGATCAGTTTATTTTGTTGGTCAATATATCCAAGTCCATATTTAGGACTATTTGCAGGCCTCATATTTGCAAAAATTGATGTTAGCCTAGGGTCTTCATCTTCTAGTGTGGGCACTAGGTGCATCATAAGAACATGTTCATCATCATGTGGAAATGGAATATCTGAACATTTTGGATTAGGACAAGGGTTGGTGGAAGTTGCTGGATGAGCTTCACCAGTCCTAACATTATGGTTCTTATGGATAACAGAATAGGCTAAATCCCGTAAATTAACCGTCTGCTGACACTGAGGACATTCTACACCCAGGGACTGAAAATTTACAAGCTGGGCAAATTCAAATAAAGGTACATGTAAAAAATTTGAAACAATAGAACTACAACAAATATCTGTACATTCAGGAGCTATGAATCTGGGAGAATTTTTACACTCTGCTTCAATCCTACGTCTGTCAATTGTTGACCTTCTGGGAAATGACAGAGTGGCTGTGGATTGGTCTTCTTTTATATTAGCAGAGGTTGTTTTCTATATAGCGAGAGGCTTTGGATTAGGCACTATCCAGTGTTCAGGAAATGACAGATCTTCCCATTTGATAGCTTGATGCTCTACCTTTTGGTTCTTAGAATCTGTCATGACAACAACACTGGTCTTAGACTCTTGACTAGGGGCATGGAGGACAGCAGGAAACAAAGTGGAGGTATGACGAAAACATCCTTTGAACTGAATGGCGATATTTTTCCTTTTCTTTCTCATATCAAATCCAGAGGTTTGGATTTGAAGCTGTAAGATATCGGCCAAAGTTTCATCAAAGGTATAAACTGAAAAGTTTGGATAACAGTCAAACCACATTGGTCCATTAGATCATGGAGCAACTATTCCTCCAATCAGGGAATCTGTATATCTGTTATGTGTTAGATCTCTGACAGTTTCTAACACATAAGACTCAACACCTTGGTGAACCATTGCTTGGATTCCCACCCTTATACAACCCAGATGCAAAAATTGTGTTCCAAGTTTTCTAGCTTCAGCTTGGAGCTCCTTAGGATTTAATAAAGGAATTAACTGTACACGGTCAGAGTTTTCTTCTATAGATCTTATAGACTCTTTTATGGTGATTCTGGTGGCGGCCTTCAGATGCCAAACACCCAGATAAGCATAGACTTGTGAGGCTGAAATTTTGGGCAATACCCATTTGGCTTGGGGTTCAGACTCCTCATACAAGTGCTCTGACTCATTAGTAATTCTACTACTTGAAGCATTAAACATATCTCTGAGAGGGTCTTGTGTGGCCCTATCCTTCTCTTCAAGTTCTCTGAATGATACTGATTTGTTCATTGAAGAGTCCATTATAATGTTCTTCTTAAAAGAGAGAAAAGATTAAGTACTGACCTTTCTCGAACCAGTCGCGAACACCGACTTACTGGCTTTGATACCAATTTCTAGCAGAGGCTTCCCAAGCTTGCTTGCTGCTCTCAACGAACAGACTTGGCCTTGTTAAGTATCTCCTTTATCTTCTCAGTTTCGCTTATGCGAACCCAGCGATGAACCCATACACGAACCTACTCCCAAATTCATGCAACTGACAGCCTATTCTGCGGCTTCACTTTGCCTTTTACGGCCTTGGTGTCCCTCAATGGTTTGGCGAACTTTCACGATTTTGAGAAGATAAACAGTGTCTTAACAGCAGATAAAATGCACAGAGTAACAGTACTTAAAATGTGGAATAATGAACATTCTCTCTTTTATTGATCTCAGAATGAAATTACATTCAGGTTACAGACTTATAGACTCAGATCTTTTTATCAGAAATTGACTGCAATGGCATTTACCGGACTAATGCTACTCAGTGAATGAGCGAGCAATACTGGAGGCTTCCTGGCCAGATTGCAGACTCTGTCTCAGAGTATTAAAACACACAAAGACATACACAAATTATAGAACTGGCCACTTTAGGTTCTTGCCTATGCCGAGCACATAGACACGCAGGCTTCTCAGTTCTCTAAGGACTATGAGTCAATCCTCCGTGATGCAAGCAGATCGCAAAACTTACGCAGATGCAGAGCAGGGATTAATAACTCAGACTCAAAACACACAAATGCAAAACTAAAACTCTAAATTCTGATGCCTTCGAATGAGCCTTACTCCTCCTTATATAGGATGGAAGAGGGGACAAACATTCCTGTAGACGCATCAGATTATTGACACTTGGAAGGTGGATCATCGTTTTCGGGTAACACATATGTGACATCCGCACAGGGATTCGATCCTTCCGACAAACTCATGTGAAAGTGGGTGCAAAATACACTGTGGATACCTTTAAGTATAAGGCCCACGAGGAAACAAAATAATTATATACAAGGAGGATACTTTTCGGACAGATGAAAAGCCATCGAGAAAAGCTCTGTCACTTTGAACACGTGACTAGGTATCATTACACAGGGAAAGCTTTTGTTTTAGTGGGGCTCCCGTGAACCACTTGTACTGGCTGATGCAGGTGGATCCAAGATTTGAGCATCTGGATATCTGATCTTTCCGTAGAACTCATCATCCCAAGGTTTAGTATAAATGCGCCAAACAATCATTGGCTTATTAAGGATGATCTGGTGCTTAATATTGGTCATCACTAACCATTGGGGGTGCATTTCCATATAAGACTTTAGAATGGGATTCACCATTTTATATTCAAGTTCTGCTAAATCTTTCATGGTTTGGCATGGATAGTGAAAACATTCACCAATAGGAATTTCAAGACAACTTGTGCATTTTCCGTGAAAATAGGCTTCATAATAATGTGGATCCATGCTAAACAGGCTGACACCATAATCATACCACCAATTGTTTACCCAAGGTGCAGCTGCTTCTCTTGAGTTTAACCAAGTGTTAGTGAATTTTAGCTTGGTATAGTGGGTTTCTTCACGTCCATCTTTGTTTAATAAATCCCACCATAAATCTTTATAACCTGCAAAATTATAAACAGTGTCAGGAAAGATAATATTTGGGTCATTACCTGGCCATGTTTGAAATCTGCCTCCTATATATTGGCCAGGGTTCCTTGTCCTGTTTATATGATATGTCTTGTAATAAACTCTTGTTCTATCTCCACCCCCAGTACATATGACAAAGATATCACAAAAGTCTTGGGAGAGTGATCGTTCAGCTTCATAGGAAGCTAGCATGTTGTGTGAATACATCATATCATGTATCCATCTGCTTCCTTTAGGGTATACTCTCCTTTCAGGAACAAAGTGCTGTAGATCATTATGGTTCTGAACATTTGCATCTAGCACTTTGGTGTTTCAAAGCTGCCAAGTAGGGCTCCACTTTTCTGCACAGACCGGCCATGATTCTTCATCTGAAATATGCCTCAATTGTTCTCTCTGATTGGCCTGGTCCCATTCTGTGATAATAACCATTACATGTGTTTCTTCCTTTTCTTGGTTATTATCTTGCTGGATAAATTCCCTGCTAAGGAAATCTGGCAAACAATTTTCAGAACCCTTAATATGTTCTACTTTAAAATCAAAGTATGCAAAGAGTGCTTGCCACCTTGCAAACTTTGCATCCTCAGGGTTTTTAATAGTCTTAGTGATTACTTTTGCCAGAGCCTTTGCATCAATTCTGAGAAGGAAATGTTTATTTGCCAAGTGAATAGAGAACTTACTGATACAGTTCCACGCTGCCTTCACTTCTTTTTCTATTGGAGCATAATTTAATTCTGCCTTGCTCCATACTCCAGAAACGAACTGTACCACCTGTTCTTGATCTTTCGGACTATCTTCACTTGGTTTTTGTTTTAGTACACCTCCCCATCCTATATTGCTGGCATCTGTTTCTACAATTTTAAAAGCAACATCATTAGCAACATAAAGAATAGGAAGGTTTTGAACCTTGGCTTTTATTTCTTTGACAGCCTGAGTGTGGGCTTGTGTCCAAGGTTTCGGATTCTTTCTGAGTCTCTGATTAAGCAGAGACATGTCAATGGCACAAAAAGGGTAGAAATTTCTCACATAATTTAAACACCCTCAAAATCTCTGCAACTGAGTTTTGTCAAGTATGTCATATGGAAATTTGTCAACAAACTCAAGTGCATGGCTTTGTAGAGCAATCTTCCCATTTTCAATTTTGTGCCCTAAGAATTTGATTTTGGTTTGGCATAACTCCATCTTCTTCTTACTTAAAACCAAACCATTTTTCTGGACCACTTTCATGAATATTTTCAGATGTCTAAAATGGTCCTGCAAGTTCTTGGAAAAAATTAGCAGATCATCAATATAAGCAAGTAGCCAATCTGCATAGGGTCTGAAGATTGAATCCATTACCTTCTTAAATTTATAAGGCGCATGTTTTAACCCAAATGGCATCACATTCCATTCGTAATGCCCTGCTGGTATGCTGAATGCAGTCTTCCATTTGTCATGTTCAGCAATTTCTACCTGCCAGAAGCCAGATTTTAGATCAAACTTTGAAAATATCTTGGCACCATGTATCCTTCTCATAAGATCTCCTTTATGAGGAATAGGATATGTGTCATCTGCTAAAACAAATTTTAGAGGTCTGTAGTTTATGACAAGTCTAGGGACCCCTCTAATCTGTTCACTTCTTTTTTTTACATAGAATCCATAGCAGTTCCAAGGGCTACTGGATTCTCTTATCAGCTTTTTCTGTAGAAGCTGATCAATCTCCTTTTGACAGAGTTGTCTGTATTCTGCTGACATTGGGATAGCTCTAGACTTGCATGACCTGCCCGTATATCCTTCCTTGTAGGGCAGCTCAACACAATGTTGCTTTCGGTGCCAAAATGCATTAGGTTACTCCCAATCTCTATGGAAGTCTTCAAACTGATTAATATTTTTCCACTTTAGATTCATTAGCACCAATTCATTTTTATATGTAAGTGCGTAATCAGCTCCACAAAAATTCTCTTGCATAAGTGCAGTGAGTGCAACTATCATGTTGTTCTGTGTAGTGCCATCATCATTGAACTTGATATCACCCTGCTCATCTTTGAGCACTTCCTGCTCCATTTTGGCAATCATTGCAGGGGATGATTCCAATTCCCACCATCTTGCCAATGTTCCTGTGAAACACTGAATTAGTGTTTTGCAAGCTTCCACTTCACTCTTACCTGCAACACACATAAGCTTATATTCTACAATCATTTGATCAAGCAATTTCCTGATCTGTGCTGCAGACAGACAATATATATTCCACTCCTTATGATTTCCTTCATAAAAGGTTTCTCTTAATGGAATTCTCCCAGCACCATAAAGGTCAGGGGCAGCATGTCTTGTGAATTGTGGCTCTAAAGGCTCATAGATGGAGAAAGCATGTTTTTCAAAGTCTGATTCATCTTGGAGAGAGGCTATGGTTATTCTCTCATATCTTTCTTTTGTTTTTTACTTAGATTGTTGTGATGGCTTTATAACCTCCTTAGGGAAAAGCTGAGGAAACTGAGAGATTGGACTTCTGAGTTCATGAGTGTGAATGCTTCTACCCTTTGTCAAAAATGAAGTCGGAATTGGTTTTTCTGACTTCTTTAAACTCAATCTGTCCATTTTATCTGACAGATTAGAAACCATATGCCGTGTAGAGATACTCTGCTCGACTATACAATTCTCTACATCATCAAATTTCTTAAAAGATTCTTGCGAAAAATGTCTAACTACAGATAAATCACACTGTACTGAATTCAAAACATTATGTACATCATTAATGGAAACTTGGACACTGTCAATCTTATCCTTTACCAAGGCATTTTTGGCAACATTCTTCTCAAGTCCAGTGAGAGCAGTATTTGTCCAATTTACTTGCTCACTGACCTTCTGCATTCTACTCTCAATCCCAACTGCTGCAGTATCTCTCTGAACAAGAGGATATGCATTTGCTGAATTTTTTCCTTCTCCTAGGAAAATGCTCTTAAAAGGAGGATATGAGGTAGAGGTTTATATCTTACTGCCGTCTGGGGCTTGCCAGGAATGTGAAGAAGAAGATGTAGAGTCAGCCATCAAAACTACATCTGACTCCATTTTCTTTTTCCAAGAATAGAATGAAATACAAACATTTTCTTCTGCCATATACTCTTTCCATTCATCTGCCATTTTTCTCTTCTCTTCTCCTGGAAATACAGCTGCAAACTCATCAGCCTAAGGATGGGTGAACAGGTCCCAATTTATCATCTGCTTCATCCATTGAGCAGGGATCTGATGCTTTGGGCAACCATCCATCAAAGTATAAAACTTATGGATCTCAGGAACTGACGGTCTTTTGACATTCGAAGGCAAGTCTCTGAATCTGCATTCAGGGATCAGTTTATTTGGTTGGTCAATATATCCAAGTCCATATTTAGGACTGTTTGCAGGCCTCATATTTGCAAAAATTGATGTTAGCCTAGGGTCTTCATCTTCTAGTGTGAGCACTAGGTGCATCATAAGAACATGTTCATCATCATGTGGAAATGGAATATCTGAACATTTTGGATTAGGACAAGGGTTGGTGGAAGTAGCTGGAGGAGCTTCACCAGTCCTAACATTATGGTTCTTATGGATAACAGAATAGGCTAAATCCTGTAAATTAACCTGTTGATGACACTAAGGACATTCTACACCCAGGGACTGAAAATTTACAAGCTGGGAAAATTCAAATAAAGCTGCATGTAAACAATTTGAAACAATAGAACTACAACCAGTATTTGTACATTCAGGAGCTATGAATCTGGGAGACTTTTTACACTCTGCTTCAATCCTACGTCTGTCAATGGTTGACCTTCTGGGAAATGACAGAGTGGTTGTGGATTGGTCTTCTTTTATATTAGCAGAGGTTATTTTATGTATAGCGAGAGGCTTTGGATTAGGCACTATCCAGTGTTCAGGAAATGACAGATCTTCCCATTTGATAGCTTGATGCTCTACCTTTTGGTTATTAGAATCTGTTATGACAACAACACTGGTTTTAGACTCTCGACTAGGGGCATGGAGGATAGTAGGAAACAAAGTGGAGGTATGACGAAAACATCCTTTGAAATGAATGGCGATATTTTGCCTTTTCTTTCTCATATCAAATCCAGAGGTATGGATTTGAAGCTGTAAGATATCGGCCAAAGTTTCATCAAAGGTATAAAATGAAAAGTTTGGATAATAGTCAAACCACACTGGTCCATTAGATAATGGAGCAACTATTCCTCCAATCAGGGAATCTGTATATCTGTTATGTGTTAGATATCTGACAGTTGCTAACACATAAGACTCAAAACCTTGGTGAACCATTGCTTGGATTCCCACCCTTATACAACCCAGATGCAAAAACTGTGTTCCAAGCTTTCTAGCTTCAGCTTGGAGCTCCTTAGGATTTAATAAAGGAATTAATTGTACACGGTCAGAGTTTTCTTCTATAGAGCTTATAGACTCTTTTATGGTGATTCTGGTGGCGGCCTTCAGATGCCAAACACCCAGATCAGCATAGACTTGTGAGGCTGAAATTTTGGGCAATACCCATTTGGCTTGGGGTTCAGACTCCTCATACAAGTGCTCTGACTCATTAGTAATTATACTACTTGAAGCATTAAACATATCTCTGAGAGGGTCTTGTGTGGCCCTATCCTTCTCTTCAAGTTCTTTGAATGATACTGATTTGTTCATTGAAGAGTCCATTATAATGTTCTTCTTAAAAGAGAGAAAATGTTAAGTACTGACCTTTCTCGAACTAGTCGCGAACACCGACTTACTGGCTTTGATACCAATTTCTAGCAGAGGCTTCCCAAACTTGTTTGTTGTTCTCAATGAACAGACTTGGCCTTGTTAAGTATCTCCTTTATCTTCTCAGTTTCGCTTATGTGAACCCAGCGATGAACCCATACACGAACCTACTCCCAAATTCACGCAACTAATGGCCTATTCGCGGCTTCCCTTCGCCTTTTGCGGCCTTGGCGTCCCTCAATGGTTTGGCGAACCTCTGGTGAACTTCTGGCGAACTTTCACGATTATGAGAAGATAAACAATATCTTAACTGTAAATAAAATGCACAGAGTAACAGTACTTAATAATGCGGAATAATGAACATTCTCTCTTTTATTGATCTCAGAATGATATTACAATCAGATTACAGACTTATGGACTCAAGTCTCTTTATCAGAGATTGACTGTAAATGGAATTTACCGGACTGTTGCTACTCAGTGAATGAGCGAGCGATACCGGAGGCTACCTGGCCAAATTACAGACTCTGTCTCAGAGCATAAAACACACAAACATATAGACTCAATCTATAGAACTGGCCACTTTAGGTTCTTGTCTATGCCGAGCACATAGACACGCAGGCTTCTCAGTTCTCTAAGGACTGTGAGTCAGTTCTCCGTGATGCAAGCAGATCGCAAAGACTTGCGCAGATGTAGAGCAGGGAGCAATAACTCAGACACAAACACACAAATGCAAAACTAGAACTCTAAATGCCGATGCCCTCGAATGACCCTTACTCCTCCTTATATAGGATGGAAGAGGGGACAAACATTCCTGTAGACGCATCAGATTATTGACACTTGGAAGGTGGATCATCTTTTTCGGGTAACACATATGTGACATCCGTATGGAGATTCGATCCTTCCGACAAACACATGTGAAGGTGGGTGCAAAATACACTGTGGATACCTTTAAGTATAAGGCCCACGAGGAAACAGAATAATTATCTACAAGGAGGATACTTTTCGGACAGATGAAAAGCCCTCGAGAAAAGCTCTGTCACTTTGAACCCGTGACTAGGTATCATTACACAAGGAAAGCTTTTGTTTTAGTGGGGCTCTCGTGAACCACTTGTATTGGAAGATGCAGGTGGATCCAAGATTTGAGCATCCGGATATCTAATCTTTCCGTAGAACTCATCATCCCAAGCTTTGGTATAAATACGTCGAACAATCATTGGATTATTAAGGATGATCTGGTGCTTAATCTTGGTCATCACTAACCATTGGTGGTGCATTTCCATATAGAACTTTAGAATGGGATTTACCATTTTATATTCAAGTCCTACTAAATCTTTCACGGTTTGGCATGGATAGTGAAAACATTCACCAACAAGACTTTCAAGACAACTTGTGCATTGTCCATGAAAATAGGCTTCATAATAATGTGGATCCATGCTAAACGGGCTGACACCATAATCATACCACCAATTTTTTACCCAGGGTGCAGCTACTTCTCTTGAGTTTAACCAGGTGTTAGTGAATTTTAACTTGGTATAGTGGGTTTCTTCACGTCCATCTTTGTTTAATAAATCCCACCATAAATCTTTATAACCTGCAAAATTATAAACAGTGTCAGGAAAAATAATATTTGGGTCATTACCTGGCCATGTTTGAAATATGCCTCCTGTATACTGGCCAGGGTTCCTTGTCCTGTTTATATGATATGTCTTGTAATAGAATCTTGTTCTATCTCCACCCCCAGTACATATGACAGAGATATCACAAAAGTCTTGGGAGAGTGATCAGAGGATCAGCTTCATAAGAAGCTATCATGCTGTGTGAATACATCATATCATGTATCCATCTACTTCCTTTGGGGTACACTCTCCTTTCTGGTACAAAGTGCTGGAGGTCATTATGATTCTGCACATTTGCATCTATAGTATTTTGGTGTTTCTGAGCTGCCAAGTAGGCCCCACTTTTCGCATAGACCTGGCCGTTGTGTAGATTAATCCGTCTTGTGGACAAGACCGATCTCTCTAGTACAAAAAGGTAACTAGCAACAAACAGCCAATTATACTAATCTCTCTCTAAGCATATAAGATTTATAAAAACACTATACGGGTGTAAGGCCTACCTTATGTCCAACGCTTGCTTGATTTTGTTGAAGTCCTTCCCGTGCACTGAAAGAACGTTCCTTATATTATCTGCAATCACAAACAAGCAAAAATATTAAGCAGCACCTGTATAGACATTATCATAAATCATACTTAACATAATGATCAAGGAATTTATGAAATAAACCACAAATTGATAGTTTAATGAGAGAAATGAGTATATTTGTATTAACTTTAAAGATAGAAAACCTTTACAACCTGTGCCTTGATGTTGTGCAGGTCCTCCCGGGGTCCGAAGCAGGAATCTCTTCTACTTTGACAAGCATTGCACTCTTGAACTAAGACAAATGAGGATGAGTGATTTAACCTCACAGAAAGTCTTAGTTAACTAAGTCTAAATCTCAACAGCATTTAACTTCAAATCTCATAAGCTTGAACTCCCTTTGAGGCTACCCAAGGCCTCTTTTTATAGTGAAAGAGAGGAGTTTTCTAGTTCCAAATATGAAGGGATAGATTCCTCCTTCAAAGGGATAAGCTCCTTACATCAAGGGGTTAGCTCCATTAAGTGAGGGATGCATGAACCTCTTCAAAGCGTATCCATTCCCGAAAATTCCCATCCAGAAAATTCTAGAATTCATCTGGAATTCATCTTTTTATCTTTACTTTCTCGCCTTTTTATGTTTTACAGGGGTCCGCACCCATTACACAAAGAACGCGCGGTATGGTTCCGCAGGAAGGCTGAGATTTAGGTGCGGGACCGCAGGGAATGCATAGAGAAAGTGCGATACCAATTCTTAGGGGATTTTAGGGATTTTCTTCTGATTTTGAAGCTTGATATGAGGAGCTGGTATATTGGACTTGCAAAAGGAGGAAGTATGAGTAATAATGAGCTCATACAGTCAGCAGAATGTCAAGGTAACAGTTTTCAGTGTAACAAATTGCCCCCTAAAGTGAAAAGTCTGGAATAGATGAAGCTGTAGTCTATCATATATGAAGAGTGCAGTACTTTATCATTTCAAAGATCATCCTGTGGACACCCCAGTCAGTACCTGTAAAAACATTCAA
This sequence comes from Pinus albicaulis, assembly GCA_034641835.2. NCBI lineage: Eukaryota > Viridiplantae > Streptophyta > Pinopsida > Pinales > Pinaceae > Pinus > Pinus albicaulis. The sequence continues at coordinate 696,988,115 of CM076580.1, forward strand.
TGCAAAATATATACATGTATATGTCATCACTGAGGTAGGCATTCCCATACTCAGATAAAACTAACTATAAACTAACTGAAATCGTTCTGATATAGGAATGATTTTGAATACATCATAGTACATATATATGTAGACACAGTATGGACACAGCCATCTGTTTATAAATAGTCTACTGTATAGATGACAACAAAATTCCTCGCAGCCTCGATGGTGAAAACTAGATCCAGGGTCTTGATTTCCGCATCTCGAACCAGTACGATTCTATCCATGCGAATGAATGTGTCGAAGTCGAACATGGTAGAAACCACTTGATTACCAGTCAATGATGTGAACTGTTAACAAGTGTGAGAGAAACCACTAGTAATGTCAATGGCTCTCAAAGTACTCAGTACAGTCCATGAAATGTGAATGAATGAGCTGAAGTCGAACATGTCACGGAGTCATTCGATCGAAGGTCATTGATGTAACCTGTCATCGAAAGCGAGAAACCTGCCATTGAGGCATGCAGATTTCAAGGTACTGACGATTTCTGGATCAACTTCCTAGATAATGTGCTGATGTCGATAGAAAGCGATCTGCCGTAGGCAAGCCCACAACACGAAATCATAGATCAAGTTTTGAAAATATATTGGCAAGGACTGACTCAGGGATGGTCAAAGATGGATGATAGATACTTTGCAGATGAATGGTTTTATTTGAACTGTTCTCTTGGACACATAACGACACTGCAGATGGCTTGGTGACAATTGACCCAAAGCTAATACCCAGAAACCGGCTGAAAACTTTCAATGTGGTTTGATTAACTGTTAGGATAAGGATTTCCCAACCCAGGTGAATATAAGTGTCGTGTCCAAGAGTGGTTGACTGAGTTTTCGAAGATTAAAATACAACAAACACGCCCATTTTTCTCTCTTTTCCCCCACCATTTCTGGCAAGTACCTCTTTATTTTTGACAAGCTTGAGGAGGATAACATTTGCTTGATTATAAGCTCATCCTTCTGATGAGTCCAACTTAGTTTAAAATTCGAACCCTAAGAAGGAGTGGTTCGTTCCTGTTGAGAATTAAACAGGTCCTTTACTGTTAAGTTTTAACGAGTCCAGTATAGGAGAAACTCGGTGTTTTTCAGTTTTAGGGAGTCAGAAGAAAAACTTAAGAAAACTCCATGGGTGTTCTTTTTCGTAAATTTAGTCTCTCGAGCCCGAAAAATGATAAAATAATGCGGGAGAGAACTCTATTGACCGTATTTAGTCAACGTATACCTTTTTCGTAAATAGTCCATTTCAGTCCGTAAAAGGGGTAAACTTATACCGAAGGGACGACTGTTCATTTACTTTAACGAGTTCGAATAGTCAAGTACTCGGAAATATTTTCATATTTAGAGAGTCTGAAAAGGGCTTAAAGAGGACTCCAAGGTTTCGCTTTTTCGTAAAATTTTTGAAAGAGTCCGAAAAAGTGATAAAAGTATGCTCTTTGTTGAAAAATGATCATTTCACCTGAAAAATCCTGTTTCTGCACAAAAACTCAAAAAATTACACATACCTGTTTAAGATAAATAAAAATGCTTTCAAAAATATCCCTTTTAAAGTGAAAAATAAATAAATTAACAATTCATTCATTCGAAAAAACTTATAAAAATGACTTTTTCTATTTCATTTTTACCGTTCAGTTGCAGAGTGAAAAGTAAAAAGCTTTTGGATAAAAAAGTTCCCGTGAAGATTCTGGAAAATTCAACCGTTGGAATCAAAAATCGTCAGCCCCAGGTAATCCACGACCTCCTTATCTTGTTTTTCATCCGTTTGAAATTCATTTTTAGGCTTTAGTTTGATTTTTTAGGGCAAAAATTGGTTCAAAAATGCGCCCGCGGGGTTCGCAGGCGGGATACAGGTTACCTGCGGACCCTGATTTTTTCTGAACGGGAAAAAATCGAGGGTACCGCACCCGGCACACATATCGCGTGTGGAGCTACGCTCTGTTTACAAAGAGCGGGTGCGGTACCCGCGCGGTCAAATTTAAAGCACGGTTTTCTCAAATTTCTGCCAAAATTTCTCAAATGAAATCATTCTAATATGCCTTATTTTGTGTTGCAGGATTAACAAGATGCTTATTTGGCGAGAAAGGGAGCATGAGGAAGTGGATGAAGCTGCAATACTTCATTTGCCCACACAAAGGGCATTAAAAGCATGCTGCTTATACAAATTCTGGGCCATCTCTGGCATGAGGGCACAAGTGGAACTCTTAACATGGTTGGTAGACAGATGGTACGTGGAGGACCAGTGTTTCTTCATTGGTGGCCACCGGCTCGAAATTGAGCTGGAGGATATATATTTTTTGACTGGTTTGTCCAAGAGGGGCGAACATGTATCCTTGTTTGGGACTAGGCCAGGTGGCCAGACTGTCGCTAGTCTTCAACTCAAATTTTGCAATGATCAGGCAAATCCTCAGGACAAACGGATTGACATAAAACATATCATCCGTCCTGAACTAAAGGTTATAGCATTCACTGTTACCAAACTATGTGGGAGCGTCGCGCTTCATGTAGCTACTGGTTCCCAAATGCGTGTTGCAGTGGACTGTTTTCGCGGCACCATCTTCAACTGGTGCGAAGCCGTGCTGGCCAATATAAAAGGCCAACTTACCAGAGCAAAAACCGGGAAACTAAAAAACTTTGGATACGGATCCATCGTCGTTTCTTTTGCTTTGGAGAGGATTCCTCAATTAGCTCCACAGAGTATTGCAGTTGATGCCGGTCGACCTCAGGAACCGAGAATGGTTCGCTGGTCCGCGCTGATGGCCCGTCATGCTATTGAGGGCACTGAGATTGTACGATTCCCTGCTTCATATTTTCGTTGGCTGGATCGCCAAGTTTTCATGATAGAGGATTTTCCGTATGCCGGGATGGATTTCCGCGGCGACAGAGAGATGTCTCTCCCTGCAGGGGAACAATGGGATGATTCAGGTAAAACATTTTTCAACGTTTGCTAAGTTCTAATTTTTTTTAATTTTTTATCGTCTTAGAAAACTAATAACCAAAAGTTTTTCGAATACAGACGTAGGTCCACAACGACCAGCTCATCTCCAACCTTTCGAGAGGAGACAACTAGTTGCGCCCGCACCAGCCCTAGCAGGCCAATCAGTAGAGATTTTGACTGATTTGGAACATCATCTAGAGCGCTTGACTCTAGATATACCAGAGACCAGCATAGATGACATCCCTCTCAGGCTACAAAGATATGTGATTGGAGTCCCTGGACCTTTCAGGAGGTTCCTATGCAGGGTGGCCCGAGCAGTTGTTTCCTACCGAGATCATCATCAGTGATGGGATGATCGTGTAGACTCATTTTTGTACTTTTGTATTATCATTTTTGCCGATCATAAGGTGTTTCCAACCTATGATCGAAGACGATGTATATTTTTGAACACACTCCTATGATATATATCACTATTTTGACGGCTATCTGCGTACATAAATGAATGTTGTTTGTTTTACTACTTTTAATTATTGCAAATGTCTATTTATCATACTAGAAGCAATTGAATCTGCTAATGTATTTAAATGTCTTGGAATATGCTGATATTCAATGTAATCAAACTCACGTTCCAAGAGACGAACTCTCAAAAACAACCGTAATAACACCAGATTTCTAATTGTATAAACCCTGTTAAGCTGTAATACAACGAGTTCAGAATCCAACCTTACAATCAAACTCCGAATTCCAAATGATATGGACTCAGATAATAACTCAATCACTGCACTATACTCGGCAATGTTATTTGTTGTTTGACCAAGGCTTACCCCATGCATGGATACTAACTCGTCAGAGGGTGAATAGATAACCCAAGCTGCGGAAGAAATGTTCCGTGTACTACGACAAGCACCATCTGCAAAACCAATGTAGGTTTGAAGAGACGTCGACATCTGCAATATCAAGAGTAAAACTCAGATAAGCAGTCATAGTGACAAAAACACACTTCTAAACTAGGCACACTTTTCTAATCTAAAACACACCAGCAGTAAAGAAAAATCTAAACTAGCAAAAATCTCCACACCTTGTTTAAGCATAATATCGCTTTAGATAAAGTCCATTTCTGGGTTTATCCAAAGGGACACCGTCAAAATCTACTAACTCATAGGCCCCTTTTGCTAACTTTTGTTTCATAATGTAAGGACCATGCCACATGGGCACGAACTTTCCAGCTCCTAGCTTGTCATTAGCTTGATCATAAAGTAAAACTAGGTCTCCTTCTGAAAAAATTCGAGGGGTCACATTTCTATCATACTGAGCTTTTATCCTTTTATCATGAGCCTCGTTTGCTATTGCAGCACTTCGTCGATTCTCATCTAATTGGGCCAAGTACAAGAAACGTTTTTCCTCTTCAGACGTAGCTGGAAGTAATTCTACGGCTAATTTTAGTGACGGTATCTCTCATTCAATCGGCAGCACAGCTTCTAAACCGTAGACCAGTTGAAAAGGAGTGAAACCCGTTGATGTTTTGACTGAGGTTCGATATGCCCAAAGCGCTGAAAATAACATGGAATGCCAATTCGTCTTGTGAATACCAATGATTCGTTTAATCATGATGACTAAAACTTTATTAATGGCTTCAACGAGACCATTTGCTTGTGGATAGTACGGAGTGGAACTATCGTGGCGTAGCCCAAGTTGTTCTGTTAGTTCAGTCATCATGATGTTCCGAAAATGACTTCCATGATCCGTAATAATAGCTTGAGGAACACCAAACCTAGCAATTATATGATTGAATACGAATGTTGCAGCAGTCTTGCCGTCAGCTGAATATGTAGGCATCGCCTCAGCCCATTTCGTAAAATAATCTACTGCGAGAATAATATAGGCATGCCCCCCGGCCGAGTGAGGGTTACATGTGATGAAATCGATACCCCATTTTGCGAATGGACCAACAGCAATTATAGGGTGAAGAGGAGCGGGTGGCGCGCGCATTTTCCTATAAAAAATTTGACAGTTGTGGCATTTCCGAACCGCATAAATGCAATCTTTAAATAATGTTGGCCAGAAATAACCTGCACGCAATATCTTTTGGGCAGTGGCATACCCAGACATATGACCGCCACATGCTCCAGAATGACAGTCATTTAAGACCTTCTCAGCTTCTTCATGAGTTAAACAACGTCGGAAAACAGAATCTGCCCTTCGTCGATAAAGAGTATCACCAATGATATTATATTGTTGGGATTGGAAACGTATTTTCTGTTGCTGAGTTCGTGAAATTTCAGGCCGAAAAGATTGGGTTTGGAGATACACAATAATATCCCCATACCATGGATCAAGCGTACTAATAAGAAACAAAGATTCGTCCACAGTGGACTCTTCTGCCACTGTTTCAATATCAGTAGAGGGAAAATCACACATTAGTTCCGCAAAAACCAAAGATTTCTTTGCCTTGGATTTTTCAAATTCCAAGTCAAATTCTTGCAGGATAACTATCCATTTAGAATACTTGCCCCCTAGCAATTGTCTGGTCAAAATATACATCATAGGGTTGCAATCAGAAATTACCGTGGTTTTACGTAACAAGATGTAATGTCTAAAACGTTGAACAGCTTGAACAACTGCCAAGGCCAATTTCTCCACATGTGTGTATTTGATTTCAGTCGGATTCAAATTTCGACTAAGATAATAAATCACATGTTCGTTGTGAGATTCATCTTCCTGAACTAGTACCATCCCAATAGTGGAATGAGAAGCAGCGAGATACAAAATGTAATCTTGGTTGTAGTTGGGAGGATGCAATAACGGTGCATGGGTCAACGCGTGTTTAAGTGCATCAAAAGATCGATTAGCGACCTCGTCCCAAAAGAACGGAATGTCCTGTTTCAACAACCGGGTAAAACCCTTTGCAAGCTCAGCATAGTTCGGAATAAATCTACGTAAAAAGTTTGCTTTCCCCTGCAAACTTTGGAGTTGGCGCAATGTCGAAGGAGGAGGCAATTTAACGATAGCTTCGACCTTCGAAGGATCAACACGAATGCCTGATTTTGAGACAACAAATCCCAGTAATCGACCCGATTCTACGCAGAAAACACATTTATGCGGATTCAACCTTATCCGATAATGCCGACATCTCATAAAAATTGCTCGTAAATGAGTGGGATGATCGGCCCTACGTAATGAATGAGTAGGTAAATCATCAAGATATGGTTGAACAATGTGCTTAATGTCATGAAACGCATAAGACATAGCCCGTTGAAAAGTTGCTCCAGCGTTCTTAAGTCCAAAAGGTAGTTTACAATAGGCAAACGTTCCCCATGGACAAATGAAAGCTGTTTTAGGTTGATCTGCAGGGAGTATGTTTATTTGATTGTAGCCGGAAAAACCATCCATAAAAGAGAATAGTTCACTACCAGCACAATCGTCGATTATCTGATCGATATAGGGAGTTGGATAATTGTCTTTTGGACACGCTCGATTAATGTCCCTATAATCGATACATACTCTTATCGTTCCTTGCTTTTTAGTGACAGGAACAATATTCGATGCCCAATCCGTTAAGGGAATTGGATAAATGAATCATGCTCGAAGTAATTTTTCAACTTCAGTTTTTATAGCAGCAGCTTTTCTAGGATGAATTTGACGTAATCGTTGACGAACAGGTTTTACATCCGGGTAAGTCTTAATCTCATGAACTACGATCGATGGATCAATTACTGGCATTTCTTCGTAAGACCAGGCAAACACGTCACGGAATTCTTGAAATAGGGCTTTATAAGTCTGAATTTCTTCATCTGTACAACAAGCACCTATATGAATGTTTTCAATTATTCCTGGTTTTAATGAAATGTCAATTGGAACCGTTCTAGATATATTTTCCAAATTTAACTCAGAATCAGGATTTTGCAATGGATTCTGAGGTTCCTTGGCATATTCAGCAGTAAAAATTGAAGCGAAATCATTTTCAAAATGATTTAATTCAGGTAAGAATGAAGACTGGTGATGGAGATCTTCCCATGGTAAATCATCAACAGACAAAAACTCACGAATTTGCTCATCGGTATGAACAATTTCAGGAAATGTTGTTGCATCTGAACTAGATATAGAAAATGATTCCTCTTGGATCCCATTCATTGGATCGATTTCGGTTGAAGAGGGGTTGGAAAAAGACTGTACAGCCTGGTACGCAATTTCAAATGGACTCAAAGGCATCACGCCATCAAATGAATCTATCTCGGATTCTGAAGGAATAATCCAAGGATCATCAAACATAACTGTGTCTGACGAAATCATATGAATAGTTGCAGTAGAAGACGATACGTTAGGAGGAGGAAAGGAAAAATTTCCTAGCAAACCAGAATCTTTAACCAAACCTACTCCAACATCCTTATAAGGGATAGTCGTTTTACCAACATGCTGGATTGTTTCTGTAGAGGCTGGGTCTGACGAAAAATAAGTTAACTGATCTATTGTCACGATCCTTCCTTGATATGGAAATTTTATAAGTCGAAAGACCGAAGAGACAACAGCAGTCATAGCATAAGACCAACTACGACTCAGTAGAAGGTTGTAATCTAGAGGGGCATCAACCACCTCCACATCTAGATTAACAATTTTCCCTTCAACCCCTATGGGTAAATCCTGCAAAATACCATAAGGTTGAAAACCTCGACCATCAAAAGCTTTTAGAATCGTCGGAGATTGGTTAAGTGTAGGAGAACCAAGAGATTTCCAACACCGAAGCGACATAATACACGTTGAAGCTCCCTCATCAATCACAGTCCGAAAAATAGGTCTGTTTTTGACTAACACTGGAATCTGGAAAGCCATTTGGTGAGGAAGACGCGGTGTACTAGTTTCTAAGTCGAAGATTATGAGGTTAGAATCCTGAACATCAACAGCTCCTATAGCAGACAATAACAATTTACGTTGTGCTGGACACGATTGCAGCACTTCCAAAGCCGACATTGCTGAAGGAGAAACAGCTAAATCTTCAACAATGTTGTAATTCTGAGCAGCTCTCGCATGTGGATTGAAAGTTGATTTACGAAGAACACCTTTAGCAGGCGGTTTGATTATCAAGTCTGGATTTTGTTTCTCGATCTGTAGCGGACCGGAAATAGGAGGAGTTGTATTTGATGTGTTGGCATTAGAAGACTCTCCTTCTTTGCCATCAACGGGATTCTTAGAACCGTAATCTTGCGATCGCGTCGCAACCCTTACATGAGACATCATCATAATAGGCTCTTCTAAAGTGGTCGAGGAAGAACCAATCATCTTACTATCTTGAACTGGAAAAGGATCCTTCAAGACAGCAGGTTGTTGCGATCCTTTAATGAGTTTCATAACCTCCTCTCGATATGGACATTCTTTTGTGAAGTGATCTTGTTCACAAATGAAGCAAGGATAGCGAGGTTTACGTTTCTCGTCATTGGATTCTTCTTTATCTGTTTTTTCCTTCGAATTTTTCTTGTTTTTGTTCCTCCCCTTCTTTTTACCACCGGATTTTGATTTTTCCGCAGATGTTTCAACGACATGAATATCGGCAGAAACTTCTTGAGAGGATTCTCCTTTCGGGGAATCAGGTAAAGTTATAATTGGAGAAGAATTCTTTGAGGATTTCTTCTTACTTTTATAACTAACTGTACCAATCATACCGTCAGCGGCATGAGACCCTGGAGGAGCAGCAGCTATTTGACCTTGTTTGGGTAAATCGGGAATTTTTTCATGTAGAGTACCTGACTGCGTATAAACGAGGTCAAGGTACTGAGCCTGAGCAATTACTTGCTCTTCAGTAACAACACCAGCCTTAGCTACATCTTCAGTGATCTTGGGCAGTAATGATTTTACAAACCATTCTGCCAAAATTTGATCCGAAATATAAACCTTCACCAAACGTCGTCTACGTCGCCACTCATGAATATGATCAGAAATATACGTGGACGTAGATTGTTTTAGTGAAGTTAATAATTATGTGCCATTGTCGTATCTGACAGGCAACTGGAAATGAGTTAAGAAAGACGTTGCTAACTGACTGAAATTATGAAACGAGCCTCGTGGCAACTCAATGTACCATTTGGCTGCAAGACCTATGAGTGTCCTCTGGAAAAGACGTAAGCGAATCGAATCATCAATAATCGAATTAGATGCACACCAAAGATGATAAGTCATCACATGATTTGATGGATCCTCTCCCGACTTACCTTCAAATTTCGGTATGTCACTGGGCAACTTATGAGGCATTGACGGCCAGTTCTGATAATAGAAAATAGGATCATTAGTAAGGCGCGTCAAATCTGGTAAGTCCAAAGTTGCGATGAACGGTAACTGACGGTTAGGGTCACGAAAACCTTGACAAGCCAAAGCAGATCCAGGAGGCGGATACCCAGGATAACTAGGAATCGGATTAGCATTAGGTATTGTATAACCTCCTGGATAACCAGGATGAATCGGACCATACTGAGGTTGTTGATAAGTATAACCAGGGTATGGTTGATAGCTTGGATTCTGAACATAGGGACCGTATTGCGGCTGTCCTTGGTACGGTTGATAAGTAAATTGAGGTTGACTTGTAACAACTGTACTTGTACCGGCTTGTCCTGCAGGCATCTGAACTGTGGTCTGAACTGAGGGTCCTGACTGAGGTACAGAGACTTGAGGGATTTGCACAGATACAGGGATAGACGAACTCGGGGCTACAGACACTCCAGAAACAGGTGTAACAGGTTGAACAGACGTTGCAGCAGTTGCAGTAGTTTGGGGCGGAGTCTGAGGTGTACTAGGCCCAGCCTGCTGAACTGAACTAGGTGCAGGAGTTTGAATAGCTGGCTGAACAGGTTGCTGAGTTGAACCAGAAACCAATGGTTGACCAGGTTGATAAGGTAACTGCACAGTAGGCTGCAAAGGCTGTTGATATTGGGATGGATCCCACACCATCATTCCGGGGTATTGTCCCGTAGAAGGTTGAACGTAAGGACCAAAACCTGGTTGAACGTAGGGTTGATAATAAGGTAAAGTTCCGGCTCCTTGAACAGATGGTTGACCAGAAGGCTGTTGGTAACCTTGCATTGTGTACTGCCCTTGAGGTTGATAACCTTGAGGCACGTACTGAAGTTGGGGTTGTTGAGGACCCTGAGGAGCATATTGAGTTTGGGGTTGACCTTGAGGAATGTACTGTCCTTGAGGTTGGTAACCCTGAGGTATGTACTGTCCTTGGGGTTGCCCCCAAAATAATATGGATCCACAGTTTGTCCTGGCAAAAAGCTACCTTGAGGTTGTGCCCCGGGTGGTAACTGACTACCTTGAGGTTGCCCCCCAGGTGGTAATTGACTACCCTGAGGCTGCCCCCCAGGCGGTAACTGAGTTCCCTGAGGTTGACCCCCAGAAGGAAACTGACTGCCTTGAGCTTGAGGATTAGGAATGTTACCAGACATCATATAAACTTGCTCTGCGTTCGACGTTTCAATTTTAAGTTCACCAAGACCAGATGATAACACATTTTCGATAGGTTGAGGAGTTGCTCCTGAGAAAGTACCGGACAAAGACTGATATCACGCAGGAATAGAAGGACCACCATGTAAAAAAGATTCAGGCGTTTGCGAAAACATGGATGACTCTCCAGCCATAATAGATGACGGATAATAACCTCTGGGTGTAGGATGAAATGGAACTCGAGGTGGATAAAAAGCAAGGCCCGGATTCTCTAAAAAATCAGTTAAAGAAAGATACCAGGGATTAGTTCGAATAGGGCTGTAGAAAATAGATTCACGCTCCCTAAGATTTAACGATTGAGGGGAGTTGGGAAGAGATATGTCTTCGTCTGGATTAGTAAGTTCTTCTATAGAAATTAGTCTAGAGGGAAGATTTTCAGTAATGATATTTCTAACCCTGGGTGAACCTGGATCACTAGAAGTTGGTGAGACAAATCCTGATGACGTTTCTAACACAGAAGATTCAGTTTCAGGCTCAGAGATTTCAGGTTCGTCAGATAATTCTCCAGTAGGAGAAATATTTTCAGTGACTTCAGAAACTGAAATCGGTTCTTGAATATATTATGTTGTAGGAATTTGATGATCAGGATGTATCACAATAGCAGAGCTTTCAGCTTCTGTTGATCTAAGTCTACGGCTACTGTGTGGTACCAGAGCTCGAAGCCCTTCAAGATGACCTGGTGTAAATTTAGGGGGTTTCCCTTGTATTCTCCGGGATTGTCTCGGCAATTCCGCCACGATGAAAATTATCTAATCACACGCAAACAAAGAAAAATTTCAATGAAAACACCTAAAGTCTCTAAGAAACAAACAATTGAATCACTCGCTTAAAAAATCTAAGAGTTAAAACCACACACAAACAAGTAACTTTCCGTACTAAAATCACTAGTTGGTGATGAAATCCAACTTAGTAGAGTTTTAACACGAAAAGGGCGGTTGGAACAGTTACCCCGACAACCCGCTTAATGAAACAGACTGGCACAAGTTTCTTCACATAACCATCTCGAGTGAAGAGAACCCCCCAGAGAGTCCAAGTGAGTCTAGTCGACGTCTGTTCCAGGTACAGTGGGATCTTCCCTCCACCGTCACCTTAGGAAAGAATCCTAAATATTATGGCCTCTAAGGCTACCAACTGAAACAAATATACCTGGGGGAACAGTCTACGATCCGACACACACGCAAGGGCAGAGTAACAAAGCTCAATCCCCTTGAAGGCTCCTTGAACAGAATCCAAGGTTTACCGACAAGTGACCCCTGGCTCCTCGACAATGGTCTATCCGAGGTTTACCGTTTTTAATACGTGTATATCTTATATCGTTCCCAATGAGGAAGGATTGATTACCCCACTGGTTCAGATATGATCTCGTGCTTAACTCCTTTAAGAGGAGCTTCCCAGAGCATACATGCAACAACTGGAATTCTTCCTAGCGCAAGATATATCTACTTGTTTGTTTTATCTATCTTGGAGAGTTAATTACTCCCTACTCCAAGATACTAGCCTAAGCTATGTTGGTGATGAGAGCCCTAGAAATAAAAAGATTACTAGATGAATTTTATTTAAGCGTTACTTTTAAGAGTTGTTTCTTAAGTCAATGGGTGCGGAAATGAAACTTTGTATGATGTGAAGACCCGACTTCCAAAAAACACTAAAATGCACCTATGATGATATTCAATTCTTTCTTCTTTCAATGAACTTTCTATCTAAAGAAGAGTTAGAGAATGCAACCTTTAAATTTCTTCTTCAAACATGAAAACTAATTGAAAGAAACTATTTTGTCTTTTCAATAAACTATCAAATCTCACAAGAAAAACTCTTTTCTTTTCCAAACAAGAAGCTACAAAACAATTCTCTTTCGAAAGAAATCTACAAAAATTAAAACTATTCAAAACTACAAAAACTAATTTTGAGAACTAATCTAAATTGAGTAGAAGCTTTTAGAGTTTTTTTTATGAATGTTTCTCTTAGTTGTTCAGCAAACTAAGAATCTATTCGTTCAGATAACAAACAGATCAAAAAACACTCAAAATATGTTTTTTCAAAACACTCAAAGAATAAATGAAATTCAAAACTTTAAAGCAAGTTCTTTCGAAGATTTGCAAAGAAATCAAAAGGCTTAATTTCTTAACATAGGATGTTTCCAAAATCAGGTCGGATTCAAAAGACAAAAAGAGATCAATGTAATCTGAGATACTGCAAATTGTCAAAAGTTTGAATCACTACAAAGACCAAGCAGGAAAAATAATCCAATCGGCAAAATCTCCTAGAAAATCATTCAAAACACTAACACTGTTTGAGTTCATACACAATGAATTCTTGATAGACACAATAACCAGTCTGGGCAGAAACCAAAGATCTAAAAATTAACCAGAAAAAGAAACCTAGAAATTTTCTAAAATTTTTACAGGGTCCGCATGTAAGCAGTGTTGACAGGTGCGGTCCCGCACTGTGTTCTGTAAAGAACGTGCGAAACTGCCCGCACTGTCAAGGTTATGCAGAGTGCGGTCCTAGCAAAAATTATAGAAAAACTCAAAACACTTCTAAATTTTCAAAAACAGAAAAAATCTAAAGTACCCAGACAGATGTGAATCAATCAAAAGCAAGAAAAAACGTTTTCTCAAGTCAAAAATCAAAGAGAACCAGGAACAAACAAGTTCTTCCCCAGTGGAGTCGCCATTTTGTTGTGTAGATTAATCCGTCTTGCGGACAAGACCGATCTCTCTAGTACAAAAGGTAACTAGCAACAAACAGCCAATTATACTAATCTCTCTCTAAGCATATAAGATTTATAAAAACACTATACGGGTGTAAAAGCCTACCTTATATCCAACGCTTGCTTGCTTACTTGATTTTGTTGAAGTCCTTCCCATGCACTGAAAGAACGTCCTTCGTATATCTGCAATCACAAACAAGGAAAAAGATTAAGCAGCACCTGTATAGACATTATCATAAATCATACTTATCATAATGATCAAGGAATTTATGAAATAAACCACAAATTGACAATTTAATGAGAGAAATGAGTATATTTGTATTAACTTTAAAGATAGAAAACCTTTACAACCTGTGCCTTGATGTTGTGCAGGTCCTCCCGGGGTCCGAAGCAGGAATCTCCTTTACTTTGACAAGCATTGCACTCTTGAACTAAGACAAATGGAGATGAGTGATTTAACCTCACAGAAAGTCTTAGTTAACTAAGTCTAAATCTCAACAATATTTAACTTCAAATCTCATAAGCTTGAACCCCCTTTGAGGCTACCCAAGGCCTCTTTTTATAGTGAAAGAGAGGAGGTTTCTAGTTCCAAATATGAAGGGATAGATTCCTCCTTCAAAGGGATAAGCTCCTTACATCAAGGGGTTAGCTCCATTAAGTGAGGGATGCATGAACCTCTTCAAAGCGTATCCATTCCCAAAAATTCCCATCCAGAAACTTCTAGAATTCATCTGGAATTCATATTTTATCTTTAATTTCTCGCATTTTTATGTTTTACAGGGGTCCGCACCCATTACACAAAGAACGTGCGGTATGGTTCCGCAGGCAGGCTGAGATTTAGGTGCGGGACCGCAGGGAATGCATAGAGAAAGTGCGATACCAATTCTTTAGGGGATTTTAAGGATTTTCTTCTGATTTTGAAGCTTGATATGAGGAGTTGTTATATTAGACTTGCAAAAGGAGGAAGTATGAGTAATAATGAGCTCATACGGTCAGCAGAATGTCAAGGTGATACAAAGGTAACACCGCCAAGATTCTTCATCTGATATGTGCCTTAGTTGTTCTCTTTGATTGGCCTGATCCCATTCTGTGATGATAACCATAACATGCGTCTCTTCTTCTTCGGGGTTACCAATTTGTTCTTGTTGCTAGATATACTCTCTGCTAAGAAAGTCTGGCAAACAATTTTCAGAACCCTTAATATGTTCTACTTTAAAATCAAAGTAAGCAAATAGCGCTTGCCATCTTGCAAACTTTGCATCTTCAGGATTCTTGATGGTTTTAATGATTACCTTTGCCAGAGCCTTTGCATATGTTCTTAGCAAGAAATGTTTATTTGCCAAGTGAATCGAAAACTTACTGATACAGTTCCATGCTGCTTTGACTTCTTTCTCTATTGGAGCGTAATTCAGTTTTGCTTTGCTCCATACTCCGAAAACGAACTGTACCACATGTTCTTGATCTTTCGGACTATCTTCACTTGGTTTTTGTTTTAGTACAGCGAGCACTGAACTGTCTACCCGCGCCAATGCAAAAAGAGCTGTTTTTCATGGATTTTGCAAGGAGATGTCTCAAGGGGAAATGAAGCTCATACTCAAAGGGATGCATTGATGATGTTTTCAAGGCATGACAGTGTTCACAGGTCACATAATGGGTCCTCCATTGTGCGGGACGGGGAATGGTAAGGACGGTGACAAATTACTGTGTAACACATGTATCCTTCTCATAAGATCTCCTTTATGAGGAATAGGATATGTGTCATCTGCTAAAACAGAGTTTAGAGGTCTGTAGTTTATGACAAGTCTGGGGACCCCTCTAATCTGTTCACTTCTTTTGTTTACATAGAATCCATAGCAGTTCCAAGGGCTGCTGGATTCTCTTATCAGCTTTTTCTGTAGAAGCTGATCAATCTCCTTTTGACAGAGCTGTCTGTATTCTGCTGACATTGGGATAGCTCTGGACTTGCATGGCATGCCCGTATATCCTTCCTTGTAGGGCAACTCAACACAATGTTGCTTGCGGTGCCAAAATTCATTAGGTTCTTCTGAGCAACATGTATCTTCAAATTCTTTTTGAAGTTCAGAAATCTGCTTCTGAACTTTTGGAGAACTCAATTGATCTTCAATCCTGATGATATTCTTGTGGTATTTGAGTTCTTCAAGGCTATTTTCGGCTTTTTGAAGTTCCTCCTGCATGGCATGAACCATGGTTGAAACTCTGGTTTTGGAGATGTATGGAATTTCAATTCTTTGGCCAGAGATTGTTATAAAATATCCTGAAGAATTATCAGGAAACCTAAAAGAACCATGGGGCTCAACTGCTGCCAAAAATACATTTCCTAAAATGCAATCTACTGGACTGTCAGCAACTGCAAAGGAAGATAAACAGTGTCTTAACAACAGATAAAATGCACAGAGTAACAGTACTTAAAATGCGGAATAATGAACATTCTCTCTTTTATTGATCTCAGAATGAAATTACAGTCAGGTTACAGACTTATAGACTCAGATCTCTTTATCAGAGATTGACTGCAATGGCATTTACCGGACAAATGCTATACAGTGAATGAGCGAGCGATACCAGAGGCTTCCTGGCCAGATTGCAAACTCTGTCTCAGAGTATTAAAACACACAAAGACATACACAGATTATAGAACTGGCCAATTTAGGTTCTTGCCTATGCCTAGCACATAGACACGTAGGCTTCTCAGTTCTCTAAGGACTATGAGTCAATCCTCCGTGATGCAAGCAGATCGCAAAACTTGCGCAGATGCAGAGCAGGGAGTAATAACTCAGACTCAAAACACACAAATGAAAAACTAAAACTCTAAATGCTGATGCATTCGAATGAGCCTTACTCCTCCTTATATAGGATGGAAGAGGGGAAAAACATTCATGTAGACGCATCAAATTATTGACACTTGGAAGGTGGATCATTGTTTTCGGGTAACACATATGTGACATCCGCACGGAGATTCTATCCTTCCGAAAAACTCATGTGAAAGTGGGTGCAAAATACACTGTGGATACCTTTAAGTATAAGGCCCACGAGGAAACAAAATAATTATATACAAGGAGGATACTTTTCGGACAGATGAAAAGCCCTCGAGAAAAGCTCTGTCACTTTGAACCCGTGACTAGGTATCATTACACAGGGAAAGCTTTTGTTTTAGTGGGGCTCCCGTGAACCACTTGTACTGGCTGATGCAGGTGGATCCAAGATTTGAGCATCCGGATATCTGATCTTTCCGTAGAACTCATCATCCCAAGCTTTAGTATAAATGCGCCAAACAATCATTGGCTTATTAAGGATGATCTGGTGCTTAATCTTGGTCATCACTAACCATTGGTGGTGCATTTCCATATAAGACTTTAGAATGGGATTCACCATTTTATATTCAAGTTCTGCTAAATCTTTCATGGTTTGGCATGGATAGTGAAAACATTCACCAACAGGACTTTCAAGACAACTTGTGCATTGTCCGTGAAAATAGGCTTCATAATAATGTGGATCCATGCTAAACGGGCTGACACCATAATCATACCACCAATTGTTTACCCAAGGTGCAGCTGCTTCTCTTGAGTTTAACCAAGTGTTAGTGAATTTTAGCTTGGTATAGTGGGTTTCTTCACGTCCATCTTTGTTTAATAAATCCCACCATAAATCTTTATAACCTGCAAAATTATAAACAGTGTCAGGAAAGATAATATTTGGGTCATTACCTGGCCATGTTTGAAATCTGCCTCCTGTATATTGGCCAGGGTTCCTTGTCCTGTTTATATGATATGTCTTGTAATAAACTCTTGTTCTATCTCCACCCCCAGTACATATGACAGAGATATCACGAAAGTCTTGGGAGAGTGATCGTTCAGCTTCATAGGAAGCTAGCATGATTATAGAACTGGCCAATTTAGGCGAACTTTCACGATTTTGAGAAGATAAACAGTGTCTTAACAACAGATAAAATGCACATAGTAAAAGTATTTAAAATGTGGAATAATGAACATTCTCTCTTTTATTGATCTCAGAATGAAATTACAGTCAGGTTACAGACTTATAGACTCAGATCTCTTTATCAGAGATTGACTGCAATGGCATTTACCGGACTAATGCTATACAGTGAATGAGCGAGCGATACCGGAGGCTTCCTGGCCAGATTGCAGACTCTGTCTCAGAGTATTAAAACACACAAAGACATACACAGATTATAGAACTGGATTTTTGAAGTTCCTCCTGCATGGCCTGAACCATGGTTGAAACTCTGGTTTTGGAGATGTATGGAATTTCAATTCTTTGGCCAGAGATTGTTATAAAATATCCTGAAGAATTATCAGGAAACCTAAAAGAACCATGGGGCTCAACTGCTGCCAAAAATATATTTCCTAAAATGCAATCTACTGGAATGTCAGCAACTGCAAAAAAAAGCTTTACACATCGTGAATCAAAGCAAACAGCAGCTTTGGAAACTTCAAATTCAAGATTTTTCTTTCCTAATACCAAAACCTCTCTATTTGATCTTACCCAATACTTTGAAGGGATTATTTTCATGGAAATAATATTTATGTCTGCACCTGATTCAATGAGTGCAGTGACATTGTAAACATGACCAGCAACACAGATGTTTACCTTGATGTGGTGTTGCTGATATTGGACTGCCAAAACTTGCATGTCACTGATTTCTCGAAATCCAACTGAAGTATCAAATTTTCCTTCAGCAAATTGTACTTCAGATTTTGGTGCAGAGTGTAAAGTGTAATTGACATGTTTACCTGAAACAGAGGTAGAAGATTGTGGCTGTTGTTGAACCTGATGTTTCAGGACAGAAATCTCATTCTTCATTCCTCGGATTTCTGTTTTGAGACTGTGTATCTCCCTACTCACCTCCCCCAAAGTGAGTCCACGAGCTTTACTTGAACTATGCTGGAGATACGATTTGGTGTTGTGTTCGTAAGAAGCTTCAAAAAAATTGGGCTTCCTACCAGAGGAACTACTGGAGGAACCAGTACCATGCTGCATAAAGGCTTTAACTAATGCAGCTTTGAGATCTCCTTCCTCAAGGCCACGAATTTGAGCAAACACTTTCATTTCATCTTCATCATTTGTCTGGGCCATGAGGACCTTCAATTTGCCAAAAAATTCTTCTGGAAGAGAGTCATCGGAAGAGGAGTCTGACTCAGAATCGGAACAAGCACAATTGTCTGGGTCAGAACAATGACAATACATATGGACTTCTTCATCAGAAGAGGAAGAACTAGAGGCAGAAGAGGAAGACTCAGCAGAAGACTGTACAGCATGTTGTTGAATAGAGAGATGCTGAGGATGATTATAACAGTCTGCGGTTTTATGGAAGGAAGAATGACAATGAGCACATCTAGGTTTTGTTTTGACAGTAGTACTGGTAGACGGCTGCTTATTCTTTTGGGATTTCTTTCCCAGACCACGTTTGGATTCAAGGGCTGTTGGGCACATATTGGATGTATGTCCAGGCTGACCACATAACCAACAGACTACCTCATTCATTTTGGCGAGTTTGGCATCCTTTGGTCGGATGTCATGAGGCTGGTAATAATGGGTCTTGGGAGTATAACGATAATATCCCTTTCTTCCTTTGCCTTTATACTGCTTCCTTTCTTTAGGCTTCCTGAGCTCACATCTTTTTCCTGAGCTCAATCTATAGGTAGAGGCTCAACTTCGCTTTTGAGGCTTCCAGGCATGTCTCTTAGTCTTTCTGCGAGTGACCAGAGGATCATCAATGGTAATGCCATATCTACTGCAGAAAGATTTAGTACCAGGAAGTCTATTCAATTTATCTATGGACTTTGTCATCTTAGAGCTGGTACACAAAGTAATCAATACTTTAGTAATGATAGCATAAAAATCTCCCCAAAGATAAACTTCAAGTGGCAAGGGGAATGCTTCTTATAACTTCAGGATGTCTACCAATTTGGATGGTAGAGCTGCAAGATAGACTTGCTTCCATAGAACATGTTTTGGTTCTTTAACTAAAAATATCCTTTCCACCCAATCTCTATGGAAGTCTTCAAACTGATTAATATTTTTTCACTTTAGATTCATTAGCACCAATTCATTTTTATCTGTAAGCGCGTAACCAGCTCCACAAAAATGCTCTTGGATAAGTGCAGTGAGTGCACCTAACATATTGTTCTATGTAGTGCCATCATCATTGAACTTGATATCACCCTGCTCATCTTTGAGCACTTCCTACTCCATTTTGGCAATCATTGCAGGGGATGATTCCAATTCCCACCATCTTGCCAATGTTCATGTGAAACACTGAATGAGTGTTTTGCAAGCTTCCACTTCACTCTTACCTGCAACACACATAAGCTTATATTCTACAATCATTTGATCAAGCAATTGCCTGATCTGTGCTACAGACAGACCATCTATATTCCACTCCTTATGATTTCCTTCATAAAAGGTTTCTCTTGGAGGAATTCTCCCGGCACCATAAAGGTCAGGGGCAACATGTCTTGTGAATTGTGGCTCTAACGGCTCATAGATGGGGAAAGCATGTTTTTCAGAGTCTGGTTCATCTTGGAGAGAGGCTATGGTTATTCTCTCAGATTTTTCTTCTGTTTTTGACTCAGACTGCTGTGATGGCTTTATAACCTCCTTACGGAAAAGCTGAGGAAACTGAGAGATTGGACTTCTGAGTTCATGAGTGTGAATGCTTTTACCCTTTGTCAAAAATGAAGTCGGAATTGGTTTTTCTGACTTCTTTAAACTCAATCTATCCATTTTATCTGACAGATTTGAAACCATATGCTGTGTAGAGATACTCTGCTCGACTATACAATTCTCTACATCATCAAATTTCTTAAAATATTCTTGTGAAAAATGTCTAACTACTAATAAATCACACTGTACTGAATTCAAAACATTATGTACATCATTAATGGAAACTTGGACACTGTCAATCTGATCCTTTACCAAGGCAGTTTTGGCAACATTCTTCTCAAGTCCAGTGAGAGCAGTATTTGTCCAATTTACTTGCTCACTGACCTTCTGCATTCTACTCTCAATCCCAACTGCTGCAGTATCTCTCTGAGCAAGAGGATATGCATTTGCTGAATTTTTTCCTTCTCCTAGGACAATGCTCTTAAAAGGAGGATATGAGGTAGAGGTTTCTATCTTACTGCCGTCTGGGGCTTGCCAGGCATGTGAAGAAGAAGATGTAGAGTCAACCATCAAAACTACATCTGAATCCATTTTCTTTTTCCAAGAATAGAATGAAATCCAGACATTTTCTTCTTCCATATACTCTTTCCATTCAGCTGCCATTTTTCTCTTCTCTTCTCCTGGAAATACATCTGCAAACTCATCAGCCTGAGGATGGGTGAACAGATCCCAATTTATCATCTGCTTCATCCATTGAGCAGGGATCTGATGCTTTGGGCAACCATCCATCAAAGTATAAAACTTATGGATCTCAGGAACTGACGGTCTTTTGACATTCAGAGGCAAGTCTCTGAATCTGCATTCAGGGATCAGTTTATTTGGTTGGTCAATATATCCAAGTCCATATTTAGGACTGTTTGCGGGCCTCATATTTGTAAAAATTGATGTTAGCCTAGGGTCTTCATCTTCTAGTGCGGGCACTAGGTGCATCATAAGAACATGTTCATCATCATGTGGAAATGGAATATCTGAACATTTTGGATTAGGACAAGGGTTGGTGGAAGTATCTGGAGGAGCTTCACCAGTCCTAACATTATGGTTTTTATGGATAACAGAATAGGCTAAATCCCGTAAATTAACCTGCTGATGACACTGAGGACATTCTACACCCAGGGACTGAAAATTTACAAGCTGGGCAAATTCAAATAAAGCTACATGTAAACAATTTGAAACAATAGAACTACAACCAGTATCTGTACATTCAGGAGCTATGAATCTAGGAGACTTTTTACACTCTGCTTCAATCCTACGTCTGTCAATGGTTGACCTTCTGGGAAATGACAGAGTGGTTGTGGATTGGTCTTCTTTTATATTAGCAGAGGTTATTTTCTATATAGCGAGAGGCTTTGGATTAGGCACTATCCAGTGTTCAGGAAATGACAGATCTTCCCATTTGATAGCTTGATGCTCTACCTTTTGGTTCGTAGAATTTGTCATGACAACAACACTGGTTTTAGACTCTCGACTAGGGGCATGGAGGACAACAGGAAACAAAGTGGAGGTATGACGAAAACATCCTTTGAACTGAATGGCGATATTTTTCCTTTTCTTTCTCATATCAAATCCAGAGGTTTGGATTTGAAGCTGTAAGATATCGGCCAAAGTTTCATCAAAGGTATAAACTGAAAAGTTTGGATAACAGTCAAACCACACTGGTCCATTAGATAATGGAGCAACTATTCCTCCAATCAGGGAATTTGTATATCTGTTATGTGTTAGATCTCTGACAGTTGCTAACACATAAGACTCAACACCTTGGTGAACCATTGCTTGGATTCCCACCCTTATACAACCCAGATGCAAAAAATGTGTTCCAAGCTTTCTAGCTTCAGCTTGGAGCTCCTTAGGATTTAATAAAGGAATTAACTGTACACGGTCAGAGTTTTCTTCTATAGAGCTTATAGACTCTTTTATGGTGATTCTGGTGGCGACCTTCAGATGCCAAACACCCAGATCAGCATAGACTTGTGAGGCTGAAATTTTGGGCAATACCCATTTGGCTTGGGGTTCAGACTCCTCATACAAGTGCTCTGACTCATTATTAATTCTACTACTTGAAGCATTAAACATATCTCTGAGAGGGTCTTGTGTGGCCCTATCCTTCTCTTCAAGTTCTCTGAATGATACTGATTTGTTCATTGAAGAGTCCATTATAATGTTCTTCTTAAAAGAGAGAAAATATTAAGTACTGACCTTTCTCGAACCAGTCGCGAACACCGAGAAATAATTATATTTATCAAGATAGAATATTATATTTTGTAGTTAATTTAATTTGCTATAATACCAATTTAAAAATAATTATATAGTTTTGATTTTCACCAATTCCAGAATTATGTAATTTATTTTTTATCCATAAATATGGATTTATGAAATAAATTAACAATGAGTAATTATTGTAGCTAGAGAATTAGGATTTTTAATAGTGATATTTATAAATTTATATATTTCAAACCCAAAAATGTTACACTTTTAAAATAACAGTGGAAAATACGAACCCTTTATTTACACTATTTACACAAACAAAACATAAAATTCTAAAATATACCAATAAATAATTAATTATGAATCTTTTAATTAATTATATTAGATACTTTTACATAATATAATTTTATATTTTAAAATTCAATATTTTACAATTTTCAAATTTGATATTTATATTTTTAAATTTGATATTTATATTTTCAAATTATAATCTTACATATTTTAAATTGATAATACAATTTTTTCTTTATTAAAAAATATTGTTATAATTTGTTTTCTCAACTATTTGTATTGTATTAATATTTCCATTAAAGGGTAAGATGTAACATACTACATTAAACCCATAAAAAAAAATTCAATAGTTACTAATCCTACACATTTATGCATAAATATCCTTTTTACTATTGAATATATTGCACACTTAACTTTGGATCATATAAGTATACTCAAACCCCTTACCATTATATTAACACGACCATCTCTTATGTATATAAATAACAATTTCATATTAACAAGACCATGTCATATATAAATATCAATGTTTTACCTTCAAAATACATTATAATATCAATAATACACATATGGAGTATAAACCATAGTTTAGGGTTAAAATCACCATTATGAGCATTATGTCATACAAGGTGCCAACTAACAACTTTAATGTCACTTAGATGTCCCACTATACTCGCATTTAATGTGATCTCAAGTCTGTTTTGGCAATTAGAATTTTAGTCCAGCATGGTATGCTCTGATATGATTATTTTCTTTATTTAATTTATCGATTAGTTCGCCTCTGTGTTGTTCATTACTCATGGTGACATCTGGAAATCTCTCCACCATAGATCTATATCTCTTGTAATCCAACGATGGTAGCAGATTAGGGTTTCGGGGGTAATGACCTTACCACCCTAACCGTTTTCTGAAGTCTTTCGACATTCCGCCTGCAAGAGGAGGCTCTGTCTCTGCGACCAACTTCTTATTTGGCTCCCTATTTCATTAAGGATTTTGCAGGAGGAGACCGGTATTCTGCAAGAACTTCTCCAAGTATAAGTCTTATAGATACTGTCTAATTTATATTGGATTTAATTTCACGGTTTTGAAGTTCTATTACCACAAATTATATTGCAGGAGTGCTCGGCTCATAGTTCTATGTTTATACTTTAATTTCCATTCCTAATATTCTACCTTTGCATTTAACTTTGGCTTGTCCTCATCTAGGGTCTCTTCGCGTTTGCTAGTCCTCCATACTTCCACGGAAACCCTCCTTCAGGCATGACTTCTCCAATGATGAATAGTAAGAACATTTTTGGTCTTCATTGTTTTCTGAGGGTTTGGTTTTTCTTGGCTCACTCCTCATGTTTGGCTTTGTTATAAACAAATATTCTTTACACCACTCTTGCAGGTTGGTGTGCCCAGTTCTTGGCAATCACTGTTAAGGTGAGTCGATGATGAGTTCCAAATTTTCTTATTGGTTTCCTTCTTTTCAAAACATAGGGTTAGGAACAATATTTAACCTCTCATTCAGTGCATGAAGGTAATATTGTAGGTTGAATGAAACTCAGCCTTGATCTTTAAGGATACTCAGATGTAAATCCCTCTAATTTCCCTTCGTCAGCTCTGCCAGGTACTAACTCTGTAGTAAGGAACTCTTGGTTTCCGAGTGACTCCGCTTGCCGAAGATTTGTGACTTTGTTACAGAGTTTACTCTGGCCTATTATATATTTTCAAATGTTATTTCTACGCTATAGACTCGTGCCCAAAAATGGGTTTCCTCGGTCCATTATTTGTGACAATACCTTAAGTTGTGTACTGCGACAGTTTACTCATTGTTTAATACTAGTTTAACTCTAAGCTTTCGAGTTCTCAAATTGTTATACCGGTTATGGTTTGCTTTCTGGGTTTATTTATATGTTTAAGAGTTATGTCTTGATTTTCATTGCTTGAGACATACCTATCGCAACTATAGTTGTATGCTCTACACAGTATTTTTCCCGAAGTTTCAAGGCTGTTATATGAAGTATTTTCTTGTTCGACTGCCTTTACATCTTTCAAGCTTATAACTATAATTTTATGATTTGGTACTCATTGTATCAAATCACATTTTTTTAAGTAGGTATACAAAGATAATACTTCTATGTTGTTGTTCTATGTGCATATACTTTGGCATTGGTAAATCATATATTTTGTGGTTCTTTTCCTATTTGTACAGTGCCTAGGTTATTTTCAACAATATTCTCCTATTTAGTCACAAATAGCAAAAGTATCTTTGTACTTTCCATTTTCCTTCTTATAATGAGATATACAGTGTTTTTACATGCATCTTTCATTCAATGTTTTTATTCTGTTCTTTTGTATAAATAAATCTGTCTACAGAGTAATTACTATTCAATTTGAAGGACAGTTTCACTTTCATACAGTTATGTCATCTAAGTTTGATTGTACTTAGAATAAATTCATTTTACTCTAGTTATCTATAGAACACATTTTTTTTTTAAGTTCAAAGGTTATGTTTCCTACTTTCATTCTCCCTTAACCTTAATATGAAAATGGTCGGACCATTATGTCCGTGTAAATATATTAAATATAGGAAACGAACAACTCAGAACTCTCTTTCTGAGTGTTTAGAGTTAATGGTTTTCTGTCTATATTTTATCAGAAATAAAATTTAGCCACTATCTTTTGTTGATGAAAGCATTCATAGCAACTAATATCCATTGTTTAAATACTGTAATTTTCTCTAGTTTCCATATTTAACTATTTATTCCATACATAATCATTATTATCCTTGGCAGAAAGAACTTATCTGGGTCTCGTTCACTAACTGATGTTTTTCCTCCCTACCTCGAGAGAGGCAATCGTGTCCTCTTCTCTCCCCCGTGATCCAAGCCTGAGCTTTGTGAGTTGGCAGAAAATTTTGGAGAGACCTTGAGACAATCCAGTCTAGTCTTCCAATCCAGATAATTTTTCATAAAATCAGAGTATTCCATTGGTTAGCACCAGTTCGGGAATTCTTCTCTGCAAATTCTCCTTCCTCAGTTACCGAACAGAACCCCCAAACCTCACTAGGATTATGCATTTATCCTCAGAGGTGGGTAACTGTTTGAATTGATTATGTTCAACTAACTCTCGGTTTTTGAATTACTCTTTACCATAAGTCTTTTTATTATTTTATGGAAATCACTTCCATAATTAATTAATCAAGATTAATTTTCTGCTCATAATATATTGTAAAAAATAAAAACAAAAGTAACAATAAATGTCTTAATGTATTAACAACATATCATAATCATCAATTAGCAATAAGCCAGTTGTTATATAAGATTTCAAAGATTTCAATATCTAACTCTACTCTTAATATCTAACTTTACTCTTATTGGGTTCTTAGGTTCTTGTCACTTGTTTTTATTGGTGTATTAACTTCCAAAATGACATTTTGATGATAGTTCTCTCTTTAGCATTGGACACTAGTCATACATCCCTTACATTACATTTGATGGCATAAATCTTTTTCCATTGATTAGGCGATCATGTCCTAAGTTGAAAAAATGCTCAAAATGGAATTGCTCAGAATTGGTTGAAACCTGAAATACTAGATAGGCCTCATTGTTGCAATTATGGCGCCACAAATGACACTCAAATCTGATGTCATATGTGAAAGTTATGCAGGTTTGAAGTTTTCAGTATCCTTCAAAAATCCAGTTTGACCAAGGTTGACTTTGACTTTGGAAATATTAAAAAAAGAATATTCCTTGGAATATTCCCTAGAATATTCCATCTGGGCGAATGAGTCTTCGACATTTGGCATTCAGTGGTTGGTTTATGGTTTGAATATTTGTATTTTTGGCCAATCAAAGGGTGCCATGTGGCAAGCCCGGAGGTCACCACGTGGCCCCAGGCCACAGTGGAAAGGCATATCAAAAATTCGTTTAGGCTCCACCGAATTCGAACGCTGGTCTAGCCCCCTCAAGCACAAGCGCTCGATCGCCTAAGCTATGTGATATGACTTAACATCTATGGAACACAACAATTATTTAAACTTTGCTAAAGTTTGGGTTGGCAGTAAATGGGGGCCATTCCCCATACATGATATGACTCCAGGCTTAGAACCTTGGTTTAAGGCCTTAAACGGCGAAGCATACAGTTAATCAAACCATATAATGTGTAATGTGACCACGATAGCGCGTAGGCCATTTAATATCATGGTTTTAAAACCATTTATACCACGGTTTGTTCCGACAGTTCTAGTGAGGATGGGTCATGTGGCCACCCCGCCCAACAAAAAATGAAACCATAACATTTGTTGCCATCAAATCCGCCGACGAGATCGACAACACATGTGAACGCCCCACTCATCATTTAATTTAACTGTCAGTGGTTCCGCCATACCTAGGGCGCGTTCCACTAAATTTAGGGATTATGCCAAAGTTGGCACTACTAACTGGAGTTAGCCCACATTTAATGGGGTTTTCAATGGACATTGGGTAGAATCTTGTTTTCATCATAACTTCTCCAATATTGAACCAATTGGGACAGAAATTTGGTCAATTTTGGGATTTCTGAGCATTCTGGAGAGTTTGGGACATGTTGCAGAGCCAACAGAGGTGTTCTTCAGCCACTTTTTCTTCAGGAAAGCTTGGAGAGCCACTAGGGCCATGAGGGAAATGGAGCTGCATTGGGCTATAATTCACTGTTTGAGGTGAAATAAAAGCCATTATTAGCTTATTTATATATTCTAAATTCAATTTTACATTTTTTTATTCCTGTTTAGGAATATTTCTCACTGTAGAACCAATTTGAGCAACTTAATAGAGCAAGGACATGCCCATTGGGAGCCTTGGACCCGACAGATGTAGCCCAGGAAGGGTGAACTGCCTCATCATATTGTTGTGTTGTTATGGTGAATATTTTTTACTATATATTTCTGATTTAATATGCTAAACAATAATTTTAATTAACATTCCCTCAAACATAAACTCAGAAACAGTGACCAAAAACACTTTGTTGAAATTACAAGACATGATAAACACTTTGCATACTTAATTAAATGGAAATAGATACTTTGCACAGCATTACAAATACTTTCATTTTCATATCAGATGGTATCAAAACTAAGGATTTGAGCCTTAGGAGCTAGAGTTTTACTCGGCATTTGTTTCGTGCAAAGATATAGTTGATTGTTTGCAAGTTTTGATGCTTACTATGCTTAAAATCAAGAGAGGTGAAGGACACTTGGTTAGTGCACAAAGAAATCCACAACAAAGAAGGGCCAGAGAGCCACCTCCAAGAGCCATAGAAGCAGCTTCAAGCATGTCTTCAAGAGAGGGAGAAGCTCCTGAAGATATGGATCCCAAAGAAGAGGAACAAGTGTTCTGAAAGGCTTTCTTGGACATGACGGAGATGGTGAGGATACTCTACCAAGAAAGGAATGATAGGCTTGTTGGAGAAGGGTACAAAAACCAGAAAGAAGGAGAGGTTTCTTCAGGAGGAAAGAAAAATGATGACAAGTCAAAGAAAGGACACAGAGGAAATGGTGACCCACCATCCCCATCTTCATCCTCTTCCTCTACATCGTCATCCTCAACTTCAGTGAATCAATCTCACAAGTCTAAAACTACTGGTAAAAGTCCATTTTTAAAGCTTGATGTTAAATTTGAGTTGCCTATGTTTAATGGTGAGGTCAATGCAGAGAAACTTGACAACTCGATAAGACAGTTGGAAGTTTATTTTAGGATACAAAACCTTCATGAAGACTACACCAAGATTCAGTTAGCCTCTTTAAGAATGGAAGGAGAAGCATTGGTATGGTGGGAAGCCAAGACCAAGGATGAAATTAAAAAACATGGTAAGATCACTTTATCATGGGCTGAATTTATTTCCGCAATTAAACAACAATTTTATCCATTAGCTCATTTACAAAAGGCTATCATGAATTGGCAAAGCTTTAGACAACTTAAGGGAAAAAGTGTTCAATATTACACTCAAGAGTTTAGAAGAAGGGCTTTACTACTTGGAATTGATTTACATATTCAAGATACCTTGCTGAAATATATAGGAGGTTTACACAACTATCTTATACATACTATCCTTATGTTCAACCCTACTAGTCTAGACGAATTTTGTGTACAAGCTACACATTTAGAGGCTAGAGGTAAACAATATTTTGATGGGAATATGGATAGTGAATTCAAAGGCAAAGGGAGGAAAAGAAATGAAAACTCTAGGAAAGAAAAAAATAAATTATTTTTTAAAAATTGTTCCAAAACAAGCCACGATGAAGACCATTGCTCGAAACTTCATCCAGAGCTGAAACCAGAGAAATTTAAAAACAAATATAAGGCCAAAGAAAAGGGAAAAACGGTTGCAACTGTTGAACAAGACTTAGGGTCCGAATCAGGAGATGAAACTAAAAGCTTAGCCATGGTACTAAAGAACATAAAGGGGAAAGAGATTGTAAATGAAAAAAATCCCAATTCTAGCATGTTAAACTGTCACATAGAAGCTCAAAAAGAAGAGAGGAGGATAGAGTTGTTTCATGTGAGGATAATAGCCAAACACACAAAGATAGACACACTATTTGATAGTGGGTCTCAAGAAAAACTCATCTTAGAAGACTTAGTCAAGAAGCTGAAACTTGAGACCATTCCACATCCAAAGCCATATCCACTTGGTTGGATTTGTAAGGATGCTAATTTACAAGTCTCAATAAAGTGCATGTTACACTTCACCATAACAGCTCATTATGTTGATTTGGTTGAACTGGATGTGGTATCGCTTGAAATTACAGAAAAGCGATCTTCCATCACCATGAGAACAAGTACCATTTGTTCAAGGATGGTAAGAATTTTATTGTGAGAGCACATCGGAAGAAGCTAGAATCGTCTTTAGTGAATGCAGGGAAATTGAAAAGGCTTGTCAATGCAAGTCAAAATTTGACTTTGTTGATGATTAAGCAAAAATATTTTGTACATAATCCTTTTCATGTTATTTCTGATGTAAATGATGAAAATTTTTAGTCTAAAAGCAGGTCGTCTTTGGAACAAGATGACAAGATGTTGCAGAAAGTGCCTTTAGTGTCGATCGGTGTAGAGAATAAAGTGTCCGTGTAAATTGGTGAAAGAATCCATGAGAGGGAAAAGCATGCAAGCAAAGAGGGCACAAAGTTCAGCATGGGTCATTGCTCGTTTCAGAATGGTAGATTGGTATGGCGAGAAAACTTGGTCAAGAATCGACACAAGTACGTTGCTCATTTGGAAAAAATTCGCCATGAGCACAGTTGGCAAGGTGAATCTCAATTTCAATTTCCTTTGAAGGTAGACCATTGTAGGAACATTATGATTTCTGCAAAATATTGTTGTTTTTCTGCAAATTTCAAAAATTTGCATCATGACTCAGTCAAGGTTAGCAACAGTCAGTCAGCGGATTCAAGGAAGAATTTATCTTTGTATGAGAAGCTCAATTTGATGAAGTCAAGAATATTTCAGTGGTTCAAGGTTGGAAGAGTGGAGAATTAGTCTCCTCATCTTCAATTTCTGTAAATCAGAAAGATTTTGGGGTCCAAAAGCTTCCCATTTGGGAGGTGTGATTAGGTGATCATGTCCTAAGTTGAAAAATTTCTCAAAATGGAACTGCTCAGAATTGGTTGAAACCTGGATGACCGGATAGGCCTCATTGCTGCGATTCTGGCACCATGAATGGCACTCAAATCCGACGCCGTATGTGAAAGTTATGCAAGTTTGAAGTTTTCATTATCCTTCAAAAATCCAATTTTGACCAAGGTTGACTTTGACTTTGGAAATATTTTAAAAAAAATATTCCTTGGAATATTCTAAGAATATTCCTCAGAATATTCCCTGGAATATTCCATCTGGGCGAATGAGGCTTTGACATTTGGCATTCAATGGTTGGTTTATGGTTTGACTATTTGTATTTTTGGCCAATCAACAGGTGCCACGTGGAAAGCCTGAAGGCCGCCACGTGGCCCCAGGCCGTAGTGGAAAGGCATATCAAAAATTTGTTTAGGCTCCGCCGGATTCGAATGCAGGTCTAGCCCCCGCAAGCACAAGCACCCGACCGCCTGAGCTACGTGATATGACTTAACATCTATGGAATGCAACAATTATGTAAACTTCACTAAAGTTTGAATTGGCAGTAAATGGGGGCCAGCCCCCATACATGATATGACTCTGGGCTTAGAACCTTGGTTTAAGGCCTTAAACAGCAGAGCATACGGTTAATCAAACCGTATAACATGTAATGTGACCATGACAGTGCAGAGATTTAATATCACGGTTAGTTCCGACAGTTTCGGCGGGGGTGGGTCATGTGATGACCTTGCCCAACAAAAAATGCAACCATAACGTTTTTTGCCATCAAATCCACTGGCGGGATCGACAACACATGTGAACGCCCCACTCATCATTTAATTTAACTATCAGTGGTTTCGCCAGACCTGGGCCGTGTTCCACTAAATTCGTGGATTATGCCAAAGTTAGCGCTCCTAACTGGAGTTAGCCCACATTTAGTGGAGTTTTCAATTGACATTGGGCAGAATCTTGTTTTCATCATAACTTCACCAATATTGAACCAATTGGGACAAAATTTTGGTCAATTTTGGGTATTCTGAGCATTCTAGAGAGTTTGGGATAGGTTTCAGAGCCAACATAGGTGTTTTTCAGCCACTTTTTCTTTATGGAAGCTTAGAGAGCCACTAGGCCCATGAGGGAAATGGAGCTGCATTGGGCTATACTTCATTGTTTGAGGTGAAATAAAAGCCATTATTAGCTTATTTATGTCTTCTGAATTCAATTTTACAGTTTTTTCTGCCTTTTTAAGCATATTTATCACTGTAAAACCAATTTGAGCAAGTTAATAGAGCGAGGACATGCCCATTGGGAGCCTTGGACCCTGCAGATGTAGCCCAGGAGGGGTGAACTGCCTCATCATGTTGTTGTGTTGTTATGGTGAGGTTTTTTTGTTTTATATTTATGATTTAAGATGTTTTAACTGTAATTTTAATTAACATTCCCTCACACATAAACTCAGAAACAGTTTTTTTTTTTTCCTAGGTAATGCTAAATCTATTAATATTTAACATATAAGTACAAAATTGTTGCTGCCTCAGCTGAGAAAGCTTGAGCGCAGGGCTTGACTGCTACAAAAAACAAGAGTTTGGACTGCCCACAGAAGGGAAACCAATACCTGAAAGTTAAGATTTTCCGCCCTCATAGGGGAAACCGGCCTTTGAACCATATAGTTTATCAAATTTTACAAGTAATAAGACTATCCACTCTGCAAGCATAGGGTGATTAAACAAAAAATCCAAAATAAACCTAGGAGTACTGTGCATAGGAAACAAAAACCTCTGAAGGACTTCCGGACTACTGATCATTGACTGGAGAAGGCAGTTCCTCCACGATTCTGCATCTGTACTCATCGCTGCTTCCGCCTTCATCAATTGAGGTAAACGCCTTGTCTTTGTCCTTGCCATCCTTCGTCTGAGCCTACAATGAGATGTCACGGGCAATGTTCAACTGAGCCAAGGAGACCTTGGCGTTTTCGGCAGATGCGGGGTCAGGAGTAGCACTGGGGCCAGGGAATACGACAGAAGGACTAGGAACAATGACTAAAGGGGGGGAAAGACGAGCAGTCTCCTCACGAATGGTGACTGTGACATACGCCGTGATGACCAGCTAGCAAAAGAACAATCAAATCTGAACTCCGCTCGTTGAGAAGTTTGACGCAGGGGAGTGGAGGAAAACAGAGGGGGAGCGGGAGGAGCATCGGAATGCAAGGATTGAGGTGCAGAGGAGAGCACATGGGGAGGTGGAGAACACGGAACGGGGTGAGAAAATTTAGTGGAGCGAAGCCGACCTCTGCGACTCCTAGTTTCCAGAATGTGGTTGCAGGGGAAATCCTCGGAGGAGGAGTCTGAACTGGGAGAGGACTGAGATTGAATGGTGCGGCCACAGCTGGATCCACGACGACATCGCATGCAATGGCACAATCTAGGCATGGTGAAAGGGAGAGACTGATGGAAAGGGCAGAGGAGAAGAAACGATAGGGAGCTGGAAGAAATGGACAAAGAATTCGAACAGTAGAACTTGCTATGCGTAAAATGAAACTTAGGAACAGTCTCCAAGCAGCAAAGAAGCGCACAACGCCTGCCAGTCTGCGTTTGAGCACTAGGCTCAGCGCAGGCGGGCGGGCAAGAACTTCGACGCTGAGCAGTGGTGGTGCAGACAGAGCAATCGCCATACAAGAGACCGAAATCCATATCAGAAGCCGAAGTGAACTAGGTGAAATGCACTGAGCGTCGACGGTTCCAGATAGCTGTGTTAATGGCTCGCAGGGTGGCATATTGAATGCCCTCTTTAATGCTCTTGTGGGAGGCCAGATGGCCAGCCCACATCGACATCCTCGGGAGGCAGCGTGAGACGGGCGTCCCATCAAGCATTGGTGGCATCCACATCCGGAAATAAACTTAGAAACAGTTACCAAAAACACTTTGTTTAAATTGTAAGACATGATAAACACTTTGCACACTTAATTAAATGGAAATGGATACTTTGCACAGCATTACAAATACTTTCATTTTCAAATCATCTACGTCATTCTTTCTTTCCTCTGTGAAAACACACTTTTCATTTCCTTTAGTATTGTTAATTGGACGAGCAAGAATGCCCTTTGAAATAGATGATAAAATTTATTTCAAAACTTTAATATGTGATTTTTGTATTGGTGCAGCACAATGGTGAAGAATGCTAGTGCAAATTTGTTAAAGGGATGGTGGTGTTTGATTCTAGTGTTGATATTGATAATTTGATTCAAAATCTTACTTAAGTTTGTGATATAATTTTTTGAACAACAAACCACCTATAATTATTTGAATAAATAGTTATATATTAGAATTAGATCAGAACTTTCAAATTGAAAAATGAGATACATTAAATTGTTTTCCACTTTTTTAATCCCATCATCCAACATTAAAATCCCATCAAAATTAATACAAATCATCATATAAATTAATAAATTAAAAAAAAAAAAAAAATATATATATATATATATATATATATATATATATATATATGATGATGATGATGATGATGGTTAACGTCCACTGAGACCAATCTTTGGTCTATTGGACCTAAAAAAAGAGTTATTTAGTTTGATCTAAGCTTTTATTCCTATGCTCAAAAAGCTTGGATAGAAGCCTCCCGAGCTCACTATAATTTTGACATCTTAAAAGGCTAGGAAGGTTAGTATTGCAACAAAGATTATGAAATTTAGCTCTAATGTGGTTGTATGTGGGGCACTCTAAGAGGAAGTGATATTCATCCTCGATGTTCATATTCTCACAGAGATGGTAGATCCTTTCCATCCATGGTGTTTTAGGAACTGTCCAACAACTTGTTTCACTATAGAGCTCATGAGAGTTCGTTCTAATCTTGGCTATATTAATTTTCTTCTTTGAGCTAGTTAAAACAGAGAGATACTTTTGATCTTCCAAGGTGGGGTTGATGACCTCCTTATAATATCTTAATTTTATTTTAGCTGCAAGATCTTTCTCACACCACATTTTTTCTTTGAACTTAGAAGTAACAATTTTCTTAATGTTATTAATGTTTTGCAATGCAACATTCTCGTTGATCTCCCAATGGTTTAAGCAGGCCCTGGTGTCTTTATACCAACCTCGTTTAAGCCTTAGGTGGTTTTGGCTGGAATTTAAAGCTAGTTTAGGAAGTCTATGGTCTCTTATGCTATTGAACTTGTGTTTGTACAATAGAAGCCTAGTCATAGCTAAGCTCTCGATAGGGGAAAGACCCACTTTTATAAGGAGAATAGGATAGGGTGTACTGCTTTTAATTTTAGGGTTATAGGTTATAAAACGCTTCTGGATTTGCTCAATCTTTCTCCAGGATTCTCTAGAGATGCTGCCACCCCAAATCTCACATCCATATAAGATAACAGGAGTGACTAAAGTTTCAAAGAGGAACTTATTTCTATCCCACATTACGAGGTTTATCGTTTTACAATTATTTTCAAGACCAAAATAAGCTTTCCACCCCCCATTAATCCTTTTTTGAATGTTATAGTTCTAGTTGAGCTTGTGATGAATATCAATTCCTAGGTACTTGTAAGAAGACACTTCCTCCAAGTTACTATTGTCATACATAAAATTAGCGTAAGTGTCCTTCTTGGATTTGATAATCATAACTTTTGTTTTGTCAATGTTAACAAACATACCCATGGTAGAGCAGAAATCCTTAAGAAGTCTAAGTTGCTTATCAAGATCAGATGGGCACCTTGCGAGAAGAACAATATCGTCAACATAGAGAAGAAGGAATAACTATCCCATCTAAGATCGTGCCAGCACATCCTACTTCCTCTAAACAACCTTCTAGCTTGTCGATGTAAATACTAAATAAGATTATATTAGGATTATATATATATATATATATATATATATATATATATATATATATATATATATATATATATATAATCTTAATCCTATATATATATATAATCTTAATCTTAATCCTATATATATTAGGAATAGGATTAAAATTATATATATATATATATATATATATATATATATATATATATATATATATATAATCCTAATTTTATTCTATATATTTATATAATAATATAAATATAAATATATAAAAAATAATTATATATAAAATAATGAATTATTAAAAATAAAATATATATATATTTTTAATTTTTTTATTGAATATTTTAATATTTATTAGTTATTTAATTTATATGATTATAACAATATATACTAAACAAATTCAATAACACACTATAGGGATAAAAATGAGAAAACATTTCTTTCTTTAAGTAATTGCACTATTTAATAATGAACTAAGAATCTAATTCAAGAAAATACCATAACACTAAAATTAATAGAAATGAGAAAACTCCCTTTAGAATAGGTTTTTTTTATAACAATACATAAACGTCAAATTGTGGATTCAATTCCTATTTCTAACTCAACAATATATAATATATATTAAATAAATTCTCACACCATATTAAAAGAAATGTGAAAACGTTAGTTTACTATTAATTAAAATAAAAGTAATTTAAAAAAATTAATAATTACAATATTTGATGAACTAGAAACTAATGGAAAAAAAATAACACAACACTGTAATTAATAATAAAAATGAGAAAACTCTTTTTAAATATAAATATAAATATATATATATAGACACATATATATATATATATACACGAAGAAAAACCATCGCACTCTATTAAATAAAATGTGAAAACATTTTTTTTTTCTTAAAATTTTTAATATATACAAACAAAAAAATTCAATACTTTTCATATTGAATCATCTCTTTTTTAAATCTCCATGTTCTCGAATTTATAATTTAATAGGCAGTTAGATTTGCGAGCAATAAAGGGAATCAAAATGATTGAACTATCTCATTATTAATTAGGTTGAATTTCAAACAACTTTTACCTAATGCCAAATTTAGGTAGTATGTTATCACTCTAATATATTTTATTTGAGTTATATTTTGATAATATAAAATATAATTTTATTAGTTTAATATATTTTTAAATTGAAATTATATATATATATATTTTTTTAGTTAAATATAAAATTAACATTTCAAAAATATTTATTTTAATTTTTTTATATTTAAAATTATATAAAGAATATAACTATCATCATTTATACTTAACTTTTTAAATTACCAAAAATATAATTTATTACTATTTACCAAAAATATAATTTATTACTATTTTGAGAATTTAATGAAAAAAAACAAATACCCACTTAAAACAGAAAAGTGTCTAAACCAACGCCTTTCCTAGTTGCACCCTCATGTGGTGTCCAACTTTTTCAAGCAACGTCAGAGTTCCGGCTTTTCATGGCAGAGAGCTGGAGCGATCCAACTAATTACATGTTGACTTTGTTATTCGATTCCCCATTTTTCTTATAAAGTCAAACTCGCTAGTCATTTTTAATTTCCCAAAACACGTGAAAGTAAATATATATTTGATACCTTTGAATTATGCCACATAATCTCTAAACTTTCTGTTTAATTCATTACAAAATGACAAAAAATTGGCATCTATACCTTTTCCAGCTACCATGTGCGAAACATGAGAATCTTAAGAGAGACAATAAAAAATTATGGTTCCTTAAGCCATCAAAATTCCCGCTACCATCCAAAGAAATGGTATCAGGATTGCTGGCCACCATCACAGGAAACCTTCGGCAAAGAAAATAACATTAGTGGTATATAAAGGAGGCCACTGATACGCCCTGCAATAATTAAACACTTGCAATTGCCTGCCTCTGCTTCAACTCAAGCTCTTCAGCTCGCCAATCAATATGGCAATTGCAAGCAGGGCAGGAGTTGCACCCATCCTTCAAGTAGACTGCCATTTCACCCATTTCAATGCAATTACTGAATTGGGTTCAAGGAATAGTACCATGTTTCAGTCACCAATTCCCTGCAAATTTCAACAAGTTAGCGCAATTACTAAAAGAAAGGTATTTATAATATTCTGTTTTTTGTTTTTTATGATTTGATACTCGAAATTTTACATAATACTTCATAACACAACTATCTCTATCTCTAAACTTTTTTCTTTACTTGTATTTTTAAGTGCATTACCCCTAAACTTTTTGCTTTACTTGTGTTTCTACTTGCTGCTTCACTTTTTCCCTGTTAATCAATCTCTAAAGAACTTTTTTTTGTTGTATTGCAATTTGCACTAGCGTTGTGTCTTGTTTGCTAAGCTTAGTAATTCCGATGGAGAAAAGGGGAAAAATGTGAAGGCTGCTGTGGAGATTGCTTCAAAGAGTGAATTCCCAGCTGAGAAACCCCCTACACCGTTGCTGGACACCATTAATTATCCAGTACACTTAAAGAATCTCTCTATACCGGTATGGAGTTTAATGTCTGTTACTGACATATTTATTTTTCCAAGGACATGAAATATTTTTATCATTATTCTAATTGGGTAGGCTTATTATAATGTGTGTAGGATCTAGAGCAACTGGCCACAGAAATTAGAGCAGAACTAGTGTTCGGTGTGGCAAAAACTGGAGGCCACCTGGGAGGTAGTCTGGGTGTAGTAGATCTAACTGTGGCTCTTCATCATGTCTTTGATTGTCCAGAGGATAGGATTATCTGGGATGTTGGTCATCAGGTATCATTACATTATTACCC
Organism: Pinus albicaulis; assembly: GCA_034641835.2. NCBI lineage: Eukaryota > Viridiplantae > Streptophyta > Pinopsida > Pinales > Pinaceae > Pinus > Pinus albicaulis. Next base: position 697,025,678 of record CM076580.1, read on the forward strand.
TTCTGTACTTTTATTGAGGAATTGTAGGAGTAATTTGTGAAAAGGTAAATATGGATTTAGCTATACAAGATAGTTAATATTTGAAATTTTATGGGTTAATGTAAAAGAAAGAGATAAATATGAAATTTATAAAAATATATTATAACAAGAAGATATAAGATAAAGATAAAGATTTAGATTAAGAGATGATCTTAATCAACCTATCCTGTTGATTTTTTTTAAAAAGACATACAATATGTCCTCAGATGCCGACACAAGAAAAGAGAAAAAAAAAAAAAAAATCAACAGGATGGTTGATTAGGATCCAACCATCATGGTTGATTAATTAAGATCAACCATGATGGCTATTAACCAGTAATGATGAATTACAAGATAGATTTTGCTAGAATGCATTTAACCAGGTTGTGTAAGTGGATGCAGTCATATCCACACAAGATTTTGACAGGGAGAAGATCCAAAATGCATACAATCAGGCAGACCTCTGGTTTGGCCGGATTTCCCAAACGGGACGAAAGCAAATACGATGCTTTTGGTGCTGGGCACAGTTCTACCAGTATCTCCGCTGGACTGGGTACGTTCATTGCAGAATTTCTAATTATGCTGTAGGTATTTGGGACCGGAATGAACTGTTGGTTACAAGAATTATATGGATTTGCAGGTATGGCAGTTGGGAGAGATTTATTGAACAAAAAAAACCATGTGGTGGCCGTGATTGGGGATGGAGCCATGACAGCAGGACAAGCTTACGAGGCTATGAATAATTCAGGATATCTGGAATCAAATCTTATCATAATTCTTAATGATAATAAGCAAGTTTCTCTGCCAACTGCAACCCTAGACGGAGCTGCGCCGCCCGTAGGGGCCCTTACCAGGGCTCTCACAAAGCTCCAGGCCAGCAAAAAGCTTCGCAAACTCAGAGAAGCTGCCAAGGTAACATCTTATATACATGTATTTCATGAAAACAAGTGGTGGGGCGGTTTCCAGTTCTTCAATTTGATTGTAGATTTTTGGACTATTTTGGAATCAGATTAAGATTTTTTTTTTTACCTATTTTATGTTGGTATTAGATTTTAAAATATCTTTATGATTTAAATAAAGATATTTTCACTTATAGTCCTAGGAAATGTTTATCAGATTCTACAATATTTTCAGAACTTATAATTTAAATAAAAATACTAATAAACTTATGATTCTAGGAAACGAAAATAATTGTCCAAAAACATATTGCAGAGTTTTCAAACCATTGATTTATTGAAAATAAAACATAGTTTTAACTTTTAAGTGATTGAAAATGTTGAATTTAATTGCAAAGTTTTCAAACCATTGATTTCTCGAAAATAAAACATAGTTTTTAGTGATTGAAAATGTTGAATTTAATTGGATAGAAAATTTAAAAATAAAAATAAAATCAATTATTTGACTTTCCTCTGCTTACCAAAATCTACCATCAAAATGAAATTTCCATTAAGGTACGTTGAATGATATATAGAAATTTCCATGCCTAGGAAATGAGGGTTACTCTTTTTATCTTTATGCCTGTTACAGGGCCTCACGAAGCAGATTGGTGGGCCAACTCATGACGTGGCATCGAAAGTTGATAAGTATGCAAGGGGTCTTATGAGCCCAGCAGGTTCCTCTTTGTTTGATGAGCTAGGTCTTTATTACATTGGACCTGTAGATGGGCACAACATTGAAGACATGGTGACAATTTTAGAGAAGATTAAAAGCATGCCAGCTTCGGGACCTGTGCTCATTCACTTGGTAACAGAGAAAGGAAAGGGTTACCCTCCAGCGGAGGAAGCTGCAGACAAATTGCATGGTAACAGATAGACCAGAACTGAATCTCACTTTTGTTCTTCCTGCTTCCCATTATTATAAAATACTGTCATTTTTTTATGATGCTGTGGTTGTCACATTTCAAATTTCATGGGTTACATCATGGCTCATCACAGTAAGATTGGTTTCAATTTTAGCTAGTCTCATGACATTTTAATCATAAACTAAATTTTATAGATTAAATTATGAGTTTTGTTATATGTGACTTGTGAGTTGTTGCATATATTTAGGGAGGTTGTTAGTTTCTCATTATCATCAATCATTTTATTATTTAAAATATAAAATCTTTACCTAATATAATTTTGAACACTGCCACTTATAACAAGTATTCTTTTAATTTTAGGTTATTTTTGCTAGAAATTCAGTGGAGATGAGTTAAAATTATAAATTTTAGTATAATTCTTCTATTTTTGGATTTTTCGTATCAATTTTCTAAAAAAATTAATAAAAATTGGTTAAAATCATAAATTATATAGTTTGTATAATTCAACTATCTTAAAATCATAAATTTGAGTAATATAATTGGTATAATTCAACCATCTTATAAGTTTTTTCAAATATTAAATCTATTTCTAATTTTAAACAACCCATCTAAATTACCCACAACATTTAATAACTCAAAGACTTTACACCATCTACCAAGTACAAAATGCCCCTCTATTCTTGTGGAGTTGAAAAGGAGTTGTCCTTGTTATGTGCAGGTGTGGTGAAGTTCGATCCAGCTACTGGGAAGCAATTCAAGACAAAAAGTTCGGTTCTGAGCTATACACAATATTTTGCAGAAGCTCTTATAGCAGAAGCGGAAGTAGACAGCAAAATTGTGGCTATCCATGCTGCCATGGGTGGAGGCACAGGACTTAATTATTTCCAAAAGAAGTTCCCGGAACGCTGCTTCGACGTAGGAATAGCAGAACAACACGCTGTCACATTTGCTGCAGGCCTAGCTACAGAAGGCCTGAAACCTTTCTGTGCAATTTATTCTACTTTCCTGCAACGCGGTTATGATCAGGTAATTAGTTGAGGCTGATTTTATTAGATAATTTGTTGCATATGCGAATTTATAGCTTATGAACTTTAAAGAAGAATTTCATGCAGAGAGTATAACTTATTTAGAAAAAAAAAAATATCAGTGGTTAGAGGATTGGGAACGTTGTTTTTTAATTTAATTAGGTTTAGTTTTAAGGAATATTTGTGGGGAATGGATAGTTTAGCTAGTTGAAGTTCTTAGCCACTTGTCATGATGGGCAGGTTCAATTCTTTTTGGGTCCATTAAAGTCAAGTCATTATAGTTGGTTCGACTCAGCATGATGCCCCCTCTTATATAGGAATGTTGAAAGTGAAAAAAATATGTTTGGCCAGTTGTAGGTTATTAGGTATTGTCTTTGACAAAATGGGTATGTTTGGCTAGTTGTGAATAGGTTAAAAGGTTAAGTGCCTCACAATAAAGGTAATTTCAGTTCTTTTTAGGTTGTTAGATATTATCTTGATAAAATGGATATGTTTGGCCAATTGTGATAAGGTTAAAAGATCAAGTACTGCCTCACTGTTCACCATAACAAAACTTTACTTTCTCCAATGAATTACTTTTACTTTCTCCAACAAATTACCCATTAACTATGGTAGACCTATACTTTCACCAATAAATTACACATTCACCATGGTAAATCTCTTCTTTCTCCAACAAATTACCTCTTAATCAACATGCTTAAACCTCTACTTTCTCCAACAAATTACCCATTCACTATGGCAAGCCTATACCTTTATAATAACATTATTAAATAGTGATAAACAAAATTTATAAGTCCTTCACAAGAACGTATCTTGTTGCAGGTAGTTCACGATGTGGACCTGCAAAAGCTGCCAGTGCGTTTTGCAATGGATAGGGCTGGACTGGTTGGGGCAGACGGTCCTACTCATTGTGGTTCTTTTGATGTGGCCTATATGGCCTGTCTGCCCAACATGATTGTTATGGCTCCCTCCGACGAGGCAGAACTGATGCACATTGTTGCAACCGCTGCAGCAATTGATGATCGACCCTGCTGTTTCAGGTTCCCTAGGGGCAACGGAGTAGGGTTGTCAAATTTGCCCCTAAATAACAAGGGTACTCCACTTGAGGTATACTGGTGATTCCATCTTCTCTATAAAAAGTATTAGCTAATACATTTATTATGTGTTTGATCTGATAGGTTGGATTGTATGCAGATCGGAAGAGGGCGAATTCTGGTGGAAGGTACCCGAGTTGCAATTCTAGGGTTTGGTACGATAATACAGAACTGTCTTGCAGCTGGAAAAATCCTAAATGAACAAGCAGGCATATCAGTCACCATTGCAGATGCTCGTTTCTGCAAGCCTTTGGATGGAGATTTGATCAAACGGTTGGCTAAGGAACACGAGATCCTATTGACTGTGGAGGAAGGATCCATTGGGGGTTTTGGATCTCATGTCTCCCATTTCTTGGCTTTGAATGGGCTACTTGATGGAAAGCTTAAGGTTGATTTCATTAAAATTTATAATTGAGTTTTATTTTATTTTTTATGGTCATTCTTATCTCGATCGTAGATTTTGAGATATTTTGAAATCCAATAAATAAAAATGAATCGGTGCTGTTTCAAAATCTACAATCAAATTAAATTCAAGTATTTAAAAGATACTAACATATTTGAAATTCTGGATTGCAGTGGAGGGCAATGGTACTACCAGATAGATACATTGACCATGGAGCTCCCAAAGATCAAATCGAAGAAGCAGGTTTGTCTCCAGCCCATATTGCAGCTACCATAATGTCCCTCCTGGGCAAGCCTCACGATGCTCTGCTGAAGCACCGATAATTACATCATGTTTTAAGGGGAGAAGCGTAGACTTTGCTTATCCTATCAATAAGGCTATGCAGCAAGTTGGGAGACCTTGGTCAGCCATAAGACCCTCTATTTGTCAAATGTAAATCTGTTTCCAGTTTCTAATAATAAAGAAGATAATATCTTGTTTTAAGGGCATTTAGCGTTGAATGATCAAGCAAATTCACACGGTTGGTCGTGTGCAGCCATATGTAAATATCAAGGAAGAAGCAAAACTCACACGGTTGGTCGTGTGCAGTTAGTTATGTGTAAATATGTAAATATCAGTAACAAATAATTAATAGATAGTCACTGAATAAGAGAATGATGAATATTTAAAAACATAAATTACAACATAATTTTTTTTAAATGGTTTATTATTTGCATTGTAACATTACAAGGAGAATGATACTATATATCTATATCTCTCAATCCCACAAAATTTTGTTAGCAATATTTAAGAAGTGTAATCATTCTTTATGTTTAAAAATAATTACTTTTGGCTCTTAACACATGAATTCATGTATTGGCTTCCAATCTAAAAAAATCATTCATAAAACATTCAAGATTTTAGGAGTTTTAAGATTAATATTATTGTTCTAGAAATTTATAAACTAAAGTCTTAATGTTTACATTTAAAGTTTTATCACTAAATCTAATGTGAATAAAGATATATTCATAGTTTTTCATGTGTATATCATTATCACTTGACATTAACAACTAACAACTAAGATATGTGACTATCTAAGACTTTCTTTTATTGTAAAGGCAATTTATATGTTGATGTTTACAATTTTGTTTTGTCACTTATCCACATGAAATGAAAATATACGCATACTTTATCTCATCTAAGTGAACATCATTTCAAATTAACAATATTATGGATGTTATGGTCTAAATTATTAATAGGAACAAAGAAAAATTATATAATAAAAATTTAAATATTTAAGATTTAAAATTATAATTTATAATTAACTTTTCATAAATATTTTTAAATTTATTTCTCTTTTAAAAATATGCAATAATTTATACAATAATATCAACAATATGGAACAATGTAAACTATGAAACGGGGACTATAAATTGAAAATGGAAACCCAAAAAAACCCAAAAAAAAACATGAAAAATAACCCAAAAACGAAAAATGTTGATGCTCGAATACTAGTTCTTTTTTTTCAGAGTAAATTTTCAACTTTTTTTAAAAATAGGAGTAATGGCCAAATTTTTTTGTGCAAAAAACACCCTAAAAACAAAGTGTTGATGTTGTAATAACTTTTTTTTTTTCAAGGTAAATTTTCAACATTTTTTAGCAGTGATGTTAAGGATAAAATACCATGATTCCAAAAACTTTTAAAATTCCAATGATTTTTAGGTATGGCATTAAAGATAAGACATCACATCTCTGAAAAGCCTTAAAACTCCAACAATTTTCAGCTCTGAAAAACTTTAAAACTCCAACAATTTCTAGCCATGGTGTTAAGGATAAAATATCATGACTCAGAAATCCTTAAAATTTTGATAATTTTTCAATCATGGAATTAAAATCAAAGATCAAACTCCAAAACACCTTAAGTTTTCAACATGTTTCAACCATGGTATTATGAAAATTTTCTATGACTAGTGTTTTTTTTTTAAGAATAGCTGAATGAAAGAGTCATTATACCAAGAGTAATTTTTTTTTCAAATGCTAAAATTATAAGAACTTTAAAATCTTCGCCTAAGACAACTTGACACATTGCAACAAAAATTTAAAAATCAACCATCAAATTGACACGCAGTGTAGGCGAACTGATCTATCCATAACTGTAATAAAAGCTTAAAGACCAACCATGAAATTGAGACATTGTGGAATCGTACTTGATCTATTTTATCAATAACTTTAAAATTAATTATCAAATTGACACAATGAAAAATACAAAAGATTAAAAAAAATAAAAATTAAACATTTAAAAAAAATACAAGTTTAAAAAACAATAACAAGTAAATACAAATATATATTAAAACATAAACCAATTAAAAATGTAAAACAAATAAAAAATAAAAAATATCTATATAAAATGGCAAAAAAAAATCATAAAAATAAAAACAAAATTAAGTTATAAATAATAAAAATTTTGGAGAATATATTAAAAAAAATCATAAAAAAATAAAAACAAAATTAAATCATAAATAATAAAAAATTGGAAAATATATTAAAAAAAATCATAAAAAATTAAATTAAAAAAAAACATATTTTAAAAAAAAAATAATACAAATACCAAAAATAAAAATAAAAACCAATTAAAAAAGCATTAAAAGAAAACTATACCCTCTCCTGCCATCCTTGCAGCTCAACGGGCAAGTGGTGGAGGGATGGAGGAGGTTGCACGCCCTGCTACACCTACTGTCCAATAGGCCAAGGGGTTTAGGGACGAAGGGATTTGCATGCATCCCTCTCCCTTGCGACCCAACGGGCTAGGGGCTGGAGGGAACGATTATGAGAATCGTCCCCTCTATCCGTGAGCTTGTTCGGCGGATATTTTTTTTTTCCATTTTTTATTTTGTGTTTTTATTTTTTATTTTTTTAATGTTTATTTTTTCTATTTTTTTATTTCAATATTTATTTTTGATTTTTTTGTTTTTTTTAAATGTTATTTATTTATTTTTATTTTTATTTTTAATATTTTAGTTTATTTTTTTATTTTTGGTTTTGGATTAATTTTTTTATGTTTTTCCTCAATTATGTTTTTTTTAAAGTATTTTCCTCTAATTTTTTTAATATATTTTTTAAAATGATTATCATTTATAAAAATTAAAAATAATAATAATAATTTTTTAAAACATTTTTATGTTGGATTTTTTATTTGTGATTTTTTAATATCTTTTTTTATATATTTTTTTACCATGTTTAATAATTTTGTTTTTAATATATATTTTTATTCAATTATTATTAGTTTTTAATGTTTTTTTTTGTTTTTTTTTTTATTTTCACTTTTCTCAATGTTTTTAACTTTTTTGTGTGGGAATTAGACAACTTGAAAAATAGTTATATAATGAAAATTTTAAAAAATGTGCATATTTAGGACGTAAGAAAATTTAAAGTGTAAAAAATATGCCTTAAAAAAAATGTTGATGCTTTTCAAAATCCACATGAAAATTACCAAAATTTAAAAAAAATTGTCCACACTTAAAATTTAAAGTCAAAAAATAAGTCTTCAAAAAAATGGTTTGATGTTGGAATCAACATTTTTGAAAATCAACATGAAAACCACTAACATTTTAAAAATAATGTTTATACTTGATACATTAGAAAATTTAAAGTGTCAAAAATATGCTTAAAAAAATGTATTCTGAATAAGAACTTTTCAAAATCGGATTAGCTTTTGGCTACCTCAAAAACAATATATTGTTTCAGTTCCAGTTTCAAAGCTTGGTGTTATGTAAAATGATTTGTCAATCACGGTTCTTTTGGGTGACTGGAGGAAATAATGAAATATTTCTCTCTCGTACTCAATTCCCCCAAATTACATGATGAACTTGACAATTAATAATATTAATAGTTTATGTGTATTTCTCATATAAAATATATAACATTATATATATATATATATATATATATATATATATATATATATATATATATATATATATATATATATATATATATAATTTTATTAATTTGTATAAATCTAGATAACATAATTTTCATGATATTTTATCAATGTGAATCTATTTTTTATATAAATTAATTATTTACATATTATTAATTAGAAAAAAGGAAAAAAAAAAAAACACTGGGAGCATGTTGCGGACATTAGACACAATCGGTCCTGCACCTCAACTCTTGCGGAACATGGAGAAAAATTATGTCACCATTGAAGACTCCAAAGTCATTGCTAAAGTTGATCACTTCCACCATAGGAAGTTGAGAGAGGCAATTGAAATTGAAAAGCACGTTGAGAATCTCAACAGAGATGATGGTGGCAATTAAGTAATAACTGGACTCTGGCTTCTATGTTGAGACTCTTAATGTGTATGGTCTTTTTATTCCCCTGTCTTTGTTTTTAATTTCCTTGTCCTTTTTATTATTATTCTTATTTTCTTTAATGTTTTTATATTTATTCTATACTATCTTTAGAGTACAATAAATAATAATATATATAAAGGAAAAAAGCATGGAGGGAAACTGGTGCGTGACCTAGCCGACGCCTCTGCATCTGGTTCTCCTTGGCGCTGGAGGCAGCAGGCCTGCCTTGGCCTCTGGTGGCTCCTACGGAGGGCTTTCGCCTCTCTCTTCTCCTGCAGCTTGAGAAGGGATTCCTAAGGCCTGTGCGCTGCGAACTGATTGCTGGGCAGTGAGTTTGCCTTTCGGAGGTCTGAGTCCGGCCCCATGGCGACACCGGGCTTTCCCAAGGAGCCCCCTCCGTCTCTTTCGGCTGTTGCTTATAGATTCTTGTAGGTGTTTAAATAACATATCATGTATTTAGTATATGTAGAATCCATTATTGGGAGCGATGCTCCTGGGCGGGAATCTGGCTTTTTTGAATGGAGATAGGCACGCCTCGGTATTCGATGAACAGTCCAGGGTTTTGTCTGAATCTGTGCAGGGGAGATGCGTTACTACTAACACTGTCTGCTCCAGGCTTGGAGGGCTGTCAGGTGTATACTTAAAAGATGAGGTGGAGCCCCCGATTCTTTCGGATGGGAGGTTGTCGCCCTTGGTTTTCAATGGAGGGTCCAATGGAAGGGCGGGAGGCTATATGCTTGTTGATAACTGCTCAAACCTGTATAAGATTCATGCTCTGAAGGGGAATGATCACAACCAGCATTTGTTCGTGGGGAAAGAACCCATCCAGCAGAACGTGGATCTGGGTGACTTACCGGGTGCCTCTTCTTCTGTTATTGGCATCGATCTGGACCCCTTTGTGCATGCGTTCAGAAGTGGGAATAGTCTTGGTGAGAAGGAGAGTGTGAGAGCTTCCCCTAGTCCCATAAGTTGGGAAGAACAGAGCGGCGTTTTTGTCTCTGAAACAACTAAAGGGACGGGTCCAAATACTAGTAAAGAGGCTGAAGTGTCGAAGCAGAGGTAAAAAAGAATGATCAGTCTTTATGTAATGGGAATATATAACTCATGTCTCAGGCATGACACAGGCTGGGAACAGAGGTCACGAGGCTGTACACCACTGTTATAATGTGGGGAGGCATTTCTTGTCTCTCAAACCAGTAGTTCACTCCTGGCTACTCTTATTTATCCTCGCTTTGGTTATGTGCCCGAGGTGGTTTCCCTTTAAAGGCACTGCTTCTCCATTTTTGCGCCCTGAATATCTCTACAAGATCTAACTTGTGTTGGTCTGAGAACTTCCTTACTTAAAACTCTGCATCCATTTTTGATGCTGAGAGAAAGGGTGGATTCGGTCCCATTGTGGGTCCGTTTACCTGGTCTGCCTCTTCACTATTGGACAGAGGAGCACCTATGTGGTATAGGTAATACTATTGGGAACTTCGTTGAGGCAGACCTTTCCTTCATTAAGACTAATCTCAGGCGGGTAGCAAGAATTCTTGTGATGATTAACATTAGAGGGGGCCTTGCTGAATTTTTGAATCTCCGTTGGGGGCACTATGATATAAAGCAGATCCTTGACTATGAAAAGGTTCCTTTTCGATGTCGACGGTGCCATGTTTACGGACATCCAGCATATGAATGTAGTTCTACTTTTCTATTTGCCAAAAGTCGAGGGTCTGATCCTTATGTGGAGGCTCCTTAGATGAAGGAGGCTGGTTTCGCTTCTCTCAACTCACAATCAGCTCTTTGTTTAGACCTTTCAAGCGCAGAACAGTATCTTTCTGATGATTTTGGTTCTGGTTTGCGGTCTGCTGTAGATCTTCAGGGGCTGAGTGTGCTTTCTAGTCCTCCTACTGGGCAGGAGGCTCTTTTTCAGGATGCTGGGAGTGGAGCGCTCGCTGTTGCACAGGTTCATAGCCAATATTCTGGAGCAGATTTACATCTGAAGGAAGGTTTTATGTTGAACGAAGTATACTTTGTGTTGAACTGTTCACTTTTGGGTTCTTTTCCTTTCTCTCCTACTTTAAAATTCTCTTTAAATATGCTTCAGTCTTCTGTCTCGACTTCAGTCTCAGGTAGGAAGGATGCAGGTGGAATGATCTCTTGTGCTGGTCCTAATATCTCTTCTCAGCCTGTTTTGATGACTGCTCTCCAAGAGAAGGCTTCTGTATCAGTTTTCGACCCAGGTGACAAGCTGTTGGACTCGGTGGGTACTACAGTACCTTTGGTCACTGGATATAACCTGAGATCTAGTGCCAAAAAAGGTGTTGGTGGGTTTGGGAAGGGAAAATCCCCCTCTGCTCGGGGTAGGGGAAGGATCTCTTTTTTGGCAAAAGCACAGGACCGAACTATATTGGATGTTCATGATGGGAGGCAGATTTCGATTGACAGGGCGCTTAGAGCAAGCCATTTCCTGAAGCCGGGTGTTTAATGAAGATAATGTCATTTAATTGCAGGGGTTTGGCAGGTCCCCAAAAAAAAGCTGCTTTCTGGAGAATTATCTTCCTGGATTGCCCTGATATCATTCTGCTACAAGAGACTCTAGGTGTAGGGTTGGTGGTCAAAACCAGATTGGAAGGTTGGCTGCCTGGCTGGACTTTTGAGTCTTTGGATGCTAGGGGAAGGTCGGGTGGTTTGACTATCGGGTGGAATGAAAAAACAATCAAATCAAAAAATTTCTGGGGTATGGAGTCGGTCCTGGGAATAAATTTCCTGTCTCTGGAGCTTGGTGAAGCTTTCAATATTTTTAATATTTATGGCCCTTATCAGGACCGAATCCCTTTCTGGGATTCCCTCTTGAATAACTCTTTAATCAAGAGAGACTCAGTCATTTTGGGTGGGGATATGAATTTTTCTTTGGGCCAGTCAGAGGTATGGGGACCTCATGCACAAATCGATTCTTTGACTGGTTTTTTCACTCAAAAATTGGAGGAGAATCACTTGCTGGACATTGAGCCCATCAAACTGAAACCTACTTGGAGGAATAATAGATGTGCTGAAGACAGAATAGCAAAGAGACTAGATCGTTTTCTGGTGGCTGAGCAGATTGTGGACAGGCCTTTTATGATTAGGTAGTGGATTGGCAGTGGGGGTGCTTCTGATAATTTTCCTATCTTTCTTGAGCTAAAAATCGGGCCTAGGCAGCCTCCTAGCCCTTTAAAGTTCAACAAAATTTGGCTCATGGATGATTCCTTCAAAGCTTTAGTTCTTGATTGCTGGATTCCTTTTAGGGTGGATAGTCCTCTTTCTGCTGCCTTCCAATTTGCTGAAAATTTAAAACGCATTAAGGCTGCTGTGAAAGTTTGGTCGGCTGCTAAGAGACAGAGGGAGGACGTGGAGTTGAAACAGGTGGAAGAGGATCTTCGATTGATTTATGAGGGCATTGGGGGTGGCTATCAATCCCAAGCTGAAAAAGACACTCTTGTCTCACTTGAAAAAAGAAGGAACTCCCTTCTTATGGATAAGGAGGAATCTTGGAGGCTGAAGAGTAGGGCCACTTGGTTGGCTAGTGGGGATGAGAATACAAAATTTTTTCATGCATATGCTCGCGGCCGGAAGGCAGCTAATACTATTTGGACGTTAAGAGATGGTCAGGGCATTGAGCATTCTTCCTTTGAGGCCAAAGCTAGATTGGGGGTTGATCACTTCAAGGACCTTTTTAAGGCTCCAGCTCAAGCTTCACTAGCAGAAGTGATAAGAGTTGCTCAATTTTTTCCGAGGTTTGTGGAGGACGCTGATAACAGATCTTTGATGGAGGAGGTCTCTGAAAAAGAACTAAAGGAGGTTCTACAAAGCTTCCAAAAAGACAAAAGTCCTGGGCCATATGGGTGGTCAATTGAATTTTTCTTGGCTCTTTATGACATATTAGGGACTGATTTGCTGAAAGTAGTGGAGGACACCAGACTTTCTGGGCGGATTCCTGCTTGCTTCAATTCCACTTTCATAGCTCTTATTCCGAAGGTGGATAACCCTCTTTCACTGGCTGATTTCCGTCCTATCTCTTTGTGCAACTGTATCTATAAAGTGATAGCCAAGGTGGTTGCGAGAAGACTCAAAGGCATTCTGTCTTCTCATATCTCCGGTGAACAATTTGGATTCTTGGAAGGTCGTCAAATACATGAAGCAACCGGGACCGCTCAAGAGGCTCTCCACAACATGAAGACCAAGAACCTCAAAGGGACTGTGTTGAAAATAGACCTTTCCAAAGCATATGATCGGGTAAGTTGGTTATATATCCGTTTGCTCCTTACTCACCTTGGGTTTGGTATCGGCTTCATACGATGGATTATGAGTTGTATTACAACTGTCTCCTTTTCTGTTCTGCTCAATGGGGCTGCATCTCCTTTTTTTCATGCTGAAAGGGGGCTTCGCCAGGGCTGTCCCCTTTCTCCCATTTTATTTTTACTGGTTGCTGAAGGTTTGAGTAGAGCTCTTCATGTGGCAAAGAGACAGGGTTCTTTGAAGGGCATTCAGGTTGCTCCAAATCTTTTCATTACTCACCTTCTTTTTGTTGACGATGTTTTAATTTTCTGTTCTGGGTCGGTACGTGATGCTATTACTATTGGTGAGATTTTGGAGTTGTTTGGCAAAGCTACGGGTATGGAAGTGAATGCTGGGAAGTCTTCTATCTCTACTCATTCTTTGAGGGATGAGGAGAGACGTGAGTTCATGCGGATCTTCCCCTATATTTCGGTTGGTTTGGATGCTGGCCTGAATTATTTGGGTTTCCATTTAAAACCCAATGATTATAGGAAAAATGACTGGAACTGGTTGCTGGAAAAGCTGGAAAAACGTTTAAAAGTTTGGTCTCACAAATGGTTGTCTAGAGCTAGGCGGTTGACTTTAGTTAAATCGGTCTTGGAGGTTGTTCCGGTTTATTGGTTGTCCTTGTCTTGGATTCCCAAGGGTATTTTGGAGGCTGCCAGGAGGATATGCTTCAGATTCCTGTGGAGTGGAAAACAGGATTCTTTGGTGACCCCTTGGGTTCGGTGGGAGAAAATTGCTGTTCCAAAAGCGTTGGGTGGTTGGGGTCTGAAAAACATCTTCCTTTTTTCTCAGGCTCTTGCTGCTAAGGGTGGTTGGAGGCTCATCAATGGTGACAGCCTTTGGACTCAGGTGATATCTCATAAATATATTGACCCTTTTTCCATTGTGGATTGGATAAGGACTCCTGGGAAATCTTTTGCTGGGGGATTGGTGATTTGGAAGGCTCTTGTTAAATCTTTTCATATTTTGGAAACTAGTCTGGCTTGGGATGTGGGTAATGGCAGAAAGCTGCGGGTTGGTGAGGATCCTTGGATGGGTAGTTCTCTTCAGCACCTCCTTCCTAGGCGCACGGTTGAGGCCTTAAGACAGCAGGGGATTACTTTTCTCTCCCATCTTGCTGATCCGGTTCGGAGAAGGCTGGGCATTCAGTCTTGGTTACAGGCTTCTTCCCTTGGGCTGGAGGTTGTAGATGAGAGGGCTCTGGAGGCATATATTCGTGCTTTAAAACAAGCTCATCGTATGCTCTTGGATAGGGATGATAATATTGCATGGGATTTTGATCCTTCGGGGATCTATTCCCCTCGGGCCGGCTACCAAAAGCTTAGTGAGGGGGCTGTTTTGGGTGAGGAGCGGTGGTGGTGGAAGAATCTTTGGAAATTGCATTGTCCTCCTAAGACCCGCCTTTTTATGTGGTGTGTCCTTGAAAATAAAGTCCCTACTTGGGATGTGTTGCAAAACAGATGCTTTCAGGGTCGTGGCTGGTGTTGCTTGTGCAAATCTGATGTTGAATCAGTTAACCATCTTTTCCTCAGCTGTCCTTTCTTCAAAGGTATTTGGTTGGAGTGCTCCAGGTTACTGGGTTTCCGGTGTAGATGGGAGGGCATTTCTGTCTCTCATGCCTGGGATTCGTGGTGGGTGTCTACTACTGAGATGAACTTAAAATCTCTGCCACTTCTCGTTATTTGGGGTTGTTGGTTGGCTCGTAACCGGCTTCTATTTGATGGATCTGTTAGTACTCCTGAGATTGTCGGTGCCATGACTGTTGGTTTGCACTCTGCTTTCCCTATTCATATCCGTGCTGCCAATCAGAGGGAGGTCCTCATGCTGGAGATTGATAGGAGGTGCCCTTGGGGTTTTTTTGATGGAGCTATGCAGCAAAATTTCTGTGGGGGAGGTGCTCTGCTGTTTCTCTCAGATTCTCATTGGTACGAGATCTCTGTTGGGCTGGGGGAAGGGTCAAATAACTTTGTTGAACTGCTGAGCCTCAAGATCCTTCTTTTGTTCACTATGGAGAAAGGTTGCAGGCAGTTAAATGTTTTTGGGGACTCCTTGAACGTGATAAATTGGATAAAAGGTATACAGATCTGCAGAGTTCTTCTTTTACAAAATCTGTTCCACTCCATTGGGGTGATCCTCCGTTCTTTTGCCTCCTTTTCCTGCCAACATATCTATCGTGAAAATGACGAGAAGGCTAATCAAGCTTCAAAGTGGGGGCTTTTGTTGGATGAAGGCATCTGGAGGATCAGAGAACATTTGGATGGTGTCATCTCTGAATACTTTCATCCATCTCTTTTCGATTAGTGGCTACTGGCTTATGCTCTGGCCTGCCTTTTTTGCCTACTGTTTTCATCCTCTTAGTGTGCTGACTTTACAGTTTTTCTGTGGAAGGGTGGGCATTTCTTCATCTGATGGTTGGTCAACAAAATGACTTGCGATCCCTTTCAATAGGTGTGCAGACTCTTCATTATTGGACACAGTGGGCTACTTTCATTGATTTATCTTCTGGGCGTTTTCCTACTGAAAGTAGTTCCCAGGGGGTCCGTTACACCTAATTGGTTTTATATCTGATCTCTCATATCCATCTTTAATAGGCTGAGAGGCTTGGTTTACTTAGGCTGGCGGGTCAACTTATTGCCTTTGGCTGTTTTTCTTTGGTGTGTGCTTCTCAATTATGCCGTTGAGGACCTCGAACTACAACTGTATTTTTGGGTCCTTCAGGGCGTTGGACATTTTTGGACAGATACACATTATATGTTGTGTCAACAGCTGGGTGAGGGTGGATGGAATTGTCTATTATTTGTGATCCGTCAACAAAATGCCATTAGTTTTCTTTCACACGGTGTGCTGTCACAACAGGTCGTTGTTGGTGGCTGTCGTAGGCTTCTGGAGGATCAGTGATCTACTGAAGGCATATTTCACTGTATTTTACATCCTCATTATTTGACGGTGTGGTTTCAGAGTCTTTTTGGTAGGCCGGACATTTGTGCCTACTGGAGCATTTCATGGGCTGCGTTATACTTTACATTTTATGCTGATGCTGGATGTGCATTATAAATGTGCGTTATACCTTACATTGGATGCTGATACTGATGCTGGATGTGCATTATAAATGGCTCCTTGCGCGATGGACAGCTTGCTACAGGTCGTAAAGGTTCAAACAGTATATGATTTGTTGCTGCTTACACTTCTACAGGTCGTATGAACAGTTGGGTTCAAACAGTATATGATCTGCTGATTTGTTGCTGCTTACACTTCTACAGGTCGTATGAACAGTTGGGTTCAAACAGTATATGATCTGATGTTGCTTACACTTGGGGAGAGCTTTCCCAGGTTTTAAATTTTGGTTTTTTCACTTTGATGGGCTAATACTGAGGGCTGGACAAAATTACAGTTTATTTGTGCCTTAACAATTGGGTGCTTATAGCTGGCCCTCTAGATTGACAGAGCTATGTCCATCAGATGTGCAAATGTATATTTGGGTTTTAGAACAGTTTTGGTCCACAATGGGACTGTATGAACAGCTTGTTTTTCATGAACAGTTTGTATTTGCCAGTTTTTTCCGGGTCTGCATAGATTTGGTTGTCACTTTGGCATTGTTTTTTTTGTAAACAAACTTCGGGGTTTGTCTCTATAGAACACACATCAATGTGTTTCTCAATGTAATTTTGTACTCACCTGCAGTAATAAAATTACGCTTTTTTCTCGAGGAAAAAAAAATAATATATATAAAAAAAAACACTTTTTAATCCCCTTTTTATATCAAAAAATTATCTTCACTTTTTAACTCAATATTTTCAAATTATATTTAATTAAAAAAATTATCTATAAAAATATTTTATTTATTAAATAATTATTTAATTTTATTAATTAATAATATTTCTTAACAATTAAATTTTTTTAATAATTTTTCTTAATAACTAATTTATTAATTTAAATAATGGCTATTTCTCAACAACTAGTTTTTAACGGCTAGTTCTCAAAGGTTATTTTCGGGCAATGATGCATCCCCACTATTTATTCATTAAGATCGATTAGCTTCTCCACCTTGTCCTGAGGATGGACCACATTAGTTGGTTCAAAATGTCGACCAAATTTTAAAGATGTGATTAATTCGAAAGACATTTATCTACATTATAGATCACAAAAATCTTAAATCTAAAATTTAGATTTTATTAATATATATACACAACATGCATATTGATAATATTTTACCTTTTTAAATTATATCTCTATATTTTAAAAAATATATATTTATAATAATTTAAAGATTAATAAAATTAATTAATTTTATTTTGAATAATATTTTAAAAATTATTTGATTATAAATAAATTTAATAAAGTCCATTAAGATCATTAAAAAAAACTTGCCATAATTAAAGTGGTTCACCAAAATATATTTTATATTTTAATAATATTAAAAATAATTGTTTTTATATAAATTTAAAAATAATATTAAAAAAAATAACACTTTATTACATTATAAAAAATATTTAAATATATGATATATTTTAATTAAGTATATTTTCAGAAACATAAATAATAATAATAATAATAATAATATTAATATTAATATTAAATTTTTGTCTTGTTTGAAAATAATATAAAAATAATATGTAGGCCCATTTGGTAGTTAAAATAAAAATGATGGTTAAAATTTGATTAATAATGAGTTGCCTTTATTGAGGGTTAAAACAATTGATAACATACTTTATTTTATGGAGAAAATCTTCACCTCTTCATGTAAAAAAATGTGATGGGCCATGGGCCTTGCCTCGCTAGCCCATGCGTAATTTTTATGAGAACGTGTCCTCGCGTTTGATTCCTCTAGACCCATATCGATACCTAATTGGTCAAGAAAATTCTGAAATGATCTCTCATCAAGTTATGGCTTCATTTTCATAGTAAAATTCGAGGGTCGAGCATTAATCAGAATTAATTAGATGTATCCCTAAAGGAGCAGTCTACTCTTCTATGAAATGGAGTCCTTACCGGCGACGAAGTTCGGTGATGGGACATTTCCCATCTGACACTCCGCCTCCAACTGGCCTCCCACTTCCCTTCCTTTTGGTGGGCCCCGCTCCCCTCCACACACCACCTTCGCCACCCCGCTCCACTTTGTCGTCTAACTCCCAACTGGAGCGTCAGCCCGCACGCAGTGGTTTTTTTTTAATTTCAAACTCCCATTATTTCGTGCTCCATTAGTTTTGTTGTGTCAGGTCTTTGTTCTATGTTGTGAGAGCTCTCAACACACTGCATCCACACTGCCTCAAATCTTCTACATCCAATCGGATAGGGAATTTGAGCTCAATTGCTTCGCCCGGTTGGAGCACTACAAGGAAAAGACCCTCTAGCGAAGGTTATAAAGGAGGTTTTTAGTGTTATAAAATTGGCCAAAATTGACAAAAAAACATTTTCTACAACATTTGTTTATGGTTACGGAGGTTTTGGCAGAGCTTTTAATGGAAATTCAAGACAACTAAAAAAAATGGGCGGTCGGAGGTTATTACAGATGTTTTTTTCATCAGTGCACTACTAAGGTTTCAATGCACTGGTGTGTGTCATCTAGAAGGTGGCCCGGGGCGGTCGAAGGTGCATGCACCGGGCTGTCAAGGTATAAAACCGCATTGGGCGCAGTGTTGATGATACAACGCATGAGGCCGTTCTAATTGGTCTTGGGATTTGTGTAGTTCCCATAGGTCGTCTCAACGCACCGATACGTAGACTTATAGAAACGCACTTGTGCGCAGTATCACACAAACGCACCGAGATTTATAATTGGTATCGGTATTTGTGCGGTGCCCATAGGTCGTACAAATGCACTGGTGCGTAGTGCCACATAAATGCATCAGTGTGCAGTACCGCACAAACGCACCAATATTTTTAATCAGTTTTGGTATTTGTGTGGTGCCCATAGGTCGTATAAACACACCAGTGCACTTCAGCATACAAACGCACTGTAATTGACACGCACCGGTGTTTATTTTGTATTTTTTAGAGACATCGACCCATGACACTGCAATTATTGTAATTTTTTAAAATTCATTATTCATCAAAAGTCGACACATCTTATAACAATATTCATATTAATTAAATTGTTATTAATGCATTTAAATGTGGTGTTTGGATTAATTTGTCATATCATATCATCAAACTTCACATCTCTTCATTATAATATTTAATCATCCATAAATTTAATTAGTGGTGTTACACTTCATAACAACAATGGAGAACGCAATAAAATAAATTAAACATATATATATATATATATATATATATATATATATATATATGTTTAATTTATTTTATTGTGTTCTCCATTGTCGCTGTGAAATGTAACACCACTGATTAATATATATATATATATATATATATATATATAAGACAGCCTTTGTCATACAAAATGGGACAGTTATTGGTATCCCTTTGTCTTTCAATTGGGACACTATGTCCATTACATTAAACAAAATGTCTGATTTCACAGGATAATATTTCAAAAGATACAATGCCTTGCTTTGATATCCAAACGTAGTGATCATCATTCTTCGCTTGAACTGTTGTCACTGCTAGAGCTACTTCTATGACTTGGGTTATTTTCAGTAATGTTTTGTTCACGTTGTTGATTGTTTTCTTCTTCTTCACCTTCCATCTACAAACATAAAAATAAACTGTAATGAGTGTATATACATTGGTGAGAATAATGAAAATTGCAATATTAAATAATATACATCAATGTAAATCGAAAAGAAATGACGTACCATAGCAACAATTGACTCATAAAATATACACATTCTTTCAAAACCATGTACCATGCCATCTTTCAAGATTTCATCTATTGACACAGTTCCATACTTTGTTTCTTGCAAGTTTTATACCCCATAACAATTAATATAATAGATTTTTTGGTTCTATTAATTATAGACGGAGCTAAGTAAAACAAGATCAATAGATGCTTACAAATTCCACAATTAATTTCTGATATGCCAACATATACTCACAACCCATTTTTAACCCAATTTCAATGAATTCGTCTGATGGTTCTTCTTTGTATATTAGCACCTATTTGAAGACATTTAATGATGAGTTTTTTAAAACAACTTAAAAAATACAAAAATTAAATCTACTTAAGTTTTTATAAGGAAGTAACAATTACTCACAAACTTAGATATCAACTATTTTCTTCCTTGTCGTCCTGTTTTATGTGTTGAATGGGTTCCATTTTCTTTTCTTTTCTGCAAGAAAATACTTGAAAATTAATATTTAATGCTAATTTTTTAATTTATCGCACCTAATGATAAAAAAATTCAATGATTACATATTACATTTGAAGCACATTGTTGTTGAGATGGCTCCTCCTAAGATGCAATTTTGTCCATTTCTTTGATCATCTCCTTGTACACCTTTTTGGACATTCCTACTAGCATATTTCTGATATCAACTCATTCATCTTTTGATATTTTCATAACCTTCCTGAAAATGTAACATGACAATAAAATATTTAATTCTTATATTGATATATGAAAAGTAAATATAACAAAAGTGAAATTTATAAATAATTCTAGACAAATATTTAAAGGAATATTACTTTTTCATTCCTTCTTCTTCTTTTTTTGTATGTTTTTGCTATTAAAAGTCTAGCATGTCTCATTGACCAATTCTATGGAAACTCTTCCTGTAGTTTAGATAAAATTGGTTCTTGGAATCCTTGGATTTATTTTTGTCTTGTAAGTGGAAATAAAGTCTATACATTCGTTCCACTAGATCCCTCAAACTTTTGTAAAACAATTTCTCCCTTTCGTTAACCTCCAGCACCACTCCAGATGAGCTAAGGAGAAATTCATTTTCATTTGCATGTTTTGTTTTTTTGTTTTCTTAGAACAAAATTCCTTTTCTGAGTTGTTGGTCCTTGTAGAACATTAAACAGATGTGAATTAATAGATTTTATGACACATTTTATCTAATAATTTTAAGTATATTATTAATGAAAATTAAAAAAAGAAACTCATATTGGATTGATAGCATTTTTTCATTTACCTGATTCATCCTTTTGCAATTTTTCCATCAAGATTTTACGCTCTTCTAGTCCTAGATCAGAAATAATCTTATAGAGCTTCGTCATTTTGTGGCTCTGCATGATACACAGTAAAAAATACATATTAGTTAAACTTACATATAGTTCAAAAATAATATTTTTTGAAAAGAATTTACAAATAACTTGCCTTTTTTGCTTTTCTTGATGTGTTATCAGTATTTTTGTTACTTGATCTCTTTCCAATCATTTCTTTATCAATATGAAACCTATACCATATCATTCATTAATATATTTATAAATAAGTAGTCAAATTTTCAGGTAAAAAAAAAAAATCTTAAGAAACCGGTGTGCCATTCATGTTGTACGCATCAACGTCAGTGCATGGGGGTATTATAAACGCACCGTACAAATAATATAATAGACCATATAGTGCTCTATGTCAACAAGGAGCACCGGTGCGTTACATGTTAACCACTGCATCGATTAACACATTGAAAAATAATAAAAATCGTCGAGTGTTAGTTTTTGTAGCATAAATTCCCCGCGCAAACAAGTGACCACCAGATGGTTCTCTATGTCTATTAGGAGACCTGGTGTAGTGCGTTATATGTTACATGGAGCACCGATTAACACAATAATTTTTTTTTTGTGAAACAACACATTCGCGGTGCGCCATAATGAAATAGCGCACCGGTGCCATATTTTAGACACTACAAGGAAAATACCCTCTAGCAGATGTTTTTGAGGAACCACAAAGAAAAATACCCCATACATCCATTTCTAGCAGAGGTTACTAGAGGATTTTGGCAGGTGGAGGGTTTTGCGGATGTTTTCCTATCGGTGCTCTTATCGTTACAACTCGCCCTAGTGCTCTCAAAAAAAGAACGCACTGGGGCGGCAAAATCATTGGCACACCGGACACTGTGCACTCCGTACACACACACACAATGCATCATAATATAATAGAGCACCAGTGCCTCACAACTCGTCCACTTCAGTGCATTATAAAACACAACGCCAACACCGAAACCACCCGATGTGGTAGAAAGCAACAGCACCGGTGCATCATAAAAAACGTGCCAAAACACAAACCGACTAGTGTGTTTGTACCAAACAGTACCAGTGCACCTATAAACAACATGCACCGGTAAAGGGTTAAACTAAAAAAATATTTACGACAAAAAACTCAGATTTTTCACTTTTTCAGTGCTCCTGAGCTATCAATTACCGATGCGCATGATACCACAAAACGCAGCGGTGTGCACTGAACATTGGCACACCGGACAACATGCGAAAAGTACACACACCTTCGAGGCGTCCAATTACTGTAACGCACCGGGGCGTCAATACTATTATGTGCCCGTGGATCATAAAAAATTGCGCCAAAATAGGAACGAGCCGATGCGTTCTTCTCTAATAGCATCGGTGCACCCAAAACCGCACGCAATGAAATAACGTTATATAATAAAAATAAGGCCAAAAAACCGGTTCTTTGCGACTATTACGCATTGGTGCTTTACAATTAGGCTGCCCCGATGCATCATCAAATTTTCGCGCCGAAACTGAAACATCACGGTGCAGTTTTTTTTAACAGTACTAATGCGCTTAGAAAACCCCGCGCACCGAAACAGGGTTAATTAAAAAAAAAATTACGACAAAAAAACTTCATTATTCACTTTCTTCAGTGCTCCAGAGCTCTCAAGCCCCAGTGCTATTTCTTTATTTCTGAGCTGCCCTGATATCAGTGCTCTCATTGCACCCATTACACGCACTGCTGCTCTGCATTTGCCACCAATCTCCAGCTTGCATTTTGAAAAATAGAGGGCAAATTTTATTTTCCAAATTTTACAGCCAATATGCCTCCTTGACGGTAAAATGTGTAGGTATTTTTCTAGTTTTTCTATAATTAAGCATTTTAGCGGATTAGAAATTGAAATAAACTTAAAAATAACCATTTAAAAAATAATAAAAAATAAAAAATAAAAATTGTTGCGCGGTGCGCTTGAGCTGTTCGGCTCGCACCAACTAGCGAGGCTACCTTTAAAATTTACAGGCAGCATCGCTACTGGTGCTAACGGTAACTGCACTGTTTTTGGGGCCGTGCCGAAAGGCGCCTCGATAAATTTTAAACTAAAAAATAAAAAATAGAAAAGACGGTGCGCTCATTTATCGAGGCACACCGTTGACCCCAGCAATCACAGTGTGGTGCGTTGACTGCATTTGCCACCCCGATTTATGTCAGCGCACCGCATTTTGCATTCTAAGAGGGTCAACGGTGCGGCCAGGTAAAAGACCGCACCATAAACTATGTCATTGTCATGAAGATGGTGAGCTGACACGACTATAAGCGCCGGGGCATATATTTCAGTCAACGCACCGCTATTCTGAATTATGTAGAGTCCACGGTGCTTGAAAAATAGACATCGGCACCGACTCCGGTGTGGTCTGTTTCATTAGGGGCCCCGGGGACTGTGGGCTAAAATATTAAAATGCACCAGAACCAGTGTGTGACTATTTTTATGGAGCACCGACTTGTATGTTTTTTTTTTGTCAAAAAAAATTATATATGTATATTTATAAATACATTTCTATTTTAATAAAAAAAAATATTTAATATGGCAATGATTCAGAGAGAACAGGAGAAACATCAGCAAAAACAAGCAGAACAATATGACATGATTTTCCAATGGGAGGAGAGAGAGAGGGAGAGAGATGGATGCCCTCGCCCTATTACTGCAGATACCCAGGAGATCCTTAAGCAGGTAGGCCTCCTCAAGTTCTATGAGGAGGCTATTTCCGGCCTAAAGGCCCATAGTGTTCTTTTGAGACATCTTATGGGCAGGTGGAATGCCCACCGACAGGCTTTTCAGGTTAGTCCTGACCAGTGGTACACACCCACTGAGGAGGACATTTATTTTATTACAGGACTATCGAGGAGAGGGGTGGATTTCCCCTCATTCCCAGACGTGCCACCTGGTTGTGTAGTAGGGAGTCAGTTAGTTTACTCCCAGAGATACATTGGAGCACATGTACTGTCTCCTTCATAGTTTCAGGTACCTAGAGGTCAGTTACGTATAGGTGCTTTTGGTAGACAGGACGTGTAGTGCCTCTCTATTATCGCTTCAATCATTTCGCACAACACCAATGACGGGCAACGCATTAGTTGCTCGCTTTTATATTACGTTGATTCTTTAGTAGAGTAGCCACGACTTGTCAGGTGGTCTGCCATTTTTTTGCGACAATTTTGTATGGCCTTAGATAGATGTCGTGCTCATGCACAAGGGAGGGTCAACTTCCCTTTTGCTTTAGAGTTGTTTTGTTTATTTTTTGAGAGGTTTCCAGAGATGAGACCCAGTTTTGTTCGACAGCCTCGTAGGCCGATGTTGGAGGCCTGGATGCGCATGTGGGGGTAGATGATGCCCAAGAGGGAAGACACTATGTTTCCAGCGAGGATATCACATGATTCGCTGGAATTACTAGCTAGTGTTGGCGGGCTGCATCCTTCATTATGGTCCCATGTCCTTATGCTAGACTAGATTGGCGAGGGTGTCCCAACATCCTCTTCACTCCTGATGAGCCGCCAGATGATAGAGGTAATATTACTGTTTTATTTATATTTATTCTAACATGTTCTTTAACATGTTTTTATTAAATTGTGTAATGAAATTGTCTAATTATTGTTGTGTACTTGTATATATTTTGTAGACATTGGGTCTTTTGATGGTGATGAGATGTCGGATCCACCACATGATCCAGGTGTCGATCCTAATGATTACGATCAGGATATGGCTGATGCGCCAGATCAGGATAAGGTTGGTGGCGCAGCAGAGAGACGTGTTGATCCTCATAAACCTCATGGTGCACCGGTACCACATTTTTCTAGTCGTGGTCGACCAGAGACCAGATACCGGATGGAGTTGGGTAG
The DNA here is from genome assembly GCA_034641835.2 of Pinus albicaulis. Taxonomy (NCBI): domain Eukaryota; kingdom Viridiplantae; phylum Streptophyta; class Pinopsida; order Pinales; family Pinaceae; genus Pinus; species Pinus albicaulis. Next base: position 697,050,610 of record CM076580.1, read on the forward strand.
CCAAATCTGTGGATTGATTTTAGATGCGGGCATCAGGCCCGCTCATTACAGAGAGATACAGGGTGATGATAGATTGATATGGATGTGGAGAGGCATGTCGCGTGACATGTACGGCCTGATGTGGCATGTCGTAGGAGCTACGACAGTTGTTACGCGATTGAGGAGGATTTTCCGTAGCTATAGGCATAGTCAAGATGCAGCACGTGATGATGGACAGTCTGGAAGCAGCCACTTAGATGTAGCTCATGATCATTCACCTCGCAGCGTGCCTAATGATCAGCATGAGGCTCCACTTTCAGCATCTAACACTAGTCATCATGGAGATGAGGCTGGACCATCGGCCATGTCTAGTCAGTAACCTGCAGCATCCACCATGAGTACTAGTCACGATCATCATGAGCAGGCTGGACCATCGACCGCCGAGGCTCCAATACCATTGACTGAGTAGGCCGCCTCCACTACTACTGCGCCTCATATTGATCATGTTGTACTACCACCAACGGATGCATCCATCAGTACTAGTGATCATCATGATCATGAGCAGGCTAGTCAACCATCGACTGTCAAGGTTGCACCCAGCTTTACTGAGCAAGCCGCATCCACTTCTACTAGTGTTATTGATCATGTTGTTATACTACCACCAGCACCTGATCCATGACATGATTTATATTACAATTGTATATTTTTAACATTATTCAGTTATATATATATATATATATATATATGGTCCATGTATTTTATGTTTTTGTTGCAGTTGTACTTAATTTTCATGTTCATTCAATCATCATGATGTGGCGCATATTGTTAGTCATGTTAGATATGTTCATTTAATGTTTAGCTTGTAGATAGATGTGTATATGTGATAGGCAAATGAGTTATTTGACATTATATTGAGATGTATATTTGATGTTTGTGTTGTGATGATGTTAATATATAATGTTAATTTGATGTTAATTGAATGTGTTTATTAGTCGAATATGATGTTTGTACGATGGTTATCATGATTGTGATAATGTTTATTAATTAATTTAATATTATTAAATGACCATGATATTTATTAAATATTATGTCGTGAATGTAATTGTAATTTAAATTTTAATTCTATGTAAAATTGTAAAATTGTATTTGTATTTATATTTGTACTAATTGTAATTTTAATTGTAATATTTAATTTATTCTGAAATGATTGTAATTGCATATATGAAAAATTGTAAAATTGTAATTGTAATTGTAATTGTATGTAAATTTCACAAATTGTAATTGTATTTGTAATTGTATTTTTGATTGAATTGTATGTAAAATATTTGTAAAATTGTAATTGTAATTGTAAATGTAATTCTATGTAAAATTGTAAATGTAATTGTATTTGTAACTGTAAGTTTAATTGAATTATCTGTTAAATATTTGTAAAATTGTAATTGTAATTGTAAATTTGATTATATGTAAAATTGTAAATGTAATTGTATGTAAAATTAAAATTCTAATTCTAATTCTAATCGTAATTCATGTTTGTGAAATTAATGTAAAATTGTAATTGTAATTTTAATTATAATTGTAATTTTAATTTTAATTAATGTAATTGTATGTAAAATTTTAATTCTATTAATGTGAAAATTTTAATTTTATTAATGTGAAATGATTTTATTAAAATATTTAAATTTGTAAATTTGAAAATAATTGTAAAATAACAAATCTAGAATAATACGAATTTTTGTAACATAAAGTTTAGAAAATAATGAAAATAAATTCATGTACTTTATAATTATCATTATTTTATTATGATCTTACATACAAAAAAAAAAATGAAAAATTTTGGTGCGCTTATCATCCTAACAGGCCCTGGTGCGTCGTGTTAATACAATGCACTGGTGTGTCACATGTCCGCGCACCGAAAACGAATAAACGCAAATAAAAAACTACAACTCTATTTTGTTTAAGTTAAAAAAAAAAGTGGCAATTTGAAAAATGGGCAGCAAAATATTTTCGAAAATCTAATTTGATAAAATAATTCTTTAAATACTAAACACTTTTCATTATTTCACTATTTTTGCTAAAAAATTTCAGTCATATTTTTGCAGGAGAGCACGAGGGCACTGTGGATGGTGAAATACGTTCGAATAGAAGTATTTAGAAAATCAGAAAAAAAAAAAAATCTGGTGATTCAAGCCCTTTATCATAGAATTTCAAACCATTTCTTGATTAAATTTAATTTTTTTTTTTACTTTTTTATGCAGTTTTTTATTTTTTTCTACAATTTTATCCATTTTTACCCTGAACCCTTCATTTTTTTTGTTTTTTCCCTTTCTTCTCCCTATTTCTGTGATTTCAGAATTAGGGTTTTTCATTTTATATTGACGCCCAACCCACAGGACGACTTGCATAGTCGAATCCCAATCCATTCGGCCATTGCGTGAATTTTTGAAAAAATGGATTTTTCTTTATTGGTGTGCCCTGCATGCGCCACCGCACCGGTGCTCTGTATTATTATAGCGCACCGGAAAGTTCTGTGTTGTCAAAAAAGTGAAAACATTTTTTTTTAAATCCGTGTACCAAATCTGAAATAGGGCACCAGTGCTCTGTTTAACTAGGAAAGCACCGTACAGTGTATTACACCGTTTTGGTAGTGCGTTTATAATACCCCACGCACCGTTAGGTCTATTACACTATTTTTGTGGTGTGTTTATAATACTGAATGCACCGTACGGTGTATTATATTGTTTTGCGGTGTGTTGTTAATATATCCACGCACCGGCGGTAGTGCAGATTTCATGAAAGGCGCACCGATGTTTATTTTCTACCTGAAAAGTTAAAAATTTATTTATAAATATATTAATGAATGATATGCTACAAGTTTCAGATTGATAAAGAAATGACTGACAATATATCAAGTAACAAAAATACTATTAACACATCAAGAAAAGGCAAAAAGGCAAGTTCTTTGCAAATTCTTTATAAAAAATATTATTTTTGAACTATATGTAACTTTAACTAATATTTATTGTTTACTGTGTATCATGCAGAGCCACAAAATGACGAAGCTTGATATGATTATTTCTGATCTACAACCAGAAGAGCGTAAAATTTTAATGGAAAAATTGCAAAAATATGAATCAGGTGAATGAAACAATATTGTCGATCCAATATGAGTTTATTTTTTTTAATTTTCATTAATAATATACTTAAAATTATTAGATAACATGTGTCAAACATTCTACTAATTCACATCTTTTTAATGTTCTACAGAGACCAACAACTCAGAAAATGAATGTTGTTCTAAGAAAAGAAAAAAAATAGAACATGCAGATGAAAATGAATTGCTCCTAGGCTCATCTTGAGTGGTGCTAGAAGTTAACAAAAGGGGGAAAAACTTTTACAAAGTTTGAGGGATCTAGTGGAACGAATACAACAACGTGCTTTAAATGTAATATATAATCATTGAATTTTTCGATCATTAGGTACAATAAATAAACAATTTAGCATTAAATATTAATTTTCAATAATTTTCTTGCAGAAAAGAAAAGAAAATGGAACCCATTCAGCACATAAAATAGGACGAAAAGGAAGAAAATGGTTGATCTCTATGTTTGTGAGTAATTGTTACTTCCTTATAACAACTTAACTAGATTTCATTTTTTTTTTTTTTAAGTTGTTTTAAAAAAATCATCATTGAATGTCTTCAAACATGTGCTAACATACAAAGAAGAACCATCAGACGAATTGATTGAAATTTGGTCAAATATAGGTTGTGAGTATATGTTGGCATATCAGAATTTAATTGTGGAATTTGTAAGCATCTATCAATCTTGTTTTAATTAGCTCCTTCTATAATTAATAGAACAAAAACATTTTTTATATTAAATATATGATTTGTTATGGGGTATAAAACTTGCAGGAAACAAAGCATGGAACTGCACCAACAGATGAAATTTTGAAAGATGGCATGGTACATGGTTTTGAAAGAATGTGTATAGTTTATGAGGCAATTGTTGCTATGGTACGTCATTTTTATTTTCGATTTACATTGATGTATATTATTTAATATTGGATTTTTCATTATTCTCACCAATTTATATACACTCATTTCAGTTTATTTTTATGTTTGTAGATGGAAAGTGAAGAAGAAGAAAACAATCAACACCCTGAACACAACATTCCTGAAAATAATCCAATTCATGGAAGTAGCTCTAGCAGTGACAGCAGTTCAAGCGAAGAATTATGATCACTATGTAATTTTGATATCAAAGCAAGGCATTTTATTTTTTGAAATATGTCTGTGAAATCAGACATTTTTTTTAATGTAATGGACATAGTGTCGCAATTGAAAGACAAAGGGATACAAATAATTGTCCCATTTTGTATGATAAATACTGTCTTATATATATATATATATATATAATCATAAAATATGTTTTAATTTATTCTATTGCATTCTCCATTGTCGCTATTGCGCTCTCCATTGTCGTTCTCAAATGCACTAATAAAAATTTAATTCATATGAATATTGTTATAAGATTATATATATGTGTCAACTTTTGATGAATAATGAATTTTAAAAAACCACAATAATTTTGATATGATATAACAAATTAATCCAAACAGCACATTCAAATGCATTAATAAAAATGTAATTAATATGAATATTGTTATAAGATGTGTTGACTTTTGATGAATAATGAATTTAAAACAATCACAATAATTGGACTTTCAGAGGTGGATGTTTATAAAAAAACAAAATGAAAACCGGTGCGTTTATGTGTCTATATGCACCGGTGCGTTTATGATTCTATGGGCACTGCACTAATACTGATTCTAGTTATAAATATTGGTGTGTTTGTGTGATAATGTGCACTGGGGCGTTGATGTATCTATAAGCACCGGTGCATTTTTAGATGCCATGTGCACTACATGAATATCGATACCAATTATAAATCTCAGTGTCTTTCTGTGATACGAAGCATCGGTGCCTCATAAAGATACATGCACCGGTGCGCTTATACAACCTATGGGAACTGCTCAAATCCCAAGACCAATTAGAACGGCCCCGTGTGTTGTATCACCAACACCAGGCCCGGTGCTGTTTTTTTATTTAACGGCCCAATGCATTCTCCTTAGACCGCCCCGGTGCGTTTTCTACTGATACGCACTGGTGCGTTAAAACCTGATAAGAGCACAGATGAAAAAACATCTGTAATAACCTCCGACCGCCCATTTTTTTATAGTTGTGTTGAATTTTCATTAAAAGCTCCGTCAAAACCTCCATTACTAGAAACGGATGTGGTAGCATATGTTTTTTTGACAATTTTGGCCAATTTTATAACACTAAAAACCTCCTTTATAACCTCCACTAGAGGGTCTTTTCCTTGTAGTGACATATGGCACACTGATTATATATATATATATATATATATATATATATATATATATATATATATATATATATATATATATATATATATATATATATATATTATCACACGATACTTTCGTCTGTTGGGATATCTGACACAGTGCGTTGGTATGTGCTTGGGGGAGCCTTGGATGAAAGTAATCTATCTTTTTTTTTTAAATTCACGCAAGGGTCGACATGGATTGGGATCCGACTATGCAAGTCATCCCGTAGGTTGGATGTTTTAGGCCTATATATAGCAATACAAACCCTATAAATCTAAAATGAAAAGCCCTAATTTTGAAATCACAGAAAGAGGGAGAAGAAAGGGAAGAAATTGAAAATAATGTAGGGTTTGTTTCTAAAAACGGATTTTTGTTTTTATTTTGTTTCTGAAAATGAAAAAGAAATTGAAATTTTTTTCTTATTGCGTAAAAAAAAAATGCAGAAAAAGTAAAATAAATAATAAACATTGAAATTTTTTTGTTACTGCATAAAAAAAACAATAAACTTTAATCACGAGATCGTTTGAAATTCTATGCTACAGGGTTTGAATCACTAGAGGTTTGGAATTCTGATGGTCTGAATACTTTTGTTCGAACCTATTTCGCTGCTCCACAGTGCTCTTGTGCTCTGTTTGCTCCAATTATGTCTCCTGCAAATATCTGGCTGAATTGTTTTGCAAAAATAGTGAAATAATGAAAAAAATTTAGTATTTAAAGAATTGTTTTATGAAATTGGATTTTCAAAAATATTTTTCCACCCATTTTTTAATTTACCGCTTTTTTCACTTAAAAAAAATAGAGTTGCACTTTTTTTAATTGCGGTTATTCATCACCGGTGCGTCACTTAATAGCACCGCACTGGTGCATCCATTTATAAAATGGCACCGGTGCACAGTAACGAAAATGCACTGGTACGGTGATCTGTACATTAGCACTGATAACAAGAAGTCCATTTTTAAGGCACAAAAATTACTCTTAGGTGTGTGCACCAAAATTTATTGTTTATTTTGCTCAAATGCAGGGAGAAAATATCATAATTATATCGAATGGACAATTCTTCAAAATCCAGTTCGTTCCATAATATTTCTCAAAGTCCATCTTAGATTTCTTCCTATCCATCTTGAGACGTAATATTTACTTCAGATTTTATTTATATTTTAATTATCTAATTGAACTTAAGTTTTTTATCCATGTTAATCATGCACAGCTTAATTAAATTTATAGTATATATAAATTTGCAGGTTCATGCAGATTTAGCATCGAGTTCAGATGCACAAAATATTCAAACAGCTCCAAAATTTCAGAATCTCTTATCAGGAGCAGCATACTGCAATGTGCATTTGGTAGATGAAAATGGACAGCCGCTTCACACTGCCAATTGTAACAATATTGCATCTTCTAGCCACAATCCTGGGACAATGATGGTAATAATTATAATTGTTTGGTATATTGATTAATGTAATCATTTCAATTTCAAACCAATTAATCATGCAATATTGTCAACGTGGTTACTAATTGATATCATATATTTTGTACTAATCATGTTCAAATATATTTTTTTAAATTATTAGGATTATAGTGATGATGAGAGACCCACCTACCATCTTCTGTTGCACCCCACGACAATGTCAAATCGAGAGAAGACTGAATTAAGAGAAAAAATCAGAGAGGAACGATACTAAGAATGGTTGAATCAACCACCGATTCAATTCTTGCTACGTCAAGATTCACCAATTAGGAATGACTAAAGCAATAGTAGTTCTTCACAAGCTGGAAATGGAGGCAATAAAATAGAGGTTGGTATGGATGATTAATTAAGGGATATGACTACCATGGAGACAATTTTGTTAGATGCATTCCAAAATGATGATCAGCTAGGGGATGTCGCTCATATCGATGACATCTTTTTCGAAAGCCTTAAATTTGCTTCCACCACCCCTCTCTTTGGACCTAGCAGTTAGTCAAAGTCTACCTAGTTGGGGACAAAGATGTTACTGTACAACTTGAAAGCAAAGTTTGGCTTGTCGAATACATGTTTCTCAGAAATTTTGAGGTAAGTTATCATAAAGTACTCCCTTATATAAATTTGAAATATAATTAGTACACTGCAATCAACATTACAAATGGTAAATTTTATGAGCGTTAATAATTATGTCGGCATTAATGTACATTTATTAATATATGTTTCCATGATCACCAACTACAGGTTATTCAAAGATAAGGCTCTTCTGAGTGATAATGTCTTGCCCGGTAGCTGCGAAGAAGCAAAGAAATTGTTGAAAATGTTGGGTGTTAAGTACGTATTATATCATGCATGTCCAAATGATTGTATTCTATATAGAGGAGAATATGCAAACAAAGAGATGTGTCTGAAACATGGGCATGGCAGGTATGATAAATAAAAAAATAAGGGTAAATCACGTACTGGTCCTCCTTTTAAGATATTGAGGCACATGCCTATAATCCCAAGGATTCAAAGGCTCTTTCGTTGCAAAGAATTAGCTATGTTTCAGGGATGGCATCCCTCACACAGAAGTGAGTTGGCAGTTATGTGAGTCCAAACTGATTCAATAGCCATGAAGCATATAGATCATATATGGCCTGAAAAATTCAAGCATGAAGTACAAAGTCTACGGCTCAGCATAGCCATGGATGGAATCAACCCGTATTCCCTCCAGAACACCAACTATTCTATTCGGCCTTATTGAAGCCTCAAAAATCGTTGCTTCAAACATTGGGGGAAAACCACCCGGTCTGGACCTTAGAACAGTTCCTTATCCGTTTGGGATGGTGGCTCCGACTGGATTTATAGGACCAGTTTCCTAGTAATGAAAAAGATTGGTGATGGGGTGTTTTTGCAAGTGAATAATGGAACTAACTATCTGAGCTAATATGTCTAACTTAATATATGACTTGAAAATAATTCTAAAACTAACCCGGGTATTAAATATGAATATGACTTAAATATTGTTTCAATTAACAAATAACCATGAAAATGTATTATTTACTTAAAAGAAAGATGCAGTATCATATAATGATAACTCTTTTTAAGAAATTAAACAGAGTTATAATAGCACATCGCATTCATAAATTTATATCGTTTACACACACTATGAAAGATGATATCCCTCTATCTTCAGAAATGATATGATAAAAAAATATTTGAGAAACAAGCATATATAAGCAATAGAAAATTTTAATGAGAATATTTCGTCACATAAAGAAAATAAAATGAAATCGATAGAAATACCAGATACATTTGATATCTTCCCGATGCAATTTGATATTCTGATCCCGTGCTTTAACTTGGAACAATCTTCAAGGTACAGAAATGCAACTCTCAAAAATAATTCACCATGAAATCACAGGAATCTTGTGCTTAGAACAATCTTCAAGGTACAGAAATGCAACTCTCAAAAATAATTCACCATGAAATTACAAGATATGATCCTTTATAAAAATAAGATAGTCAAGGAGTACAGAACTGTATTGTCCAAGCCAAAAAATACTACAAATTCAGGACCCTTTCTAAAATGCTTGAAAGGGGTTTAAATAGGAAATTCAAAAACAAATTAACTAAACTATTGCTAAGAAAGATCATCGGAGATCCGAGAATAGACTTGTGATATCCAATAAAATAGATTCTTTGAATTTATTCAATATCCAATGTGCCAAGTTGGCAGATTTTAAGCTTATCCTTAACTTCTGTTGGATGACTCAGCCTCGAATGCAACTGACTGGTGTATGTGGCATCGGAGAGCTCTGGAATGATGAAATTGATGGCATTAGAAAGGCATTTGATTGCCATCTGCTGACTGTGTGGTTTAATCAAATGTGTCCATAAGACATCCCATGTAATTTCTTGTATTTTACTTATTTTTTTATTCTGATTGATTGATTCCTGCTTCCACCTAGTATCAGTTTCTCTTACCCTTGGCAGCTTTCCTGGAGTACAATATGAAATTAAATTAGTTGCATATAGACTATCATTAACCAATTGCGTCAGATTTTTCATTATGGCTCTTGCTCTTGATGTAGCACGTTCTTCTTTAATCATCTGTTTTTCCCATTCAGCAAATAAAATTTCTTTATGTGATGCTTCAATTCTAGGAAGATTTGCAATTTTACCCTGTTCTGTTTCATGCCATGTGATAAATTTTGAAATCTTCTCATCCGCACTTTCAATTTCTAACCTTGTATTGACTGATTCGTCAATGAGAGATGATGTTATTTCACAAAGGGATTCAGCTTGTGATATTTTCTGGAATAGATCATTCAATTTTTGTGACAACAACTTACTCACTTCAAGGGCTTTTGTCTTGAACTGGTCCAAATTAGGATAATCCCTGAATTTATCGAGTTTTGCTTGAAATATTTTATTTTTCTCCTCTTTGGCAGCCTTTTCATTTTGCAGCAATGTCTGAAATTTGGATATCTCTTGAGACAACTGTTGTTGTTTATTTAAAGCTTGTTGATCAAGCTTCTTCTTTTCAATACTCAATTTTTCTTCTAATTGTTTGACTCTGAGTCTTTCTTCTTCCAACTGTTACTCTAACTGTAATATCTTTTTGCTGATCACATGTTGTTCTTTCTTCTAATAATGATATCTATAAGTCTTTTTGTTTTACCAATTGAGTGATTTCAGTAGCTTTATCTATAGTGGCTGCACTATAGCCACCTGCATATTGTGATAGTTTGGTAAGATCCTCTGAAGGATTTACTTCAGTGTTCTTCCAAACAACATTCATTAATTCAACTTGTGGAGTTGCAAGTGGTCCTTGATCAATCCTCCTTCTCTTTCTTTGTTTTCTGACAACAGCCCTATGCTTAGGGATGTAAAAGATATCCAGAGGAGGTATGTCTTCAACTCTCAGCACAATTTCTTCAGATTGGTCTTCAGGAATGATCTCAATATCTTGAGAGTCATTTTTATTAATTTGGGAACTGCCCTGGTCTCCTATCTCTTGAGAAAATTGTTCATATTCTTTTAACAATTTTTCGTTAATATGAGTTTCAGCAGAATCTCCATCTTTCTCACTGGTATTCTCTTTTTCAAGTTGATCATTGGGCTTATTACCTGTATCTTCTTTTTAAGAGTGCACATCAGGCTTGCTACCTGTATTCTCCTTCTCTGACTGCACATTAATTTTGTTGGTTGTCACTTCTTTCTCTATTTTGCTGGTTGTATCTTCCTTTTTCTTTTGTTCTATTTCAATACTTTTATTTGCTTGAAAAGGAATCCTCAGCTGGTCAAGGGGAACTTTAAGTAATCTCTAGCTTCTGAACTGTATAAATTTATTTTTATCTTCTGCTTGAAACTTAGATTTATCCAGATCATAAACTTGGGAAAATTTCTCAATTGAGACAAATAAATCATCAAATTCATCAGCTTCATGTTCAAAATTAGCGATTTGGACCATAGTTGTGAAATCAAAAGCTACTTTATTTGGATCATATTGTCTGCCTGGAACAGTTGCAAGCTTAAGATCTCTTATCTTCAGGACTTATTTTTCAACCTGCTTAAAATCATTTAGGGTATAGGTTCCACAATGGAAAGGAAAGGTAGGCCACATCAATTTTTTGGAATTCCTTAAAATTCTGGACATTCCCTTTTCGGTCAACTGGTAAGCTATTTCTTGATCCAATAGTTTATCGGGGACATATAAGGGCAAGATGTGAGTTTCAGCAATGCTTCCAAATATCTTGATATAAGTGAACTTTTCCTCCTCGAACCAATTTTCGACTAGGGTTAAATCAAGTTTTGCCTTATCTGAGAGTCGAGGAGGGGGTTGGTTAAAAATAGCTTGATAAATAGGCAACATGTAGCCATGGAAAACTCTGTATACATGGTTCTTGAAATGGGCTTTGCACAAATATTTATGATAGATGTGTATAGGAGTAGGATCCTGAGGAGTCCACTTCCATCCCAAAATAGAAAACTTAGAATTAAAGCATAAGGCATCTAAAATGTAGGCACAGAAATGAAATGGGGGTGTAGCTCCAGTATGCTTATTTCTCCTATAATCCATAATTTTATTTTCTATTTTGTCATATAAAATAACTAACCAATCCATAATAATAGAACCTACAACGGTCTCAATCAGGGGTACCATTTGAATAGAAAACCTTGCAGAATTATCATTCCCAAAAAGTTTGCACATCATGGCAGAAACATAACAATACGGGGGTGTGAGAGACTCTACAGAAGACATACCTGAGGTCTCATTCTTATGTTTATCTAGAGCTTGTCTCCATTGCCTGATAGGGTCTGACTCTATTTCGTTGCTTGAAGCAAAATCCTCTATGAAAGCTTTGTTGTAGGTGTTCTGAGGTTCTGGTAGATGGTACATTGCCTTGATGTCTTCTTCTCTAAAATACCCAAACATCTTTCCCCCAACAGTAACAAATTTTCTGTCTGTGATGGTTGTGGTTTCTATTACCCATCGTATTTTATCATAGTATGGAAATACACTTGCCCGAGATGCAATTCTATGGAGAAAATAATTTGCCAGTTCTTTAAGGGGATTATCATCTGAATCTGATTCTTCATCTGGCACCGTCGCCTTTAATTCTGTAACTGTAGGGTTTTCTGCTTCAATCAAGTTATAGACTTCTTCCCAGGAAAGCTTTCCGAGACCTTGGCATGTAGTATCTGTAACTAGCTTTATTTTTACTAGCTTTTCCTTTGGCATGATGGTAACCTTTGTGACGGCAGCAGATCGCGATTTCTTAAGCTTTTTTGACATTTTATCTTTCTGGTATTGTCTTGACGGTTCTGCGAATAAGTGAAATTGTTGTTCTACGAACCTATGAATGAGAAAATCCTCTTAGAAGCGAGAAGAAATCATGTCAGAATAAACACCAGTAAGTAAAAAGGAAATCATTTAAAGAACAATATTGCTAAAGATTTTATTCGTGATTCAAAATTGATTAACTCCGTATTAAAATTCAATGCCCTTAAGGAAAGTCACATTCACGCATTACTTGTCATAATTCGTTTGATTTTCCATTTAAATGATAGTCATACATCGGGGATCGGCAATATCAAAATTCCGACGTAAGAATTACCTTTTGGAACTTCCGATTGCGATTTGTCGATGAGTGATATGTGCAAAGCACTTAATAGCGATTGATAATAAATTATGGTTTATCGCATCGGATTGTTCAAAAGAAAAGCCAAAATACATACCATGTTTTTTACCGATTTGCGATTTGCGATAAAGTCATGTCGCATCGGATCTTTCCAAGGGAATGGAATTTTAATATGACTTTGCCGAAATGCGACTGCGATTATAGTGGGGTCCATTGCATCAGAACATCTATAAAGCAAGAAACTGTGATGTTGATGCGCTGAAATGTGATTGCGATTGAGATTACATTGCATCGGAGTTTCTCAAATAGACCAAACGACATATGACTTATCCGAAATGCGATTACCGATAAGTATCATCGCACCGGAGTTTTGCAAAGAAGATATGAAAAAATAATACTCCTTCGATTTGCAACTTGTGATTTGCTTTATTGGATCGGACTTTTTGAAAAGGATAACACTTAGAATTTTTGCAATGCGATATAAGTCTTATGATTTGATTGGATTGGAATTACTTTGATATCACATTTTTTATTTGCATTTGGAATTAAGCGATATGAAAATGATGTTTTGTGTGTTTTTAACAATGAATCTTTTTATTGTTTTTCTTATGAGAATCAGATTTCCTTAAAGTTTTATTCCAATCTAGAAAGAAAAGGGATCCTATTTCTTATTGAATTTTAACATAAAAATTTAGAAATGGGGAGGGTTGTTGTACAGTACAACAATTGGCGATTCACTAGAAGAAACAGTTATCCCTGAAAAAATGAACATTATACTTTTAGTAAGTAAAAAGTTTTAAAGATAATGAAAACTATCTTAGAAAAATTTAAATAAAATCTAACTTTGAAAAAGAAATAAAAAATCACCTACAATCTCTTTCGAATTCCTCAAAAATAAAAACATTTTTGGTTTTATCAAGCTTTGATTGGTTGATAAGGATAAAGTAGGGGACCCCTCCGTTCTTTGCTTTTTGATTGACTCTATTGTCATAGGTAGTGCCTCTGCTTCCCACAAAAGTTCATAGTCTTGACAGGGTTACCTTTTAACCATTAATCATTCATTGTCCCATCCATCTAAGATCATGACTCTTTAAAAGATAAATTCATAAGATATACTATCTTGTGTTTTTCTCTTTTTCTTTTAATTTAAAAGCCATTGTTCTGGTTTGGTATCCAATTGATAAAAATTCCACTCACTAGTTGTAATCAAACTGAACAAGCTGGCTCATGATGAGACCCCTTGTCTTATAATTATAAGCCATTACCCTGTTTTGGTATGCAGTGGTGGTAATGTCAGTTTAATACTTCTTATGATCATGGTAAGCAGGCTCGTGATGAGACCTCTTATATTTTATTACTAGACAAATAATTTTTTAGAATTACATTCTAAAAAATCACAACCTTAATGGATGGGGTGAATGATTTTCTCCTTAGGAGTCAATGGATGACAATTTTTTAGAGTTTTAAGTGTCAAAATTGGAGAAGTCTTTACTTTTGATAGATAACCTTTCTCTGCTTAACAAAATTATAATGATTTACAATATTTTCAAGTTTTCGGAAGATTTTGCCAATGTTTTAAACAGATTTTCAAAGTTTAATATTTTATTTTAACTATCCAAAACTGTAATCATTTCCTTAAAAATTCTTATTTACATCAATAAGTATTTATAATATTTTCTCAAAGAAATTTTCAAATAGTAAAAAGTCAATTAAAGATTATTAACAACCTTATTTGTAAACAAACAAACTTGCATAATGGAATATGTATAGGTAAGAAGGGGTTACCTTCCTAAGAAAAGAATTTTTTCAAGATAAGACCATTCACAGGAAGAGATTTTCTCTTTCCTGTTAAATCTTGAAATATGAATGTTGATGAGCCTATATTTTCAACAATCTGAAATGGTCCAAGCCACATCTTTTGGAATTTGGTATGTTTACCTTTATCTTCATGTGCTTTGTCCCATTTTAGAACAAGATCACTAATTTGCAAAGTTTTGGATCCTGTAGAACTTGAATCAAAAGAAAATTTTATGAGTTGTTGATTTTTGGTATGAACACTTTTAGCTTTCTCTCTATCTTCTTCTAACTTAAGAATTTGATCAAATCTCAATTGAAGAGATGATGAAGGGTTCTCTTCAATGAATTGGACTAGGGCTAGAGATGGAAGTACAAGGTTTGATGGTATAACAACTTCTTTTCCATAGACTAGATTAAAAGGTGAAGTTCCTATTGAGGCTTTTTGAGTTATGCAATCAGCCCAGAGTGCAAAAATTAAAGACTTATGCCAATTCTTTTGGCTCTGATCGATTGTTCTTTTGATGATTTTGATGAGATTTTTATTCGTTGATTCAGCTAAACCATTACCTTGTGGATAATAATTTGCTAAATATTTCAATTTGAAACCTCTCTTGATTGCAAATTCCATTATACTATTTCCATAAAAATAAGATGCATTGTAAAAAACAAGGGCATTAGGTACACCAAACCTGGTAATGATGAATTGATCAATGAGTTCAATGATTGCATTAGAATTGGCTACCTTTAAAGGAATTGCTTCTACCCACTTTATAAAGTAATCCGTTGTTGTAAGGATGTATATGTGTTGTTTGGAAGAATGTAGAACAATTTCTCCAATAATATCAAGTCCCCATTTTTCAAATGGTTTCTCAATATTTACTGGTTGTAAAGGAAAGGTTGGTTTCCTTTGTCTCTCACTAGCAGTTTGACAAGTCTCGCATTTCCTTACATAGTCATGTGCATCTTTGAACAAGGTAGGCCAATAGTAACCAGCATGGAATATTTTGTGGGCTGTAGTGTCTCCTCCAAAATTTCCACCTGCTGGTCCATCATGTAATTCCTGCAACACCTTGTGTGCTTCAGTTTTTTCAAGACATCTTAATAGAATGGAATCATAATTTCTTCTAAATAACACATCATCAATGATTTCAAAGTGTTTGGATTTTAATCTTAAAGCGCGCTTGTTTTTATAACTGAGATTAGAAGGAGCATACCCATTTTTCAAATAAAATATCAGATCAGCATATTGAGATTCAGAATCTATAATACTTATCTAATTTACTTGAACAGTATTATCTTGATCTTGATGTTCTGGTATGTTGGAAGCTCCTGCTAACAATCTATAAAAACCTTGTCCTATAACAATTTTGGCTGGATTAATATCAATATCATACTCTTCTAAAGTTGTTACCCAATTAGCTCTCTTTTCTCCTACTTCCTTTTGTATTAACAATTGTCTCACCGCAGAGAATGGGACAATTATTATTGCATGTGTCTTCAGGAGAAATGGTCTAAAATGTTGGATTTATTTAAACACAGCAAAGGCTTTTTTTTCTACATTGGAGTAATTAAGTTTGGCTCCTTGCAGATTAGAGCTAAAGAAATAGATTGGTGCTTCTACTTGTTGATCATTGGGTTGTGTCAAAACGGCAGCATAGGATGTTTCAGTAGCTAAAGTATACATAATGAAATGTTTAGAAAAATCAGGAGTATTCAATGTAGGTGCATTAATGATCGCATGTTTGATTGAATCGAAGGCTTCTTTTTCTTTATGCAACCATTTGAAAACTAAATTTTTCTTTATCATATTCTGCAAAGGTAAAACTATTTGAGAAAAATCAGGAATAAATTTCTTCACAAAATTGATCTATCCCAAAAAGGATTGCATGGATTTCTTGTTATGTGGTAAGGAAATATCAGAAATTTCTTTCACTCTATTGGGGTCAATATATATGCCATCCTTAGACACAACAAATCCTAAGAGCTTTCCTTCATTGAGAGCAAAGAAATATTTCTTTGGATTAAAAGAAATGCCAAACCTTCTACATCGTTCAAATATATGTTTCAAATCATGCAGATGATTAGCTCTTTTCTTTGAAAAGACAGTTATGTCATCAAGATAGATAACAACTGATCTATTAATCAACCCTTTGAATGCTATATCCATGGCTTTCTGGAATGTAACTCCTGCATTGATCAAACCAAAAGGTATTTTTTGGTAGGCATAAGTTCCCCACTTGGTTCTGAAGGTAGTTTTCAGCCTATCATCCGGATGTACCAATATTTGGTTATAACCTGAAAAACCATCAAGAAAAGACATTAGTTCAGAACCAGCTACTTTTTGAAGTATTTGTTCCATTGTTGGTAATGGGAAGTTATCCTTTTGACATGCCTTGGTTCAGATTTCTAAAATCAATACAAATTCTAATATCTCCATTCTTCTTCCTGACAGGCACCATGTTTGAGACCCAACTAGAATGTCTTACAGGAAAAATAATTTTCGTCTTCAAAATTTTATTCAATTCTATTTTGAATTGAATTTCTAGATTGGGATGAATTTTTCTCAACTTCTATTGCATTGGTTTTACATCGGAAAGCATTGGAATTGTATGTTGAATGACAGAAGTATCATAAGTTTTCAAATCTTCATAATTCCAAGCAAAGACATTTTTATACTTATTCAGAAGCTTGATGAAAGCAATCATTTCCTTTGAAGTTAACTCGAGTCCTAAATTAACATTTTGTGGTTTAGACTCAGTACCAAGATTTACTAATTCAAACTTCAAAGTAGAACTTTGAAGTTTGGCATTGGTAACCTTTTTGAATCTATCTTTGATATCATATAGATCTTCAAGTTTAACTACAGATCTAGGAATAGGATTTTCATTGTCTTTTGATGTGTTTTGAAGATCATGATCACTTTCATCAATGATTTGGTCATCATAATATTTTTCTGAAGTCAATAAATTTAAGATATCTTCATCATGATAGAATACTTTCCAATTGGTGACATTATCAGGTACAGAAGGTCAAAAATTTAATTCAACTGAAAACCTATCTGGACTATAATCCTCAGCTGGGAGAAGCTTGGAAGCAACATTAGATAATAAATCAGCTGCTGAATTCTGAGTTCTAGGGATAGAAGAGATGTTGAATGCTAAAAATTGAGTCGTAAGATCTTTAACAAGGGATTTATAATGTTTTAAATGATCTGAAAGATAATGGATAATGTTCCTTACCTGTCTGATAACAATTTCAGAATCACCATAGAATTTCAGGTTTTTAACATTCAACCCTATTGCTTTATAAAGCCCTTGGATCAAGGCTTCATATTCAACAGTGTTATTCGTACACTCAAACTCTAGTCTGCATGACAGCATAGTTTTTTCTCCCTCTGGATCAACTAAAATGCATCCGGCTCCTGCGCCATCGTTGGATTTTGATCCATCAAAATACAAAGACCAAAATAAAGACTTATCTACAATTTTATTTACATATTGATCAGAAAAATTAACGCATCTTGAAGAATCGGTTTGTGAAAAATTTTCAATTTGTGAAGTAAAAGTATTTACAGAAAAAGGTGATTCAGGTGCTGTGAAATTTCCAAGGAATGATTCAGCAGAATAACCTCCGAGAATGTTGTTATTAAAAGCCACAAGTTCATTTTCTTGTTTAAATTTTGTCACAGTATGCATCATGTGTTTTTATCTCTCAACCTTGATTTGATTTGGTTTCCCTTTGTGGGGAAGCCACATGTGAGAATAATCAGTGGCGATATAACCATTAAGCTTTGCAGACCAATCCCTGCTTAATATTAATCCATAAAACTCAGAATATCTACAATTAATATATCAATTCTCTGGACTATCCTGGAATCAGAGGCTAACCTAATAGTGACTGAATTAATTTCTCCCACAACTTGCACTTTAGTCCGATCTAATTGAACAATATGAACTGCAGATTTTTGGGGTTCAATGTTTAATTTTGAGCATACTGAAGTAGGCATTATATTTGATGATGCTACTGGATCTATCAAGAAATTATGTAAATTCTCGTTGTATATCTCATAATTCAAGAGAAAAGGAGGTGTCTGAGAATTGGATATTTCTCCAATAAGAACAGTATCAGTAGCATCTACTTTATCTGGTGGCTTACCTGATCCTTTGGCTGCTTTGGCAACTACACCACTTGGTAGAGGAGAAATAGTTGTTACATTTAATTCTTTCAATAACAACCTTTGTTGATGCTTGATTTTACTGAGTTCATGCAAAGAAATATTTGCTATGGTCTTCGTCATGTCTTCAATAATGTTATAATCCATAGAATCAGATACTACCAAAGTTTTAGATGTTGTTGTAGGAGGATTAGAATATGATGGTTGATTTTGAGTAGGCAAAGGAGAAGCTTTATTTACAGGATATTTGTCTTTGGTAGTCGGAGTTGAAATTTTCTTCTTGGGGACTATTTGAACAGGTTCTGTTGTAGCTTTACTTCTTGTACTTACTGACAGGGCTTCTTGTTCCTTTTCATTGTCTAAGTTAGGCAAAATGAAATCCCACATCCCATGTAATTCAGCTATTTCCTCTTCTTCTTCTTCTTCTGATAATGGAGGTGTATCTTCTTCTTCATCTTCTTCTAAATCTGACTCTACATTGATATTGAATTGGGTGGTTTAGATTCAATTTTCCGATTTCTTTTGAAGTTCCTAAAAGATCTATTGGTGGAAGTTTCTGCTTCTTGTTTTTTAATTTTGACCATTTCATTGGAAAAAGTCTTCAGAACTTTCTGTAAGCCTTCCATATCATATGGATCCCTAGGTGTTTTCTTCTTTGAATCATCATTGAAACTAAATTTTTTGGATTTTCTTTCCTCATTAGCATTCTTTTTATCCAAAGCAATAATCTGTCGCTCAACTGCAATTGCTTCTTTAATGTTTTTAGCTAAGGTAGGTTTAGCAGCTATATCTAAAAAAATGGCTATATTTGAAGGAAAAGTTGTTATATACCATTCACTTCGAACTTTCTCACTGGGTTTTGAGGTTGTAGGAATTTTATTCAAAATTTTGTTGAATCGGGAATTAAAATCTTTGATGGGTTCTTTGGATTCTGCACTCAAATTGGAGAGATCGTTAATTAGAGTTTCTATTGATCTATCATCTCCAAATTTGGTTAAGAAATATTCCTGGAAAATATCCCAACTTGTAATAGATCCTTATGGTAATGAAAAATACCAAGATCCTGCTGCCCCTTGTAAAGTATAAGGGAATAACTTAACCACAACATCTTCATGTTTTACTACATTTAAATTTACAGATAACATAAAGTTATTAATGTGTTCTTCTGCTTGTATACCAAGGTCAGGACTAAATTTTGGCAGCCATTTTCAGGATGATCTAGAAAATCATGCAAAGGTGCAGGCATTTAAACTGCTCCTGGATTGGTCCATGGTCTTTGTGCCATTGTTGTGATAACGGTTGAGGGACTTGAAGAGACAACTAGTGTTTGAGTAGAGGTTGTTGGAATAACTGTACTCTTCTGGGTTTGAGTTTGGGAAGAAGATGAGTGAGTTTGTGATGAAGAAATAATATCACTACCTGATTCCGACGGTGTTTTTCTGGTTTTAACTCAACTAGGTAAAGGAAATCCCTTTAGAGGAATACCAAGTTTTTCACTTTGTGACCTAGTAAGAGGTTTTGAAGATATGAATTGTGAAGTAACACTACCTTCGGATAATTAAGACTCTTCTAAATATAATGAGAACCCTTGGATTTTATGAACTAAATCTTGTATTTCAGGGGACTCAGGAGGTTGTTTGTCTGACAAATCTAAAGTAGTGGGTGTATTGATTTTCTTCTCAATTTCTTCCCTAGAGATTTGAGATGTAGAGGAAATTGAAGAAGGTGATGAGGGTGAATTGCTCCTGGAATGGCCTGTAGATTTGTATTTACTTGCCATTAATAGCTTAGGCCCTCCTTCTAGCGCCAAAAATGTTGAAGCCTCAAAAATCGTTGCTTCAAACATTGGGGGAAAACCACCTGGTCCGGACCTTAGAACAATTCCTTATCCGTTTGGGATGGTGGCTCTGACTGGATTTATAGGACCAGTTTCCTAGTAATGAAAAAGATTGGTGATGGGATGTTTGTGAAAGTGAATAATGGAACTAACTATCTGAGCTAATCTGTCTAACTTAATCTATGACTTGCAAATAATTCTAAAACTAACCCAGGTATTAAATATGAATACGACTTAAATATTGTTTCAATTAAAAAATAACCATGAAAATGTATTATTTACTTAAAAGAAAGATGCAGTATCATATAATGATAACTCTGTTTAAGAAATTAAACAAAGTTATAATAGCACATCGCATTCATAAATTTATATCGTTTACACACACTATGAAAGATGATATCCCTCTATCTTCAGAAATGATATGATAAAGAAATATTTGAGAAACAAGTATATATAAGCGATAGCAAATTTTAATGAGAATATTTCATCACATAAAGAAAATAAAATGAAATCGATAGAAATACCATATACATTTGATATCTTCCTGATGCAACTTGATACTCTAATCATGCGCTTTAACTTAGAACAATCTTCAAGGTATAGAAATGCAACTCTCAAAAATAATTCACCATGAAATCACAGGAATCTTGCGCTTTAACTTAGAACAATCTTCAAGGTACAGAAATGCAACTCTCAAAAACAATTCACCATGAAATCACAAGATATGATCCTTTATAAAAATAAGATAGTCAAGGAGTATAGAAATGTATTATCCAAGCCCAAAAATATTACAAATTCAGGACCCTTTCTAAAATGCTTGAATGGGGTTTAAATAGGAAATTAAAAAACAAATTAACTAAACTATTTCTAAGAACGATCATGGGAGATCCAAGAATAGACTTGTGATATCCAATAAAACAGATTCATTGAATTTCTTCAATATCCAATGTGCTAAGCTGGTAGATTTTAAGCATATCCTTAACTTCTGTTGGATGACTCAGCCTTGAATGCAACTGACTGGTATATGTGGCATCGGAGATCTCTATAATGATGAAATTGATGGCATTAGAAAGGCATTTGATTGCCATCTGCTGACTGTGTGGTTTAATCAAATGTGTCCATAGGACATCCCATGTAATTTCTTGTATTTTACTGATTTTTTGATTCTGATTGATTGATTCCTGCTTCCACCTAGTATCAGTTTCTCTTACCCTTGGCAAATTTCCTGGAGTACAATCTGAAATTAAATTAGCTGCAAATAGACTATCATTAACTAATTTTGTCAGATTGTTCATTATGGCTCTTGCTCTTGATGTAGCACGTTCTTCTTTAATCAACTGTGTTTCCCATTCAGAAAATAAAATCTCTTTATGCGATGCTTCAATTCTAGGAAGATTCACAATTTTACCGTGTTATGTTTCCTGCCATGTGATAAATTCTGAAATCTTCTCATCGGCAATTTCAATTTCTAGCCTTGTATTAATTGATTCGTCAATGAGAGATGATGTTATTTCACAGAGGGGTTCAGCTTGTGATATTTTCTGGCATAGATCATTCAATTTTTGTGACAACAACTTACTCACTTCAAGGGCTTCTGTCTTGAACTGGTCCAATTTAGGATAATCCCTGAATTTATCCAGTTTTTCCTGAAATATTTTATTTTGCTCCTCTTTGGCAGCCTTTTCATTTTGCAACAGTGTCTACAATTTGGATACCTCTGGAGACAATTGTTGTTGTTTATTTAAAGCTTGTTGATCAAGATTCTTCTTTTCAATACTCATTTTTTCTTCTAATTGTTTGACTCTGAGTCTTTCTTCTTCCAACTGTTGCTCTAACTGTAATATTTTTTTGCTGATCACCTGTTGTTCTTTCTTCTAATAATGTTATTTTTAAGTCTTTTTTTTTACCAATTGAGTGACTTCAGTAGCTTTATCTATAGTAGCTGCACTATAGGCACCTGCATATTGTCATAGTTTGGTAAGATCCTCTGAAGGATTTACTTTAGTGTTATTCCAAACAACATTCATTAATTCAACTTGTGGACTTGCAAGTGGTCCTTGTTCAATCCTCCTTCTCTTTATTTCTTTTCTGCCAACAGCCCTATGCTTAGGGCTATAAAAGATATCCAGAGGAGGTATGTCTTCAACTCTCAACACAATTTATTCAGATGGGTCTTTAGGAATGATCTCAATATCTTGAGAGTCATTGTTATTAATTTGGGAACTGCCCTGGTCTCCTATCTGTTGAGAAAATTGTTCATATTCTTTTAACAACTATTCGTTAATATGAGTTTCAGTAGAATCTCCATCTTTCTCACTGTTCTTCTCTTTTTCAAGTTGATCATCGAGATTATTACCTGTATCTTCTTTTTCAAACTGCACATCAGGCTTGCTACCTGTATTCTTCTTCTCTGACTACACATTAATTTTGTTGGTTGTCACTTCTTTCTCTGTTTTGTTGGATGTATCTTCCTTTTTCTTTCGTTCTATTTTAATACTTTTATTTGCTTGTAAAGGAATCCTTAGCTGGTCAAGGGGAAATTTAAGTAATCTCTGGCTTCTGAACTGCATAAATTTATTCATATCTTCTACTTGAAACTTAGATTTAGCCAGATCATAAACTTGGGAAAATTTCTCAATTGAGACAAATAAATCATCAAATTCATCAGCCTCATGTTCAAACTTAGCAATTGGGACCATAGTTGTGAAATCAAAAGCTACTTTATTTGAATCATATTGTCTGCCTGGAACAATTGCAAGCTTAAGATCTCTTATCTTAAGGACTTGTTTTTCAGCATGCTTAAAATCATTTAGGGTATAGGTTTCACAATGGAAAGGAAAGTTAGACCACATCAATTTTTTGGAATTCTTTAAGATTATGGACATTCCCTTTTCAGTCAACTGGTAAGCTATTTCTTGAGCCAATAGTTTATCGAGGACATATAAGGGCAAGATGTGAGGTTCAGCAATGCTTCCAAATATCCTGATATAAGTGAAATTTTCCTCCCTGAACCAATTTCCAACTGGGGTTAAATCAATTTTTGCCTTATCTGAGAGTTGAGGAGGGGGTTGGCTAAAAATAGCTTGATAAATAGGTAACATGTAGCCATGGAAAACTATGTATACATGGTTCTTGAAATGGGCTTTCCACAAATATTTATGATAGATGTGTATAGGAGTAG
This sequence comes from Pinus albicaulis, assembly GCA_034641835.2. NCBI lineage: Eukaryota > Viridiplantae > Streptophyta > Pinopsida > Pinales > Pinaceae > Pinus > Pinus albicaulis. The sequence continues at coordinate 697,074,082 of CM076580.1, forward strand.
GATCCTGAGGAGTCCACTTCCATCCCAAAATAGGAAACTCAGAATTAAAGCATAAGGCATCTAAAATGTAGGCACATAAATGAAATGGGGGTGTAGCTCCAGCATTCTTATTTCTCCTATAATCCAGAATTTTATTTGCTATTTTTTTAGATAAAATAACTGACCAATCCATAATAACAGAACCTACAGCGGCCTCAATCAGGGGTACCATTTGAATAGAAAACCTTGCAGAATTATCATTCCCAAAAAAATTTCACATCATGGCAGCAACATAACAATATGAGGGTGCAAGAGACTCTACAGAATACATACCTGAGGTCTCATGCTTATGTTTGTATGGAGCTTGTCTCCATTTCCTGATAGGTTCTGACTCTATTTCATTGCTTGAAGCGAAATCCTCTATGAAAGCTTTGTTGTAGGTGTTCTGAGGTTTTGGAAGATGGTACATTGTCTTGATTTCTTCCGCTCTAAAAGACCCAAACATATTTCCCCCAACAGTAAAAAATGTTCTGTCTATGATGGTTGTGGTTTCTATTACCCATCGTATTATATCATAGTATGGAAATACACTTGCTCGAGCTGCAATTCTATGGAGAAAAGAATTTGTCAGTTCTTTAAGGGGATTATCCTCTGAATCTGATTCTTCATCTGGCACCATTGCCTTTACTTCTGTAACTGTAGGGTTTTCTGCTTCAAGCAAGTTATAGACTTCTTCCCAGGAAATCTTTCCAAGACCTTGGCATGTAGTATCTGTAACTAGCTTTATTTTTACTGGCTTTTCCTTTGGCATGATGGTAACCTTTGCGACGGCAGAAGCTTGCGATTTCTTAAGCTTTTTTAACATTTTCTCTTTCTGGTATTGTCTCGACAGTTTTGCGAATAAGTGAAATGATTGTTCTATAGACCTATGAATGAGAAAATCCTCTTAGAAGCGAGAATAAATCAAGTCAGAATAAACACCATTAAGTAAAAAGGAAATCATTTAAAGAACAATATTGCTAATTTTTTTTTTCCTGATTCAAAATTGATTAACTCCGTATTAAAATTCAATGCCCTTAAGGAAAGTCACATTCACGCATTACTTGTCATAATTCATTTGATTTTTCATTTAAATGATAGTCGTACATCGGGGATCGGCAATATCAAAATATCGACGTAAGAATTACCTTTTGGAACTTCCAATTGCGATTTGCCGATGAGTTATATGTGCAAAGCACTTAATAGTGATTGATAATAAATGATGGTCTATAGCATCAAACTGTTCAAAAGGAAAGCCAAAAGACATACCATGTTTTTTACCAATTTGCGATTTGCAATAAAGTCATGTCGCATCGGATCTTTCCAAGGGAATGGAATTGTAATATGACTTTGCCGAAATGGGATTGCGATTGTAGTGGGTTCCATCACATCGGAACATTTATAAAGCAAGAAACCGTGAAGTTGATGTGCCGAAATGCGATTGAAATTGAAATTACATCGCATCGGAGTTTCTCAAATAGACCAAACGACATATGACTTATCCGAAATGCGATTACTAATAAGTCTCATCGCATCGAAGTTTTGCAAAGAAGATATGAAAAAATGATACTCCTCTGATTTGCGACTTGTGATTTGCTTTATCGCATCGGACCTTTTGAAAAGGATAACACTTAGACTTTGTGCGATGTGATATAAGTCTTATGATTTGATTGGATCGGAATTACTTTGGTATCACATTTTTTATTTGCATTTTGAATTAAGTGATATGCAAGTGATGTTTTGTGTGTTTTTAACAATAAATATTTTTATTGTTTTTCTTATGATAATCGGATTTCCTTAAAGTTTTATTCCAATCTAGAAAGAAAATGGGTCATATTTCTTATTGAATTTTAACATAAAAATTTAGAAATGGGGAGGGTTGTTGTACATACAACAGGCCTGTAGTAGTGATCAATAACAATATCCCCCCATGGTTGTCTGTGAAGAATGAACATCTTATTTTGGCTCTCATAGTCCCTAGTAGAAGAAAAGTGAAGAATATGGATGTCTACTTACAACCACTGGTAGACGAATTGAAGGAATTATGGGATGGGATAAATGTATACAATATATCAAGACCCATCGCAACAGAGAGGAGTTTTACATTGTATGGCATATGTGCTTACATGATACATGATTATCTAGGCTTAGGAGTTTGTGCTGGTAAATTATATGTTTAATTTATTTATTTTTTTATATACGTAACAATATTATTTCACATATTAGTTATTTAATTCGTTGTAATTTTTCTGATCTTCATGATATTCTTCAACTTACCATGCATATTAATTGTATACAATAATCTCGCAGGTCTTGTAACAAAAGGGTATTTTGGATGTAAACATTGTGGACCTTCTCTGAAAGCTAGATGGTCTAAGGACCTACAAAAGCCAGTGTATGATTGCTCCAGGGTATTCCTCCCATAAGAACACCCTTACAGAAGAGAAACATATTCTTTCAATGGTAAATGAGAGAGAACCCAAAGGCCTCCAATAATGACACCAGCTGAATGGCTTAGAGGATATGAGAGAGAGAAGGAGAAGGAGTTCATAGAAATTTTCGATTCAAATGGGGAGCCTATGTTCGATGATCCATAATTCTTTGAGACCTATGTTGAGAAATTTCCCATTGGGATGAAAAGGAAATCTATCTTTTATAACCTCCCATATTGGGAGCATCTTAAGATTACCCACTTATTGGATCCCATGCATATATTTAAAAATGTTTCATCTTCTTTATGGAGGCACTTATCATCAAGGCAAAGTGACACATTGGTTGTTAGGAAAGATCTTATTACTTCAAAAACTAAAAAGAAACATTGGCCAAGACTATTAGAAATTAGGGGATCAGAGGCAGGTGCTGGTCCCTCTAATTTGTGGTTTTTAAAAGAAGGTGATGTCCCATGGATTTTTAAAAAAGATGATATTTATTTGGCAAAGGAAGTTATAATGGGTGTGAGGGTGCCAACTTCATATGGGTCTTCACTACAGCGCTGCTTCACCGTGGATGACCATTTTTCGGGGTTGAAATCGCATGACCATTTGACTTCTAAGAGTACGTATAATGTCAAAAGTATGATTTTATTATTTGTTATATTAATCAATTTTATCCCATGTGGGGATCATAAAACATAACTAATTTTTGTATATTATTGCACATGTTTATAACTTGCAATGTCATTATCCTTTGTTTGTGCGTGGGTGTGTGAAACATGAATTCCCTCAAGACCTAGGACGTGCCATATCTAAATTATCTAAATTTTTACGTTGGATCACGTCAAAGGAGATTCATATGGCTAGCATTCCACGGTGGCGTCAAGAGATAGTTGAGATTGTTTGTATGTCTGAGAAGGAGCTTCCAACGAGTTTCATGGACTTACAGGTTCATCTTCTAATCCACCTATTAGATGAGGTTGAATTAGTTGGGGTGGTTTCTTATCTTTGGATGTTCTTCTTAGAGAGGTACATGAAGAAATTGAAAGATTTTGTTCAACAAAGGGAAAAACCTGAGGGGTCTATGGCAGAGGGGTACATATCATATGATTCTTTCTATTATGCCAGTGAGTACATAAAGCAGATCGACAACAGACCAGGTGTGGTGATTTGGGACAATGAAAGGGATGAAGGCAAAAGAGAAGGGGAGTTGCTCCAAAGGAGTGGAAAAAAGCACTTGACAAAGAGTAAGCAACTTATAATTTTTCAAATTTACACAAAGTTAATATTCATGTTGAACTTCAATATCATGTATATTTTGATCTCTAAGTACTATATAATGTCGGTTTGATTTCATCAGCGAATGCAGAAATTGAAGCAATCAATAAATTCGTTCTTTACAATTCTGAAGGGACACAATTGTGGGTCGCATTGTACAAACAAAAGAGGATGAAATGGGATAGTGAAAGGAAATAATTCAAAAACTCGGTAATAATATTTTTAATTTATATGTAAATTTGAAACTTATAAGAAATCTATATTTCATATGTTAACCATTGGGTTATCATAAGACACATGACACTATGATTTATTTAAGTTTTTTATAATAGGTTCATTTGTTCCCATCTATGTGGGCATATGGGAACCATTTTCACACAAAAAATGTTGATGTTGGAAACATCACACAAGACTGTGGAGTGGAAGTCGAGTTCGATCAATCTAGTCGATCTAGCCACCATGACCAAAACCTAGTACGAGGAACATTAGGCTATTTCAGAAAGATACAAGAGATCATTGAAGTGGATTTCTCTTCTTTCTAATGTGTTATTTTTAGGTGCAAGTGGTGGGAGACCTTTGATCGGAATAATGTAAAGGAAGATCGCGATAGTAGGCAAATATGTATCAACTCTAGAAAGATGTGGGATGAAGCTAAGGAGCCCTATGTTTTCCCCAAGCACTGCAACCAGGTGTTCTTTTACCCAGATGTCTTGGATAGGGATTGGTGGTTTGTATTGACACATGACCCTAGATCAAAACATATTTTTGAGAACAATAGTGTTATCATGCCATGCGAGCTGGAAGATAATGAGGGTGATCATGAGAACTAAGAGTGATATGGTACATGTTTTATTTCATCAATATTTATACTTTTTAAGATGGGTTTTCGAAACATTATAATATGTATTTTGAATTAATTGGTAATTTGCATTGTGTTAATGTTAAAATAAATATTTCACTTGATAATTTGCAATTATGTTGATCTCAAAAACAATGGCGTATTGTATAAAGTTCTTTTTTTTATGTAAGGTCATAATAAAATAATGATAATTCTAAAATACATGAATTTATTTGCATTATTTTCTAAACTTTATTATGTTACAATAATTCATATTATTCTAGATTTATTATTTAAAATTATTTAAAATTTTACAAATTTACAAATTTAAAAATTTTAATAAAATCATTTCAGATTAATATAATTAAAATTTTACAAATATTTTACATACAATTACAATTTTACAATTTCACATACAATTACAATTTTAGAATTTTACATACAATTACAATCAAGTAATACAATTAAAATTTTAAAAATATTTTACATAAAATCAGAATTACAATTACAATTACAATTTTACAATTTCACTTACAATTACAAATTTAGAATTTTACATATATACAATTGCAATTTTACAAATTAAAAATTTACAATTACAATTACAAATTTACAAATTTACATATATACCATTACAATTACAATTTTAGAATTTTACATACAATTAGAATTACAAATATTACATTTTTGCAATATCATGATAATTTAATATTAAATTAATTAGTAAACATCACATTCATGATAACCATCGTACAAACATCATATTTGACTAAAAAAGACATTTAAAATCGCTAACATCATCATAATCATGATCATCTAAAAAAACACAATTAACATTATATATTAACATCATCACAACACAAACATCCCATGTGAAATAACTGTTATCACATACACATCTATCTGCAAGTTGCACATTAAATGAACATATCTAACATGACCTAACAATATACACATCATGATGATCACCAACATGTCAATTAAGTACAACTGTAACATGAACATAAAATACATGGACCACATATATATATATAACTGAATAATGTCAAAAATATGCAACTGTAATATAAATGTCATGGATCAGCTGGTGGTACATCATCAATAGCAATACTAGTAGAGGCATGCTCAGTTAATGGTGCAGCCTTGACGGTCGATGGTCCAGCCTGCTCATGATCATGAGTACTACTCGATGGTCCAGCCTACTCTCCATGATGACTGCTGCTCGATGCTATTTGAGGTTGCTCATCTGGCGCAGCACGAGATAAATGATCATCAGATGATGCATCGCTGCTCACGTACTGTCGATCATGTGATGCATCTCAACCACTCCTATAATGTGCAATAGTCCTCCTCAGCCACGTAACTAAGGTCGTAGCTCCTACAACATGCCACATCAGGTTGTATATGTCACACGGCATGCCTCTCCACATATCTAACAACCTACCATCGGCCTGTATATCTCTCATAGTAGCGGGCCTGATGCTCGCCTCAACAATCAATGCAGTGAGTTGGTCACCCAACTCCACCCTGTATTTTCTATCAAGCCGACCGCACCTAGCAAAAGGCGGTACCAGTGCACCAGTAGGAGCAGGTCTCTCTGCATCGGCCTCCTGATGATCCTCGACATTTGGCATACCCTGATCGTCACCAGGATCCACACCTTGATCATGTGGTGGTGTTGGCATGTCCTCGCCATCAAAAGACCCAATGTCTGCAAAATATATACAAGTACACAACAATAATTAGACAATTTCATTACACAATTTAATAAAAACAAGTTAAAGAACATGTTAGAATAAATTTAAATAAAACAGTAATATTACCTCTATCATCCTGCGATTCATCATCTGTGAAGAGGATGTTGGCACACCCTCGCTAATCCAAACCAGCATAAGGAAAGGGGACTATAATGAAGGGATGCTCATCAACACTAGCTACAAAATCCAATGCATCATGCGATATCCTCGCTGGAAAAAGAGTCTCGCCACTCTTGGGCATCATCTGCCCCCACATGTGCATTCATGCCTCGAACATCGACCTACGAGGCTACCGAACAAAAGTAGGCCTCGTCTCTAGACACCTCTAAAAAAATAAAAAATAAAGCTCTGAAGCAAAATGGAAGTTGACCCTCCCTTGTGCATGAGCACGGCATCTATCTAAGGTTGTACTGAACTGCCGCAAAAAAAATGGCACAGCACCTAATAATTCATGGCTCCTGTACTAAAGAATCAACATAATATAGAAGCGAGCAACTAATGCATTGTTCGTCACTGGTGTTGTGTGAAATGGTCGAAATCATAAGTGAGAGGCACCTCACCTCCTAACTACCAAATGCACCAATACGTAACTGACCTCCAGAGACCTGAAAATCTGAAGGAGACAATATATTTGCACTAATGTATCTCTGGGAGTAAACTAACTGACTTCCTGATGCATAGCCAACTGGAACCTCTGGGAACGAGGGAAAATACAACCCTCTCCTCGATAGCCCTGTAATGAAATATATTTCCTCCTTAGTGGGTGTGTACCACTGGTTACAACTAACCCGGAAAGCCTTTCGGTGGGCATTCCACCTGCGGATAAGATGTCTCAAAAACAAACCATGGCCCTTTAGGGAAGTAGCCTCCTCATAGAACTTGAGGAGGCCTACCTACCTTAGGAGCCCCTGGGTAGCTATTGTAATAGGGCGAGGGTACACATCTCTCTCCCTCTCTCGTGCCTCCCAGAGGTGAACCATGTTATACTGTTCCACCTGTTGTTGTTGTTGTTCCCCCTCTTCTCTCCTTTCACGTTTCTGAATGATTGACATATTAAATACAATTTTTTTATTAAATGAGACATGTATTTAGGAATATACATATATAATGTTTTTGGAAAAACAAAAACAAAAAACAGTCGGTGCGCCACAAAAAACAGGCATGCACCGGTCTCGATGCGTCTTTTTATGGAGCGCACCAACAGCGGTGCACAAGATAATATTTAACGAACCGGCGGCGGTGCTCTTGAAAATTTTCAGCACATCGTTGACTATGTATGGTGTCAGGAGTGTGGTGCGCTGACTAAACTCTACACCCCGGGGCGTATAGTTTGGTCAGCACACCAACCTCCTAACATCATTACATAGTCAACGGTGTGGTATTTTACCAGGCCGCACCGTTGACCCTTTCGAAATATAGAATGCGGTGCGCTGACAAAAATACCTGCCCCGGGCCGGATATTTAAGTCAATGCACCATGTTGCCGCTATTCCACTTAGTCAATGGTGTGGCCAAGTAACCGACCGCATCGCACTTTTAAAAAAAAATTAAAGTAACATAGTGCACCTTCGATACTGCCCCAGAACTGGTGCAAATACTGTTAGCACCAGTTTACCAGGGCGCACCATTGACCCTGTCGAAATGTGGAATGTAGTGCATTGACAAAAATACCCACCCCAGGGAGGATATTTAAGTCAACGCATCGCGTTTCCACTATTCCACTTGGTCAATGGTGCGGTCGAGTAACCGACTGCACCACACTTTTTTAAAAATTATAAAATAACATAGTTCGCCTTTGATACCACCCTGGAACTAGTGCGGATACCTTTAGCACTGGTTACGGTGCGGCCTGTAAATTTACAGGCAGCACCACGAACCGGTGCGAGCCGAATGGCTCGAGCACACCGTGCGACAATTTTTTTTTTCTTATTTTAAATGGTTAATTTAAGGTAATTTGAAATTCTAATCTACTAAAATGCTTAATTATGGAAAAACAAGAAAAATACCTATACATTTGGTTGTTGAGGAGGCATATTGGCTGTAGAATTTGTAAAATAAAATTTTAGCACCGTTTTTCAAAATTCAAGCTGGAGATTGGTGGACAATGCACAACAGTAGTGCATGCAATGGGTGCAATGGGAGCACCGATGTCAGTGTGGCTCAGAAAAGGATAAATTGCACCCGTGCTTGAGAGATTTAGAGCACTGAGAAAATTGAAAAATTCGGTTTTTTGCTGTAATTTTTATTTTATTTAACCTTGTTCCGATGCACGGGGTTTTATAGGCGCACCAGTGTGGTTTCTTAAGACTGCACCAGGCGATTTTTGTTTTGGTGGGGTTTTATGACGCACCGGTGTGGAAGCTTTGTAAAGAACCAGTGCACTACAGTTATAAGACGCAATGGTCGGGTGTGTACATAGTGCATGATGTGCGGTGTGCCAATGTTTTGTGCAGACCGGTGCTTTCTCTTGTTGAACGCACTTGTGCGGTGTAGGATGATTAGCCCACCAGAAGAAAAACATCTGCAAAAACCTCCACCCGCCAACCTCCTCTAGTAACCTCCGCTAGAAACGGATGCCTGGGGTATTTTTATAAGGGGTTCCTCAAAAAAATCCGCTAGAGGATCTTTTCCTTGTAGTGGAGGTCATCAGCTTCTCTTGTTTAATTTCTTGTTGTTCCCCTATTCAATTGCTTCGCAGCTTCTCCCGTTCAAGAAGTTCCTTGAGGTATGCTGGCCCAATAACAGGAATTGTGAATATATGGTTTTATTTTTGCACAATCAGCCTAGATTCTATGTAGAGAACGAAATTATAAGAATACCACTAACGAAAAATAAGAAAACACTATATAAAATCCATATTAGGGTTTTCAGAAAATAGAATATCTATATGTTGGTTGTGAAACATGCATTGCTATGGCGCAACAGAATCTGGATATATCTATAAAAAAGTTTATAAATATTCTATAATGGATGCATATCA